>JAKOOJ010000053.1:1742405-1859905 GCA_022577455.1 Arizona elegans
CGCTGCATATGGGTAAACTAAAAGAAAAGTTATCAGTTTTACCTTGATGTAAAGGTACATTCACAGCAAGATCGCATTTTGTTTCACTTTGATTCCCGATAAATAACATGCCACCTACTACTTCATTCAGACTTTTGTCCAAAGGCCTCGGCTTGAAAGGTTGGTCTCATTTTTAAAAATAATTACAAATCTTCAAGTATTTGGATGTAATGGCCTTCATAAACCCTGTTATTAAAAAAAACTCTCCAGACCTGAGTCAGACCAGTTTCAGAATCAGTAAAGTATAGCATTGAAATGCTAGTAGCATTTCACAAAGCCTTGGTAAGGCCACACTTGGAATACTGCATCCAGTTTTGGTCGCCATGTTATGGAAAAGATGTTGAGACTCTGGAAAGAGTGCAGAGAAGAGCAACAAAGATGATTAGGGGACTGGAAGTTAAAACATATGAAGAACGGTTGCAGGAATTGGGTACGTCTAGTTTAACAGAAAGAAGGGGTGACACATCATAGCAGTCTTCCACTATCTAAGGGCTGCCAGAAAAAGAAGAGAGGGTCAACTTCTTCTCCAAAGTACCTGAAGGCAGATGGGAGAAACAATGGATGGAAGCTCATCAAGGAGAGAAGCAACATAGAAATAGTCCAAAGGTGCTTTTTCAGGAGGCAACTGGATTTTCTTGTTTTTTTTTTTTCTTCTGAAGATGTTTCGCTTCTTCTCCAAGAAGCTTCTTCAGCTTCTTGGACAGGATAGTGGGAATGGACAGGATAGTGGGAATGAAGAGATCTGTAGAGATTCTTAGTCATCCAGGTCATGATTTAGTCATCCAGGTCAAGAAAAGAAAACAAGGACATCTTGTTGCCTCCTGAAAAAGCACCTTTGGGACAACCATGACCTGGATGACTGGGAATCTCTACAAACTTTTCAACATAGAAATAAGGAGAAATTTCCTGACAATGAGAACAATCAACCACTGGAATGGATTGCTTTCAGAAGTTGTGGGTACTTCATTACTGGAGGTTTTTAAGAAGAGATTGAACAACCATTGTCTAAAATGGTATAGGGTCTCCTCCTCCTCCTCTTTCCTCCTCCTCCTCCTCCTTCTCCTCCTCCTCCTCCTTCTCCTCCTCCTCCTCTTCTTCCTCCTCCTCCTCCTCTTCCTTCTCCTCCTCCTCCTCTTCCTCCTCCTCCTCCTCCTCCTCCTCCTCCTCTTCCTCCTCCTTCTCCTTCTCCTCCTCCTCCTCCTCCTCCTCTTCCTCTTCCTCCTCCTCCTCCTCCTCACCTCCATTGAATGAGTACATCCAGGACACATTTATATCCATTTCTATGATCTGTTTTGTGAGACCATGTGAGCATTTTTTCCCAAAGATCTCCCTCTCCAAACAAAATTATTGAAATTTAAAACAGATTAAATATTTAATGGATAGACCCCATACCAAAGTATATAATGGAAATGTATCACAATCAGTAGGTCTCGACCTAATTTTGCTAACCTAAAGATTTCTCCATTAAAGTTAATGCGAGCCCGTTTTGCATTTTCAGATTGCTCCAGCTTCTCTCTCTCTCTCTCTCTCTCTGTGTGTGTGTGTGTGTGTGTGTGTGAAAATCTCTCTCAACGCATCGTATTTCCATTTTGCCCGACCACCCTGAGGAATTCTTAAATGACAAGAAGATGGAAAAATACAGATGGTATAATTATATATTTTGCAGTTGATTAATCACCGCAAAACATTAATCACATTTGGTAGAACAATAGATAATCAATTCTTTATAGCCGAAATTAAGTTTCTTTCTGATAAGGAATGGGTTCCTTTAGGATATTGACGTGATATTTGCAGCAGCTGGTGGGCTTCTACCTCACATCTGCATTTGTTTGTCATCCGCTTTAGGGCATTGGCAGAGAGAGACGCCTTTCAGGTTCATTGCTAAATCCAGGCATACATGTTGACGATAGCAGAAGGCTGCCAAGAGAGATACTTGCAGATCAGATTCTTTCAAATATGTTGGCCCTTACTCCTTCCCTAGCTCAAATAAAATATTCATAGTGAAACCACTCTCTGCTTCATTTCCCAGACTAACCAATTCACACATATGCTCTCATTTTTTCCAAGATGAGCTAATTTGGGGCCAAGAAAATGTTTCAAACGTGAACAGCATCTATTCCGAAAAAATCACATCCAGTTTGCATAATCTAATTTTCTGTGCATTAGAGGGAACCTGAGGTCAGCCAGCTAAATCCCCTATGCTAAGAAAACTAACAGGGCAGGATAACATATCCTAAACTAGCCCTTTTCCTTGATATGCTTATTTTCTAGACGGAGGGGGGAAAATATTCTATGGCAGAAGTAGGACCTATATTTCTGAGTTCCATTGTAGATTCAAGACTGTGCAAGTCTTATAGAAAATGAGGAGAAGGTTAAAGAACATGAGACAGATGCAGAAGAAGATGGACAGGCAACATCAAAGACACGTTACAACAGCATCGAACAACGATGGTTAAGGCCACTACAAGTGCAAGAGGAGGAGAAAGGAGGAGGAGGAGGAAAAGAGGAGGAGGAAGAAAAAGGAGGAGGAGGAGGAGGAGAAGAGGAGGAGGAGGAGGAAGAGAAGAGGAGGAAGAAGAAAAAGGAGGAGGAGGAGAGGAGGGGAAGGAAGAAGAAAAGGAGGAGGAGGAGGAGAAGGAAGAAGAGGAGAAGGAAGAAGAGGAGAAGGAAGAAGAGGAGAAGGAGACACGTTACAACAGCCATCGAACAACGATGGTTAAGGCCACTACAAGTGCAAGAGGAGGAGAAAGGAGGAGGAGGAGGAGGAAGAAAAGAGGAGGAGGAAGAAAAAGGAGGAGGAGGAGGAAAAGAGAAGAAGAAGAAGAAGAAGAAGAAGAAGAAGAAGAAGAAGAAGAAGAAGAAGAAGAGGAAGAAGAAGAAGAGAGAAGAAGGAAGAAGAAGAAGAAGAAGAAGAAGAAGTAGAAGAAGAAGAAAGAAGAAGAAGACGAAGAAGAAGAAGAAGAAGAAGAAGAAGAAGAAGAAGAAGAAATAATACATGGCCAAAATCAACAGAACATTACAAGGATTATTTAAAAACTAACTATTTAAAGCAGTCTATGAAACTGATTTTCGTAGACGTTTATGCAATGTTCTAGCTAGTTTAAGATTGTTTTTTGAACAAGTAAGCTCAACATGGAGATGTTAGTTGATTTCCCTCAGCCATCAGGGGCTCAGATGTTTTGTAAACAAATCCCGGCATATGGAGCATACACTGATGTGCCCTAACTGTGTGTTTTGCTCTTGTCTTTAAGTTGCTGTTCTTGTTGTTGGGATATTGTGATTTTTGTTTTCGTGGTTGCTCATTGCCTGGAGTTTAAATTTGTGAATTGGGGCAGATGAGAAAGAGTATAAAGGAGAGAGGAAAGAATTTGAGGCCATTGTTGCATTGCCAAGAAATATGGAAAACCCCATTAAGTTGGCATGTGCTTCTGTTGAAAGTTGGGGATGGCTGATTGAAGGAATGATACAGAACAGAGAATTCATAGAATCATAGGTCTGGAAGGGGCCTCGGAGGTCATCTAGGCTCCATATTTGATCTTCCTCAGAGCCACATCTTTGCTTCCTTCTGAATCAGTTTATCTGTCAACTTGCAAAGCATCCCTAGCCTACTCTCAAGTTGCCATAGGCCAGGGGGGATGGGAAACTGGCGAAACTGCACAGCAGCCAAAAACAGATGCACATTCCACGCTTATCTCCCTCAAGGCTGTATCCCAGGGATACCTACAGTAGTTGAAGGGGAGTGATCTCTACAACCCACAAAATTGCTCTGTTGGCTAATGTGATTGATGACATCCCCTAGGGAGAGGGGGGAAACAGGGTCATAATTGCAGCATAAATTACATAGGGTCAGAGGTGACTTCACTTGGGAATGTGGTGACATGAAGCTCCTAATAAATGACTGGATTTCTTTTGAAGCTTGGCTCAAGACTCATGATTGAATTAGGGCATCCATCCATCCATTATCTAGCAAACACACTATAATTGCTGAAGATTGTTGCTGTTCAGTCGCTAAGTTGTGTCTGACTCTTCACGACCTCATGGACCATAGTATACCAGGCCTCCCTGTCCTCCATTGTCTTTCAGAGTTTGCCCAAACTTGTATTCATTGCGTTGATGGCCTAACCATCTTATCCTCTGCCTTCCCCTTTTCCTTCCATCTTCCCCAACATCAGGGTCTTCTCCAAGGAGTCCACTCTTCTCATTGGGTGGCCAAAGTGTTTGAGCTTCAGAATTTAATTTAATTTAATTTAATTATTTAATTTAATTTAATTTAATTTAATTTAATTTAATTTAATTTAATTTAATTTAATTTAATTTAATTTAATTTAATTTAATTTAATTTAATTTAATTTAATTTAATTTAATTTAATTTAATTTAATTTAATTTAATTTAATTTAATTTAATTTAATTTAATTTAATTTAATTTAATTTAATTTAATTTAATTTAATTTAATTTAATTTAATTTAATTTAATTTAATTTCATATTTCTATGCCGCCCAACTCCCAAGGGACTCTGGGCAGCTTACAACAAAAATAATACAAACAATGAACATCATTTTTTTTTAAAAAAAAAAAAAAAACATTATAAAAGCATTTTAAAAACATTAAAAATACATGCACACCATTCATGGCCGGATCTCACAAGATTGAACAGCAAGATCAACAGCCCCAGGCCTGCTGGAAAAGCCGGGTCTTCACTGCTTTCCGGAAGGCCAATAGGGTGGGGGTAGTCTGGACCTCAGGAGGTAACTGGTTCCAGAGAGCCGGGGCAGCCACAGAGAAGGCCTTCCCCCATGGGCCCGCCAGCCGGCATTGTTTAGCTGACGGGACCCAGAGGAGACCAACTCTGTGGGATCTTACTGGTCGCTGGGAGCTATGCGGTAGAAGGCGGTCTCGAAGATAGCCTGGTCCTGAGCCATGTAGGGCTTTAAAGGTAATAACCAACACCTTGAATTGTGCCAACACAATAACCAACACCTTGGATTCTGTCCTCCCAAAGAACAATCAGGGTTTATTTCCTTCAGGATAGACAGGATTACAATCCAAGGGACCCTTGAGAATCTTCTCCAACATCACTGTTCAAAAGCATCAATTCTTCAGTGCTCAGCCTTCCTTATGGTCAGGGGTGGGTTTGAAAATTTTTTAGCAACTGGTTCTCTGCCCATTTGCTGAGTGGGTGTGGCCATGGGGGCAAGGCTTATTCGGCCTCCTGTACCATGGCAGAGGGGGTGTTTTCACCCTCCCCAGGCTCCAAAGGCTTTTCTTGAGCCTCTGGGAAGGCGAAAACGGCCTTCCCCGGGATCCAGAAGCCCTCCAGAGGCCAGAAACGGGCCCGTTTCTGGACTTCCGGTACTTCTGGGAGGCCTGTTTTTCACCCTCCTAGAGCCTCTGCCTTGGCCCTGGACTCACCTCACATCCAAGATTCTGAAGAGAAGAACTGAACTGGAAGAAGCTTCTTGGATGAGAAGCAAAAGGTTTTCAAGAGGGAAAAAGAAGAAAAATATCCAATTGCCCTTTCGAAAAGCATCTTTTTAGATTCTGCTTAGAGCCTTGGTGGCGCAATGGTTAGAATGGAGTACTGCAGGCTACTTTCGCTGACTCCCAGCTGCCTGCAATTTGGCAGTTCAAATCCCACCAGGCTCAAGGTTGACTCAGCCTTCCATCCTTCTGAGATGGGTCAAATGAGGACCCAGAATGTTGGGAGCAAGAGGCTGACTCTGTAACCCAGTTAGAGAGGGCTGTAAAAGCACTGTGAAGCGATATATCAGTCCAAGTGCTATTGCTATTCCTTCCTTCCTTCCTTCCTTCCTTCCTTCCTTCCTTCCTCCCTCCCTCCCTCCCTCCCTCCCTCCCTCCCTCCCTCTCTTCCTTCCTTCCGTCCCATGATGGCACAGTGGTTAGAAGCTGTACTGCAAGCCAACTCTGCCCACTGTCTGGAGTTCGATCCTGACTAGCTCAAGGTTGACTCAGCCTTCCATCCTTCCGAGGTGGGTGAAATGAGGACCCAGAATGTTGGGGGGGCGATAGGCTGACTCTGTAAACCGCTTAGAGAGGGCTGTAAAAGCACTGTAAAGTGCTACTGCTATTGGGACAACCATGACCTGGATGATTGAGAATCTCCACAGACATTTAGACAAAGGAGTGAGTTTTCTATTTGCACCACCACCACCAACGTTCTCCATTCTTGGACATGGCCCAAAGCGTCTTCAACTGCATCGAACAGCAAAAATGCTTCTCCCCACCTATTTCTGCAACTCCTATGAGCTTTGCAGGAAAACAGTCTGATCTTCCTTATAAGAGAATTATTTATGTCGCAAGTTACAGCCTCTAAGCCATGCTGGAAAGCAGCCTTGTGAAATGCCTTCCTTACTCCCTCCGGTAACTAATCTCCCCCACTCCCCCCCCTTTTTTTCCTGTCTTTCATGGCATCTTTTTCAGGGATTTGAAAACTGTCAACAGATCTTTCTTCCTTTGCTCTCCTCCCCGCTTTCCCCTCCCAGCTAAACGTTACCCGGGCCTTTCTTCTGCACTGAAGCCTGGTATGCAAACATTTCATCAAACCTTTCTCCCTGCACTTGAGGAGGTGCATAACCAGAGGTGGGATTCACTTGCAAATGTCAGTGCGTGTGCGCACTCTGGCTACGCTCGCACGTGCCTCCTCTGTGCATGCACACGGCCTTCCGTTCATGCTCTTTGTTCTCACAATTGGTCTGGGTGGATGGGCGGAGCTTCCTGCAGTTGGCACTACCGGTTCGCCCGAACTGAACAGAAACCGGCTGAATCCCACCTCTGCGCATAACTTTCCTTGTACTTTGAGGTTCATTAGCAAACCTTGCCATTGAAATGTTGCCCCAAGTCAATTTCAAAGAGGACTTGACACCTCCCGCATGGGGTATCCAAAAGAAGGGCGGAAAGAAAAGGATGAAAAAAGAGACGGAAATAAATGAGAAGATAGAAATTACAGATAGGAAATTAAGTACCAATGTAGGTTAATAGTAAATCAAACATATAATAATAATAATAATAATAATAATAATAATAATAATAATAATAATAATAATAATAATAATAATAATAATAATAATAATTTTATTTCTATACCGCCCTTCTTCCGAAGGACTCAGGGCAGTGTACAGCCTAATTAAAAACAGAATAAACATCAATTTAAAATAATTTAAAAGTATTAAATAAATTTGGCTTAATTTAAAACACCAAAAATTTAAAACATCCAATTTAAAATTATGTTGCTAACCCAGCCTGGCGGGTATATGTATATGAAGTAATCACATAGAGACGAGGTATTTGGAATATAGGTATAAGAGATATATTAAAACAAGAAAGAGAAAAAAGTATAACATTGAATATAGTTTACTGTAGCGACAAGTTGAAAAGAAGATGGATCATTGTTTATTTGTTTGTGTTGTTGTTTGTATGTTTGTTTATATCGTTTTCTTTCTTTTTTGTTTTTTAAAAAATGTTTAATAAAATATATTTTTTTTTAAAAAAAGAAAAGAATGGATAGACAGAGAGATGAGATAGAAGAGACATGATAGATAGAAGAGAGAGAGGAGAAATTGTAGATGAAGAGAGGTGGAGAGAGATAAAATATAGATTGGTATGTAGACAATGGAGAAAGAGGAAGAGAGATGCAGAAAGAGAGATGCAGAGAGAGAAATTATAGATTTGTATGTAAATGGTGAAGAGATACTGTACATGGATGGAAACTTTGCA
The DNA here is from genome assembly GCA_022577455.1 of Arizona elegans. Lineage (NCBI taxonomy): Eukaryota > Metazoa > Chordata > Lepidosauria > Squamata > Colubridae > Arizona > Arizona elegans. The sequence continues at coordinate 1,750,178 of JAKOOJ010000053.1, forward strand.
GCTTTATAGTTATAATTTCTTTTCTTTTACTTGACTGCCAAAAAAAAAAAAAAAAATCAGCTGTACACATAGCACCAGGAACAAAATGAAAATGAATTATGCATCAGGAAAAAAACATGTTATCGGAGATACGTTTTTAAAGGAAAAAAAAATCAGCATTTCCCAAGTGCGAGATAATTTAGGAAAGATTGTATTTAAAGAGATGATGATGGAATGAAATAGCAATAGCATTTTTACTTATATATCACTTTATAGCCCTTTCTAAGTGGTTTACACAGTCAGCGTATTGCCCCCGACAATCTGGATCCTCATTTTACCAACCTTGGAAGGATGGAAGGCTGACTCAACCCTCAGCTAGTCAGGATCGAACTCCTGGCAGTGAGAAAGAATTAGCCTGAACTACTACACTCTAACCACTGTATCAGGAAAAATCAGAGGGAACGATAGCTTTAGATTGGGAATTTTCAGCCTCAATTCTTCTAAAGGTTGTCCTCTCCTTGTTTTCCCAAAGGTATTTTTTTCAAGAGGCAACTGGACTTTCTTAGTTTTTCATTGAAGACCTTTCAATTCTCATCCAAGAAACTTTTTCAGTTTTGACTGAATGGTGGGGAATGGAAGGCTTTATGTTCCTTGCAGTCATCTGGTCGTTAGTACTCCCTCTGAGAGTCATTGAAGCCACTTGGAGGTTGATCTGTGCCCTCGGGGTCACCTGAATAGTGCAAATGGGTGTAGAACTTCTTGGACCCGCTGAAAGGATTGTGTCATAAACAGGTGATAGGTGGTGTCATATCAGTGGTGGGTTCCTCCTGGTTCGGTCCGGTTCAGCCGAGCTGGTAGCGATGATGATATGACGTCACCGAACCGGTTCTCCCCCCCCGCCCTCCCACCCCCCCCCACGTTATTCTTACCTTTTATTTGGTCCCACTCCCAATCTCTTGCTGCCTCCTGAGTCCCAGCTGATGACTAGAGGGAAAAAACCTGTTTAAACTCTTGTCGCGGGGCTTCAAAGGGCCGTCCTACAGCTGATCAGTGTTAAAAGCAAACAAATGAGTTGGGTTGTAAGTGCGAGGACTGGTCGTAAGTGCAAGGACCTTCCAGAAATGACTTTGACCAGCTAACCACGCCCACCTAGTCACATGACCTCCAAGCCACACCCACAAAATAAGCCACGCCCACAGAACCGGTAGTAAAAAAATTTAGAACCCACCCCTGCGTCATATCCCTCCCCCTCTGTTGAGAGATGGCTGTTCAGTCTTAACATAGATGGCCTCTTGATTTTGCCTACAGAAACCCCAATGAAATACACAAACCTGTAATTATTATTAAAACTTTTTAAAAAGTTTTAAATTAACACTTTTTTTAAAAAAAAACATGCAATAAAATTACTTAAAATATATTATTATACTAATTGTAGTACAAACAGCAATCACCCACATTTGTGCTAAATTTTAACCACAGGTAGGTCAGATACTATACATCATAACGGAAAATTGAATAACCTAGAAAGATATAGCTAATATCAAATGTATGGACAATGTTATAATAGATTTAAGGAATCCCTGCAGATTTTATTCTGCTAGTCATTGCCAACTCTAGGGGGCAGTACTTATCTCTAACACCGCATAGTACATATCACCACTACATAGTGGCTCAGTGGCTAAGACACTGAGCTTGTCGATCAGAAGGTCAGCGGTTCAGTGGTTCAAATCCCTAGCGCCGCGTAACGGAATGAGCTCCCGTGACTTGTCCCAGCTTCTGTCAACCTAGTTCAAAAGCACGTAAAAAATGCAAGTAGAAAAATAGAGACCACTTTGGTGGGAAGGTAACAGCAGTCCGTGAGCCTTTGGTGTTTAGTCATGCTGGCCATATGACCATGGAGATGTCATCGGACAGCACTGGCTCTTCGGCTGAGAAACGGAGATGAGTACATCCCCTTAGAGCTGGAAACGACTAGCACATATGTGTGGGGCAACCTTTACCTTTATCTTTACTTATCTCCATTTCATTGAACCAGTGCTGTCCGAAGACATTTTGGTAGTCATGTGGTCAGCATGACATCATGGAGCACTGTTAACTTCCTATTGAAGTGGTACCTATTTATCAACTCACATTTGCATGCTTTCGGACTGCTAGTTGGGCAGGAACTGGAGCGAGGGTAGGAGCTCACCCTGTCACATAGCGCTCAGGTCTTGAACCTAGAAGGCCAGCTTACCAGCCAACAAGCCCAGTGTCTGAACTGCTGAGCCACTGTGCCACCCCAATAACAGAAGATGCAGATATAATATCTGGGTGTCACAAATACCGGCATGTTTTGCTGCTAAAAAAAAACCCATGAGTTCTGTATGAAGAATATTCAAGCCTTACATTCAGCAGGTTTTTTTTCCTCTTCTATTCTTCCAACTTCCCACCAGAAAAATGGAATGATAATAAAGAACTGCTCTATCCACCCATATGGCATAAATTATTGGCTATTCTACAAATGGATCCTTTCAGTTCCTTATATCTATATTATTAATATATATTAATCAGTGGTGGGAGTCAAATAATTTAACAACCGGTTCTCTGCCCTAATGACTGGCTAGGTGGGCCAGGTGACCATGGTGGGTGTGGCCCGGGGTGTGACAGAGAGCACTCGAACTCCTGCACCCCTTTGGGAGCAAAAATGGGAAATGGGGGGTGTTACTGCCCCCCTGTGCCCCATTTTGGGCCTAGGTGGCCTTCCTGCAGCCTCTTGGGAGCAAAAACAGGCCGCAGGAGGGCACATCGCACCCCCGTGCCCTGTTTTGGGCCTAGTAGGCCTCCCTGCAGCCTCCTGGGAGTGAATATGGGCTGCTGGGGGCCACACCACCCCCTGCACCCCATTTTGGACCTAGGAGGTCTCCCTGCACTTATCTAGGAGCCAAAATGGGGTGTGTGGGGACTCCTGGAAGGGGAGGGGTGGGGAGGGGCGGAGCCAGCCAGCAATTTAACTACCGGTTCGTCTGAACCGGTCTGAATCCCACAACTGATATTAATATTATTGCTTATTTAGAAGGAATGTCCAGCAAGATCAAGAAAACACCAGGATTTCTCCTCACCCAATTTTGCTAGATGTCAAAATGACGGACTTTCAAGGAGATAAAGTAGTGACTTGCAAGTAGCCCAACATTTTTTTTTAAATAGGTTCCCCCCCTTAAACCATTGATTGTTAACCTTCCTTAAATCAAATCTCTTTCTGTTGTTGACATACCTGTCGCCTGCTGATAACAATGGGGCTATGCAAACTGATGTTATCCTAGCCGAGGAGAATAATGTCAGCGCTTGCATTGTGGAGATGTCATTGTACCATTTGCTTTGTTGAGGACAGTGCAAAACAATAATAGAAAGACCAACAGACATATTGTAAAAACGCCATCTTCCCCCAAAAAATCACATCTCTGGCATACATATGACAAAAAAGAAAAAAAAACAAAAGGACAGAAATTTTCAGAGCAAGGAGAAAGAGAAAGAGGAGGAAGAGGAGGAGGGAAGAGGGGAAGAGGAGGAGGAGATGATGAGTTGGAGGAGGAGGAGAAAGGAGAAAGGATCAGGAGAAGGAGAAAAGAGAAGAAGGAGATGATGAGGAGGGAGAGATGGAGGTGGGGGAGAAGGAGAAAGGGAAAGGAGAAGGGAAAAGGAGAAAGGAGAAGGAGAAAGAAAAAGGAGGGGAGAGAGGAGGAGATGATGATGAGATGGAGGAGGAGATGGAATGTGAGGAGAAGGAGGAGAAGGACAAAGGAGAAGGAGGAGAAAGGAGAAGGAGGGGAGAGAGGAAGAAGAGATGGAGGAGAAGGAGGAGAAGGAGGAGAAGGGAAAGGAGAAAGGAGAAGAAGGAGAAAGAAAAAGGAGGGGAGAGAGGAGGAGATGATGATGAGATGGAGATGGAAGATGAGGAGGAGGAGGAGAAGGACAAAGGAGAAAGAGGAGAAAGGAGAAGGAGGGGAGAGAGGAGGAGATGGAGGAGGAGAAGGAGAAGGGAAAGGAGGAGTAAGGAGAAGGAGGGAAGAGAGGAGGAGCAGATGATGAGGAGGAGATGGAGGAGATGGAGGAGGTGGTGGAGGAGGTGGTGGTGGAGGAGGAGAATTGGTATCTTGGCACACTTAAATGAGTTAAATGAGTATAAACAGAGCTGATTTTTTTGAGTTCCCTCTAGGGGAAAAAGAGCAGAATCAAAATCGAAGGAAACACAAAGAGGACAAATAAGGATAAAAGCCATTGCCGTCCAGAAAAAAGACACCATAACTCATCCCAAGCTTGCCCGTCACCCCTTGGATGACCCAAACAGACTTTGGAATAATGCTCTGCAGACAGATGAGATGCAAGTGGAACATTTTGGCATTAATAAGAAATGATGTATTGAGAGAAAACGAAACATCGCATTCCAATAAAAGCATATGAAGCATACAGATAGCAGTATTAGGGTTTGGGGGTGTTTTGTGGACCGAAAACCTGGAAGACTCACAATCACAAAGTGGTCCATAGATTCTGACTGAACCAGCAAATCCTGCAAGGAAATATTCAAACCTTCAGCCATGAGTTGACCATTCCACGAACGTGGGTTGATCTCAAAAACACAAATAAATCTACAACAGAATGGCAAAATTTGACCAATGTTCACCATTTGAAAGGGATGAGTTAAAGTTGGGAATTTAACCCTGTTTTTGCCAGAAAACCTTAGAATGTTGCCGAATAGAAGCACTATGGTGGAGGGTTTTTGTTTTCTTTATTTTTTGTTTTCTTTTATTTATTTTGTCAAGCATATATAAGATTATAGGTAAAAGTATAAACATGATTGTGGATACATGAAATGTATAAACATGATTATGAATACATGAGATGGTTATAAATAAAAGGGGACCTTAAGACATGGATGGTAGACACGTTGATGTGCTTATGCACGCCCCTTAAAGACCTCTTAGGAATGGGGTGAAGGAGAGAGAGGAACAGAAGAAAGGGAAAAGGAGAGGAAGAATGGGAGGGAAAAAAGAGTAAGAGAGAAGCTTAGAAAGGGGGGAAGAAGAGAGGAGTGGGGGAAAGGAAGGGGAAGGAGAGGAGGGGAAGGAGAGGAGGAAAGAAGAAAATAGAAGAGGATAGAAGAAGGGAGGGAAGGGAAAGAGAGAAGAAGGAGAAGAAGGATTATTGTAAAACAAGGGAGAAGGGATGGTAGAAGAGCCATATATTTAAATATATGGCCGAATATATTTAAATATATTTGAATTTTTTTAGGATGAAGAATGAATTAATATGAAAGTGTAAAGAGTATATGTATGATTAACAATGGATAAGAGACTGTATATTTATGATATGTTTATGAGAAATTAATTTTTTAAAAAATTCAAAAAAAAAAGGAATGGGGTGAGGTCAATGGTAGACAGTCTAAGGTTAATATTTTGGGGGTTTGGGGATGAAACTACAGAGTCAGGTAGTGAATTCCAGACATTGACCCTGCTGAAGTCATATTTTCTGCAATCGAGTTTTCAGCAGTTTACCTTAAGTTTGTATCTATTATTTGCTCGTGTGTTGTTGTGGTTGAAGCTGAAGTAGTCATTGACAGGAAGGACATTGTGGCAGTTAATTTTATGTACTAGACTTAGGTCAGACTGAAAGCGGCGTAGTTCTAAGTTGTCTAAACCCAAAATTTGGAGTTTGGTGGCATAAGGTATTTTGTTGCGAATGTTTGATAAGCTTGACAAGAAAGTAGCCCAGAGATGAGGTTCATGGAAATTCATTTAATGACTTCTTCTCCTTCTTCTAGTTCCATATCCATCATTGGATGTTAGCAATCATGTTGGCGATCCTATTTTCATTAATAACCACACAAAAAAGTTGAGTTTTGTCCAAACCAGTCCCCCCTCCTCCTCCTCCTTCTTTGTCCTCCTCCTCCTCCTTCTTTGTCCTCCTCCTTCTTCATCCTCCTCCTCCTCCTTCTTCGTCTTTGTCCTCCTCCTCCTCCTTCTTCTTCCTCCTACTCTTTCTCTTCTTCTTCTTATTTATTTATTTTATTTATTTTATTATTCATATTTCTATGCCGCCCACTCTCCGAGGACTCTGGGCGGCTTACACCAAAGACAGTATACTAAATAGCATATTGCCCCCCAACAATCTGGGTCCTCATTTTACCCACCTTGGAAGGATGGAAGGCTGAGTCAACCTTGAGCCGGTGAGATTTGATCCACTGATGTGCTGAACTAGCAGTCAGCTGAAGTAGCTGCAGTACTGCATTCTAACCACTGCGCCACTTCGGCTCCCTCCTCCTCCTCCTCCTCCTCCTCCTCCTCCTCCTCCTCCTCCTCCTCCTCCTCCTCCTCCTTCTTTCATATCCATCATAAGACGTTGGTGATCATGCTGGCAATCATATTTTTATTAACAGCCACACAAAAAAGTGCAGTTGAGTTTTGTCCAAACCACTTCCTTCGATTTTGAAGCCACAATGTTCTTCTTCTGCCTGGACCTCGTTTGCCTTCAATCCTTGCCTAGAGGATTAAGTGAAGTATGTGGTATTTTTCTGGGTCTCGCATCACATGTCCAAAATATTCTAACTTTTGCTTTTTTAAATGATTTTGATGATTTCCCTTGGCTTTCCCAGGCAACTTATCACCTCCTCATTTCTGATTTTGTCAACCCAACTGATATGTAACAGCCACCTATAAATCCACATTTCAAATGCTTCTAGTCTCTTCAAGTGGCTTTCTGTCAGAGACCATCTCTCCACTCCGTAGAGCAGGATAGACAAGATGTAGCATCTGACAAGCCTGATTTTCAACTTTAGGCTTATGTCGGGACTGCAGAAGACCTTTTTTTCATTTTGAAGAATGCTGTTCGAGCTTTCTCTATCCTTGTTTTTACTTCAGTGGACATGTTCCAGCTTTCATGTAAATTAGAACCGATTACATAATGACTACATAAATCAATTACAATCTAGATCTTTGTCAGGGTTCCAAGTAACATCCCCAACGAGAGAAGACTCCGAGGCTAGAAGTTCCTCAAAGTTCCATTTTATTAGAGGTGTCATATTGACACATCTAGGAAAACCCAAATCTGAAAGCTTCCAGGTTTTCCCCACCCAAAAGAAAGTCCAAGTCCCTTCCCCTGCACCCACATGTCCATCACATGATGCAATCAACAGGAGATGCCTCCCAGTAATGCCACTCCAGGTGCAGGCTGAATGTCCTTGACTCTCAGAGAAAGGAATGTTATTATGGCTAGATATCCCTGCAATTCCATGCAATCCCCACTCCCAGTTTCCTACAGCACTAAATGTGGCAGCCCTGAAGATCCAAAAAAAACGATGGCCTCCAGGGCTGACAATCTTTTTGAGAGACAGGGAGAATCCTAAGTCCAACTGGCTCTACAGAATGACCTCGTTTTCCAGTCCTGGACAACACAATAACCTCTCCGGACTAACCGAGTTGTCAACTGCAGCTTTCATTTTGTATTCTGGCACCTCTTGCTGTTCCTTATAAACTTCTAGCTGCTCTGAAGATCCTGAAGAAATGCTCGAGTTTAATGGTCTCTCTTCTTTTGTTTCCCCCAGGTGACTTCATCCTCTGGGAAGAATTGAGCATAGCTGTCAAATGCTATGAGATTTCCATCTCACCAGTCTCTCTGTCTCTTTCTTTCAATTCCTCCCCCTTCATCCTTTCCCTTTAGATTCACAATGACTTGTCACTCTTTGGTAGTTTATCTTCCATAAATAGTCAAAGAACACTTAGATACCGCTTGCCCCTCCAAGACTTTTGTACGCAAATCCAGTCCATACTTCAGCAGAACAAGAATATGCTTCAGCAAGACAAGAAACAACGGATGGAAACTAATTAAGGAGAGAAGCAACCTACAGCCGAGGAGAAATTTCGTAACAGTGAGGACAATTAACTGCTCGTCTCCAGAAGTTGTGGGTGCTCCATGAGTGGAAGTTGTTAAGAAGAGATTGGACAGCTACTTGTCTGGAATGGTATAGGAGGAGGAGGAGGAGGAGGAGGAGGAGGAGGAGGAGGAGGAGGAAGAAGAAGAAGAAGAAGAAGAAGAAGAAGAAGAAGAAGAAGAAGAAGAAGAAGAAGAAGAAGAAGAAGGAGAAGAAGAAGAAGATTTTAAGATAAGATGATGATGACCTAGATGTTAGAGAGAGAGAGAGAGAGAGATGGTAGATAGATAGATAGATAGATAGATAGATAGATAGATAGATAGATAGATATAAATAGATAGATAGATAGATAGATAGATAGATAGATAGAGATAGAGATAGATGATAGATAGATAGATAGATAGAGATAAATAGATAGATAGATAGATAGATAGATAGAGATAGAGATAGATAGATGATAGATAGATATAGATATAGATATAGATATAGTTAGATAGATAGATAGAGATAGAGATAGAGATAGAGATAGAGATAGAGATAGAGATAGAGATAGATAGATAGATAGATAGAGATATAAATAGATATAGATGATAGATAGATATAGATAGATAAATAGATATAAATGATAGATAGATAGAGATAGAGATAGAGATAGAGATAGAGATAGAGATAGAGATAGATAGATAGATAGATAGATAGATAGATAGATAGATAGATAGATAGATAGGATAGATGATGATGATGATGATGATGATGATGATGATGATGATGATAGAGAGACAGAGAGACAGGCTGACTGACCAACCAAGGGACCGGATTACAAACTTGCATACAACATGCTTTCAATATGCAGATTCTTCTACTGTATGTTCATGTAGAGCGCTCTGTATCTTTGGGCAAATATTTTAAATGTGGAAGAGATTGCTCCAGGGATGCTAAATGGCCGCATCATTTGAAATGTTTGGCTATTCTGAACAAAGATTAGAGAATAATTCTCCCAGAGAGAATGTTATCACGTGCCCAAAGGAAGCAAGTCTTCAGTTTAGGGAGGTGTTTGATGATTTGCATGCACATATATGCTTAAATAGGCTTCCATATCATGCAACTATCTCAGGCCTACCAGCAGAGATCTCAGGATGCTTTCAAATGAAGCTGGGCCATTCCTGTAGTTCAGGGACACATCATGTTTTCTGGGTCAAAGATCAGCTTTGCTGTTGTGGGGGTCCTGCAGAGCAAATCCCACCCAAAGGGTAGGCAAAGTGAGAAGCGGGGAATAATTTCATTGACTTAAACTCAAATTAAGCTAATATGATGAGGTCTCCAGCCATGTAATAAATAATTAGTTTGGCCTTGCCTTGTGCGACACTCAGAATTGCAAATTGATAAGTTTTGTGGGGTTTCTGGGGGGGGGGGGGTTCCCTCTGAACTTTTAGAGACCTCACCAGGGGTGGGCTTCAAAAATTTTAGCAAGGGGTTCTCTGCCCAGTTGCTGGGTGAGCGTGGCCATGGTGGATGTGGCCTAGTCAGCCTCCTGCACCATGGTGGGGGGGAATTTTTGCCCTCCCTAGGTTCCAGAGGCTTTCCTTGAGCCTCCGGGAGGGCAAAAATAGCCTCCCCAGGCTCTGGACTTCCAGTAGGTCCATTTTTGCCCACGCCAGGCTCCAGAGGCTTTCTTTGAGCCTCCAGGAGGGCAAAAATGGCCTCCCTAGGCTCTGGACTTCCAGTAGGCCCATTTTTTGCCTTCTCCGAGCTTCTGTGCACGCCCTGCAATTACCTGCATCCAAAACAGGCTGTGTGGAGACTCCTGGGAGGGGTGGGGTGGGCAAGGCCAGCCAGGAGTAGGATTTGGGTATTCTTCTGAACCCCTGTAAACCCCCAGCAGCCCACCCCTGGACCTCATCCATTGGAGCTGAACATTTATAGTACCTCCTCATCTTCAACCCTACCACAAAGTCTTTTGTCCCAAATTTCTACTATGAAGGGATTAAAACAATAAAATTCCACCTGTCATTTGTTCTCAAAGTCCATCAGTTTTGTGAAAGTTTTGAGTGTACTTTTTCTCCAGGGTGGGGAAAAAAATGAAAATTGAATAGTGGGGTGAGTTTACTGCATTGTAAGCAAGACAATTAATTATTTTTAGGCTTTTCAGTAAAGATGTGGCATTATTTTCCCCCCAAACAGTAGAGACACTTTATGCAATTTTTTCTATTATACTTCCTGGGATCATTGTGCAGTGACACATTTTCAGATGAATGCTTGAAGTGTTTTTTTGAAAGAGAGAGTCCTTCTATCATTGTAGAAGAACTTCATGGTAGACTGTCAAAGGCCAGAAACCTTGATACAAAGAGACGGGCTTCAGTTTGTAGTCTTAACTTTGTGGTTCCATTGCTTTTCTTTTCTTTTTTCTTTTTCTTAACTTTGTGGGTTCCATTGCTTGTCTTGGTTTCTTTTTTTAAAATAAATATTCTTAAAAGTTTTACAAAGGAGATCGAAACTAACATAAAAGAGTGAAAAAAGCAGAGGGAGGGAGGAAGAAAGGTAGAGGAGAGGAAGGGAGGGAGGGAGGGAAGATGAGAGGGAGGAAGGAAGGAAGGAAGATGAGAGGAAGGAGGGAAGATGAAAAGGAGGAAGGAAGGAAGGAAGGAAGGAAGGAAGGAAGGAAGGAAGGAAGGAAGATGAGAGGGAGGAAGGGAGGGAGGGAGGGAGGAAGATGGAAGAAAGAGGGAGGGAGGGAGGAAAGAAGGAAGGAAGATGAGAGGAAGGCAGGAAGGCAGGAAGGAAGGAAGGAAGATGAGAGGAAGGAGGGAAGATGAGAGGGAGGAGGGAAGATGAGAGGGAGGAAGGAAGGGAGGGAGGGAGGGAGGGAGGGAGGAAGATGGAAGAAAGAGGGAGGGAGGGAGGAAAGAAGGAAGGAAGGAAGGAAGATGAGAAGAAGGCAGGAAGGCAGGGAGGGAGGGAGGCAGGGAGGGAGGGAGGAAGATGGATGAAAGGAAGAAAGGAAGGCAGGGAGGGAGGGAGGAAAGATGGAAGGAAGGAAGGAAGGAAGATGAGAGGAAGGCAGGCAGGCAGGCAGGCAGGCAGGAAGGAAGGAAGGAAGGCAGGCAGGGAGGGAGGGAGGAAGATGGATGAAAGGAAGAAAGGAAGGGAGGGAGGGAGGGAGGAAAGATGGAAGGAAGGAAGCAAGGAAGGAAGGAAGGAAGATGAGAGGAAGGGAGGGAGGGAGGGAAGAAGATAAGAGGAAGGAAGGATAAAAAGTGTGGCGAAAACGTAAATTAGAAAAAATAAACTTCTGATCTCTTCTGAGCAAATATATTTATAATATTAGCTTTCTTATGAATACAAAAAGCTCAATTTTTCCTATCATCCTTTTTTTTTTTTTTTGTAATTATCAAATATACAAATCCTGAGTGTACTTTTTTTTCCTTTCATACAAAAAAGCCTATAAGGGGTTTTCAGTTAACTACGGATGTAGGTGTTACAAAAAATTCCATTAGTGATCCTTGTAAATTACAATGGCACTTAAAAAAAGGTGAGCTATGACCATTTTTCATACTTACGATCTTCGCAGCATCCCCGTGGTCGTGTGATCAAAATTTGGGCGCTTGGCAACTGACTCATTTTTATGACGGTTGCAGTGTTGCAAACCTCTGACAAGCAAAGCCAAGGGGGATGCCGGATTCACTTAACAACCGTGTTACTAACTTAACAACTGCATTGATTCGCTTAACGACTGTGGCAAGAAAGATCACAAAAGGGGGGAACTTCACTTAACAACTGTCTCACTTAAATGTTTGGCTCAGTTGTGGTTGTAAATCCAGGTCTACCTGTATGCTTTGCAGTGGTGGGTTCCTCCCAGTTCGGTCCGGTTCGGCCAAGTCGGTAGCGGTGACGATATGACGTTACCGAACCGGTTCTCCTCCCCACCCCGCCCTCCCACACACCCCCACCCACTCATGTTATTCTTACCTTTTATTTGGTCCCACCCCCAATCTATTGCTGCCTCCTGAGTCCCAGCTGATGACTAGAGGGAAAAAAACTGTATAAACTCTTGCCGCAGGGCTTCAAAGGGCCATCCTACAGCTGATCAGTGTTAAAAGCAAACAAATGAGTCGGGTCGTAAGTGCGAGGACTGGTCATAAGTGTGAGGACCTTCCAGAAATGACTCTGACCAGCTAGCCATGCTCACCTAGTCACATGACCTCCAAGCCACACCCACAAAATAAGCCACGCCCACAGAACCGGTAGTAAAAAAAATTAGAACCCACCCCTGATGTTTTGATAGGTCTTTCTGCCCTGGTCATCTTTTTTTTTCTTTTTTCCTGGTTGCTCTTCTCTGCACTCTTTCTAGAATCTCAACATCTTTTTTATAGTCTGGTGACCAAACTATGTGTGGTCTTACTAAGGCTTTATAGAGAGGTATTAGCACCTCCCGTGATCTTGATTGTATCCCTCTGTTAATGCAATTTAGGATTGTGTTGGCTTTGTCCCCCTCTTCATTATGGCAGCCCCTCAAATCTTGGCAGACTGCTATCATGTCTCTTCTGTCCTTCTCTTCATAGACTAGCCATGCCCAGTTCCTGCAACCATTCATCGTATGTGTTAGGATATGGTTCGAGCCTAACAAGTTGTCCAGGCAATATATGTGTTCTGTAACTTTAATATGAATATGTATTGTGTGACTTGAAAGTTTTACTGCTGATTCATTGTAATGCTGAGTCATGCTGTAATTAGATAATCACTGGTTGTGAATGCATTTAAGAAAGGTACTGTAAAGTATTCAATTGATGATAAGCTACCATTGTGTGTGGAGTTGCAACCATTGTGCTATCATCGGTTGGATGGATCTGCTACCATTGTGGTTTGTGAACCAGAGTGAGTTTGTTATTCTAACCAACTACTGTTTGTGTGGTAAGAAGATTTTTGTATCACTGGACTGATTTAACTGGCAAAGATTTGGATTGATTTAAAAGACTATGAGATTGTTTTTTTCACTATAAAGTAAACTTTTGATAAACCAGTTTGCACATCTCTTATTCATTGCTCTCAGCAACATTTCTCTGTGCTCTACACTCTGCTGGTTGGTAACACAACAACAATATCCTTAACATTGGTTATGGTCCCAGAGCCAACCAGAACTAACTAGGATTGCTAAAAGCCAACCGTTCTTCATATGTTTTAGCCTCCAGTCCCCTAATCATCTTGGTTGCTCTTTTCTGCACTCTTTCTAGAGTCTCAAGGAGGCTGAAGAGGATGTGGTGCCAGAGGCAGAGACTCAGCCTGGGCCTTCAGAACATCCAGAGGCTCCTTCAAGTGGAGAGAGCGAAGTGGAGGAGCCTCTGCTCAATGCTCGAGCACGCAGGGCTGCCAAAAGGCAGGAGTGGCTACTCAGGAGGAGGAGGTCTCCTCGAGAGTAAGGCTTGAGGATAATTGGCCACTCCCTTAGCCTATTTAAGTCACACACTGTTAGTAAGTTTCTTGCTGGAAACAACTTGTAATTATCATCAGAGCATTTTTGGAAAAGTCTTATCGTATCTTGCTTTCTGCGCTGGTTGCCAACCTTTGCCGGACTTTGGTTTATTCTTGCTACTTAATAAATTTGATAAGGACCGTTGGTGTGTGTCAATATCCTCGGGAATTCAGAGCTGGGGCAGACAGGACCTCCCTTGATCTTGATTGTATCCCTCTGTTAATACAATTTAAGATTGTTGGGACTTCCTACTTTTTCCCCCCCTCTTGAACCTGTTGTGTTGCCAGCTGTGAGCTGAGAACATTCCAGAAGTGACAAACCAGGCTAACATAATGTATGAGAATGGGGAATGTGTTCCCATTATGCACAGATCTCTTTCTCATGTTAAAATATGGCCTGCACCCCTGTTTCCAGTTGTCATGGGCCAGAGACATAAATAAGCTTGTAATATCTACTTTGGTGCTATAAATCTCTTTTTTTTCCCCCCTACTTATCTCCAGAAATATACATAAGTCCATTGTGCCCTGCAATTCTTTATGTGTCTCTGAAGTCCTATGGCATTCCTACCGCCCTGTTCGCCTTAATGCTAGCTTTCCTGCCTAAATGTGCAAAAAGAACATTTACGGAAAAGGAAGCCGAACATATAGGTTGTTCTCGACTTACGACTACAATTGAGACCCAAATTTATGTTGCTAAGCAAGAAAATTGTTAAATGAAATTCAATGTAGAGAAAAGTAAAGTCCTACACTTAGGCAAGAAAAACCAAAAAGTACACATATAGACTGGGAGAAACCAGGGTTAATAGCAGTAACTGTGAGAAGGCTCTTGGAGTCTTAGTGGACAATCAATTAAATATGAGCCAACAATATGCAGCGACAGCCAAAAAAGCCAAAGCAATCCTAAATTGTATTAACAAAGGGATACAATCAAGATAAAGTGAAGTACAAATATCACTCTATAAAGCCTTAGTAAGACCACACCTAGAGTACTGCATCCAGTTTTGGTCACCACACTATAAAAAAGATGTTGAGATTCTAGAAAGAGTGCAGAGAAGAGCAACCAAGATAATGAGGGGACTGGGGGCTAAAACAGGAACTGGTTGCATGGCTAGTCTAGTGAAGGGAAGGGCCAGGGGAGATATGAGAGCAGTCTTCCATGATTTGAGGGGCTGCCATAGAGAGGAAGGGGTCAAGCTATTTTTCAAAGCACCTAAAGGGCAGACAAGGAATAATGGATGGAAACTGAACAAGGATAGGATAGGATAGGATAGGATAGGATAGGATGGGATGGGATGGGATGGGATGGGATGGGATAGGATAGGATAGGATAGGATAGGATAGGATAGGACAGGACAGGACAGGACAGGACAGGACAGGACAGGACAGGACAGGACAGGATAGCCCATGACAACTGGAAACAGGGGTGCAGGCCATATAGAGTAGTGTAGAGTAGAGTAGAGTAGAGTAGAGTAGAGTAGAGTAGAGTAGAGTGGAGTGGAGTGGAGTGGAGTGGAGTGGAGTGGAGTGGAGTGGAGTGGAGTGGAAGGGAAGGGAAGGGAAGGGAAGGGAAGGGAAGGGAAGGGAAGGGAAGAGAAGAGAAGAGAAGAGAAGAGAAGAGAAGAGAAGAGAAGAGAAGAGAAGAGAAGAGAAGAGAAGAGAAGAGAAGAGAAGAGTTGGAAGGGACCTTGGAGATCTTCTAGTCCAACCCCCTGCTTAGGCAGGAAACCCTAAACCACTTCAGACAAATGGTTATCCAACATCTTCTTAAAAGCTTCCAGTGTTGGAGCATTGACAACTTCTGGAGGCAAGTTGTTCCACCAATTAATTGTTCTAACTGTCAGGAAATTTCTCCTTAGTTCTAGTTTGCTTCTCTCCTCAATCAGTTTCCACCCGTTGCTTCTTGCCCTGCCCTCAGGTGCTTTGGAGAATAGCTTGACTCCCTCTTCTTTGGGGCAGCCCCTGAGATATTGGAACATAGAAGATGCAGAATATTATCAAACATGGCATTTATTTTACCAATGGTTGGGAAAAAAGGAGTGGAGATTAAGAATGTAAACTTGTATTGTTAAGCAAATTAAACACCCAGAGAACACTATGTTTATTAAGCACAAAGAAACGTATTTAAACAAAAATCAATTTAAAAAAAATAAAATCAATAAAAAATAAACAACATCTTGTTTTGGTTGGGGTAGGGTCTGCCATGCCTGACTAGATGGCTCAGTGGCTAAAGACATTGAGCTTGTCTATCAGAAAGGTTGGCAGGTCGGTGGTTCGAATCCCTAGAACAGGTCTCCTACGTGGGCAGGTGGTTGGACTAGATGACCTCCAAGGTCCCTTCCAACTCTGTTACTGTTATTCACCATGCTAAATTGCTTTTCTTCTCAAACATTCCTCTGCCATAACTCAGTTGCCATCGTATCACCTTGCTCTCTGTCTTAATTTCTCACCCAAGGAAGTACGAAACTAATTCATTAGGCAAGCGTTAAATGGAGGGTGTGTGTGGAAATGTGATGAGCTTTCCTAGCATAGTATGCGATAGGGAGAGATTGCGATCGGCGATTACATGGAGATATTTGAAGAGCTGGCCATTAACTGGAGGTTTCCCCCATCGCTCTACTGGTAATTATATCTTCTCATTCCCCAATGGGACGATACAACCTTCCCAAGGCAGGAGATTTAGGAGAAGGGAAAGAAAGGGGGTGGGGGAAATACACAAGCATCTAGGTGATTTGAGGATGACATGAAGTGGGGCTTTGACTCGTCCAACTCTACAACCTGAAAAATGCACACCTCTGCAATATGGTAAATGGCTCTTTAGTTTTGGGGAACCGGAGAGAAGGCAAATAAATGTTTCTCGCGAAATGGAGTTGGCAGAGGAATATCATTCTCTCGGCGTAATTATCCCTCATGTTAAGTGGGCCCGGAGTTTCGCTGAGTACATTTTTGTGAGCTATTATGTAAATGACTTTCAAAACTCACCATGGGGTAATAATGAAGGCTGCAGAAAAGATCTCGTGGAGAGATAAAGCTTTTCCCCGTATCCTCCTCCTCCTCCTCTTTCTCTCTCTCTCTCTCTCTTCCCACATGGCCTTTAAAAGAGAGGAGAAAGAGAAGGAAAATAATTGCTTTAGATTTCTGCTAATTAATCCATCATTTTGCTGACGCGTTTCAGCTTGGCAATCAAGCGAGGAAACACAAACAAGGGAGGATGGGGTAGGCCAGAAAGTGGGGCAGCCCTAAAACAATCCTCGTGTCGTTTCCACGAAGTTCTCCAGGCCCATCCCACTAACCTTTTTAAAGCCAAGCATTAAAATCTCACCCCACGTAATCAACACCTTATCATTCTTTGGGCATTTTCATTGCGGTTCTATTTTCTTGTTTAAGAGAAGCTCGCTGTGCAGCCCATCACCACTTTAGATTCATTACTTTTCGTAGAAAAACTCAATTTGCATTATTCCCCCTTTCCCACCCCCCCCCAAAAAAAACACTGCGTGCAGCTAGATGGCATTTTTTTGTATCTGGAGAAAATATTAAGATTGAAAAATTCCGCTAATAAACAAAGATGTGGAGACTCTGGAAAGAGTGCAGAGAAGAGCAACCAAGATGATTAGGGGACTGGAGGCTAAAACATATGAAGAACGGTTGCACGAACTGGGCATGGCTAGTCTAGTGAAGAGAAGGACTAGGGGGAACATGATAGCAGTCTTCCAATATTTGAGGGGCTGCCACAGAGAGGAGGGGGACAAGCTATTTCCCAAGGCAGGTGAAGGCCAGAGAAGAAATAATGGATGGAAACTGATCAAGGAGAGATTCAACCTGGATATAAGGAGAATTTTTCAGACAGTGAGAACAATCAATCAATGGAACAGAAGTTGCCTTCAGAAGTTGTGGGAGCTTCATTACTGGAGGCTTTCAAGAAGAGACTGGACTGCTATTTGTGAGAAATGGGTAGAGGGTTGGACTGGATGACCTACAAGATCCCTTCCAACTCCGTTAACCTGTATCTGAAGGTAGAAAGTTTACGCTTTTATCATTATACTCCTGAACCATATAAGTATAAAACATTGACTAAAACAAACAAACAAGTGTTGATTTTTTCTTTCCTAAAGGCAGAGACCCAAGTTCAATGTCTATTTTAGATTCAACTTGAGCTGGTTTAGATTAGACATTATCTAACAAGTTTCCAACAGTTGTTTAAGATTCCTTCTTGGATGACATCTTCCAGAAATATTGACATCAAAGATCAAAGATTTGGATGGTTATCAAAACACCTTACTGTGATCATTTTTATTTTATTTATTTATTTTATTTTATTTGTCAAGAATGTATTAGATAATATATATAAGTATAAGCATGAATTGAATACATAAAATAGATACGAATAGAGGAAACGTTAGGACAGGGACACGCCCCTTACAGACCTCTTAGGAATGGGGTGAGGTCAACGGTAGCCAGTCTTAGTTTAAATTTTGGGGGTTTGGGGATGAAACCACAGAGTCAGGTAGTGCATTCCAGGCATTGACCACTCTGTTGCTGAAGTTATATTTTCTGCAATCGAGTTTGGAGCGCTTCACTTTAAGTTTGTATCTATTATGTGCTCGTGTATTGTTATGGTTGAAGCTGAAGTAGTCATTGACAGGTAGGACATTGTGGCAGATGACTTTATGAGCTATGCTTAGGTCATACCGAAGGTGGCATAGCTCTAAGTTTTCTAAGCCTAGAATTTCAAGTCTGGTGGCATAAGATATTTTATTGGGAGCAGAGGAGTGGAGGACTCTTCTTGTGAAATATTTCTGGACATCATAGACTTTACAAATGATAATTAAACATTCCACAAAGCACCAATTTGAACTGAACATCTAAATTTCTTCCTGGGGTAGTGCTTTAAAAGAATGAATCGATAGATCAATAGAATTCTCTATTGGCCAAGTGTGATTGGAATTTGTCTCCGGTGCATTAGCTCTTAGTGTATGTACAAGCCACAAGTGATCCATCTTGATCATGATTCATAAAATACGATCATCATCAATCCCAAGATACAAACTCGGTGATAATCATTGGATGCTAAATGAGCAAACAAGATAAACCATAATAGGACACTAAATAAAGGCAATCAACATAAATCGTGAGATACAAGGAACAAAGTTATAGTCATAAGAAGCTAAGCTCCAAAAAAATGTACAATGAACACAAAATTTCTCATCTTCTGCAGGGTATCTAAGCAAAACTTGTTGCACTCTAGGTTAACTCATTTAAAGGTCTAATATGCTGTGTGAAAGGATTTTTGTTCCCTCTTCCTTTCCCTCTCCCTCTTTCTCTCCTAATCCCTGATGACTCATCAGCGTGAAAAATTGCTACCTAAAAACTAGGACAGTGTCAAATGTGCAACAGTAGCTTGGGAGACAAGGAAGGTCACTATTTATTTCTGCACACTCGGCAGCAATGGAGAAAGCATGATAACCATGCTGCTGATGATTTCAACCTCTGGTCCTCCATCAAGTATATTAATTAATACAAACACCAGGGATTTAAAGGTATAAAGAAGTTGAACTCAAGAGATCTTTCAAGAATGCCTTGAAAACACCAGCCGAGCTCGGTAATGGGTTGGCCAGAAGAAAGGGGTTAATTGCATGTGTGTAATTGTAATATGTTTGTGGTGCTCACTTCAGAAGGCTGTGCACAGAAGGCTGTGGAAAAAAAATTTGGGTCTTGAATCAGACTGTAATGATTAGGAGTCTATCGCAGTTCTGAAATGTACTTGGATCCCGTTAGGAAGTTCAGGCATTTTACGTTACTTCTTATCTCAAACGATCCATCTCTTAAACTATTGAAGTTCGCAGATGACACAACAGTGATTGGTCTCATTTGAGACAATGATGAATCTGCATATAGATGGGAGGTTGAACAACTAGCCTCGTGGTGTGACCGGAACAATCTGGAACTGAACACCCTCAAAACTGTAGAAATGGTGGTGGACTTTAGGAGAAACCTTTCCATACTTCCACCTCTTACAATACTAGACAACACAGTATCAACAGTAGAGATCTTCAAATTTCTAGGTTCTACCATATCACAAGATCTAAAATGGACAGCTAACATCAAAAACGTCATCAAAAAAGCACAACAAAGAATGTTCTTTCTGTGCCAACTCAGAAAGCTCAAACTGCCCAAGAAGCTGCTGATACGGTTCTACAGAGGAATTATTGAGTCTGTCATCTGCACCTCCATAACTGTCTGGTTTGGCTCTGCAACCCAACAAGACAGACACAGACTTCAGAGGGTAATTAGAATTGCAGAAAAAATAATGGCTACCAACCTGCCTTCCATTGAGGATCCTTATACTACACAAGTCAAAAAGAGGGCTGTGAAAATATTTACAGACCCCTTACATTCTGGACATAAACTGTTTCAACTCCTACCCTCAAAATGACACTATAGAGCACTGCACCACAGAACTACTAGACACAAGAACAGTTTTTCCCTGAATGCCATCACTCTGCTAAACAAATAATTCCCTCAACACTGTCAAACTAGTTACTAAGTCTGCACTACTATTAATCTTGTCATGGTTCCTATCACCCACCTCCTCCCACTTGTGACTGTATGACTGTAACCTTGTTGCTGGTATCCTTACGATTTATATTGACTGTTTCCTAATATGATTTGATTACTTATTTGTCCCTACGACCATCATTAAGTGTTGTACCTTATGATTCTTGATGAACGTATCTTTTCTTTTATGTACACCGAGAGCATATGCACCAAGACAAATTCCTTGTGTGACCAATCACATTTGGCCAATAAAGAATTCTATTCTATTTTATCTAGTCTTGCAGTTTCTAAACTTTAGAATCTAAAGGACTCCAGGAACCATTTAGCTGGTTTCTAAAGAACTTCTATAGAAAGTCTGGCAATGAAATTTCATAATAATAGTAGTTTGTTGAGAATGTTTTCTTCTGAGTTTAATGGAGAAAGAAAACTTTGGAACTTTGTTGTTCTACATGTTGACAGTGGCAAGAATGCTTTATGCACAAAAAATGGAAAGATACCATACATCTTATTTCTCACAATGAAAGAATGGTTGGAGAGACTGATGGAACTAATGGAGCTGGTCAAATTAACTGCTTTAATTAAAGAGAAAAGTGTGTTTCACTTTGTTTCTATTTGGAAACTGCTTCTGGATTTTGTGTTTGAGATAGGGGGAAAAATGAAACTTTGATTTGGGGATTGACTGATTAGATAAGGTTTTTTGTTGTGTATGTGTTATAGAAAAGGCTAGCATATACTGAGTAGGCAAAATAAAAAGTTGAGGCTGTAATGTTGTTATGTTCCTTCTGTTGCACTGAAAAGAATGGGAAGTTGTAGACAGAATCTTGCCAGCTTAAAGCAACTGTCTGCATAACTATAGATGTACTCTCATGATGCAGTAGTTACGGGGTCTTTTTCCCCTTTAACCCACACCCTTTCCCTTTTTTCCAGTATTTTTAGTTTCATTTATATTTTAGGCTCCAATAAGTTCAAGAAAATTAGAAGATAGATAGATAGATAGATAGATAGATAGATAGATAGATAGAGATAGATGATAGAAAGATATAGATAGATAGATAGATAGATAGATAGATAGATAGATAGATATGATAGAGAGATACAGATATTTATTTATTTATTTATTTATTTATTTATTAATCAAATTTCTATACCGCCCTACTCCCGAAGGACTCAGGGCGGTGAACAGCCAAGATAAAATACAGATAATACAAATATTAAAAAATCCCTTAAAATTATTAAATATTTTGGCCGAAACACAGATTAAAACACCCAATTTATAAAATCACGAATTAAAAATTTAAAAGAGGAGAGTTAGGCCAGGCCAGCCTGCTGAAATAAAAAAAGTTTTGAGAGCACGACGAAACGTGCGCAGGTCCGGGATCCTCCGTATCTCTGGGGGGAGCTCGTTCCAGATGGTAGGTGTCCCCACAGAGAAGGCTCTCCCCCTGGGGGCTGCCAGTCGACACTGTTTGGCCGACGGCACCCTTAGAAGCCCTTCTCTATGGGAGCGTACTGGTCGGTGAGAGGCTATTGGTAGCAGAAGGCGGTCTCGTAAATACCCCGGTCCGATGCCATGGAGCGCTCTAAAGGTGGTAACCAAAACCTTGAAGCGTACCCGGAAGACCACCGGGAGCCAGTGCAGCTCGCGCAGGAGGGGGGGGTCACATGGGAGCGCCACGTCGCTCCCATAACCACCCGCGCGGCCGCATTCTGGACCAGATAGATAGATAGATAGAATACTGGGAATCATCAGTCCACAAAAATACTTATTTCTAAGTTTCCAAGCTTCTTTTAAATAAACTGATTTCAACTGATTCACAAGCTGTTAGACATAGTTCAAATATTTTCCTGCAATTGAGCTGTAAATTAAGGATGAAACCAATTTTTTACTTCACATTGTAAGCTTTCTAAATTCTTCTGTGCTGATGGGCAAATAAGTGAATTGCCATACTCTACCCTTCCTTTCAGAGTAGTGTGAAGATAGCATTAAGCAAATTCCAATGAGGGTATGTCTTTCTTTAATCAGAAATATAAAAATAAAACAATCTCTAGATAAAGCATGCCACTAAAAGGTTACAGATACTGTTTTTGCAGAAGAACTTGTTTTGGTGAAAATTGTTTATTTTATTTTTTAAAAAAATCTGAACTAGAGAAATGTGTGGTCTAAAAAACAATTAACATTATTTTTTATTGCGCAATTCACATTAACAGGTATATAATATGGAAAAGATACAGATGTATGCTTAGCCACTGTCAGGCCTGAAGAACACCAAGAATGACAAGTGGAATTACTTAACCATAGTTTATTTGATTGTTCTTTAGCTATAGACGGAATCTTGCCTAATGCACTTGTGTACTGGTGAAGTTATCAAGGTTGGGAAATGAAACATTTTCAGGAAAACAACCAAAGCTCAGAGAGCACCAAGGAGCCCTGCAACTACTTGTATCATGAGAATACATCTATAGTTATATACCATATAAGACACACCTTTTTCCCCCAAAAAAGAGGGTGAAAAATCTGGGTGCGTTTTATAGTCTGAATGTAGCCCTACCCAGCTTCTGAAATAGAGGTTTCAGAGGCTGAAAAAAGCCTCTGAAATGGAGCTTCAGAAAAAAAGCCTCTGAAATGAAGCTTCAGAAAAAAATGCCTCTGAAATGGAGCTTCAGAAAAGAAGCCTCTGAAATGGAGCTTCAGAAAAGAAGCCTCTGAAATGAAGCTTCAGAAAAAAAACCTCTGAAACGAAGCTTCAGAAAAAAATGCCTCTGAAACGGAGGTTTCAAAAGAAGAGAAAAAAGCCTCTGAAATGGAGGTTTCAGAGGCTGAAAAAAGCAAGGTGCAGAGCTCACAGCCAACGAACCTGTTGCTAAAATTCACCTCTGGGAACAGCTGATTGGGGGTATTCCGGGACCAATCAGCTTTTTTCTTATTTTCCTCCCCAAAAACTAAGGTGTATCTTATAGTCCAAAAAATACGGTAGATAGTTGCTTCAGTCTGGCAAGATTCTGTCTACACATGAAGAAAAGTAACAGAAACAATGCTTCAACATGTTGATTTTGGCCCTGACATCAATTTTTTCCAGACTTGAGAAACTATTTGCATAACTACTGATATACTCTGAGATCAGCTAGGGAGGAGCCATTTTAATCCTCTTTCTGCTGACCAAACTTTTACAAGAGCTTTTACAAGTTCTTCCATCTCTTCACCCTCTGGAAGGCAGCCTCTCCCTCTGGGAATCCAGACTACATTCCACCACAGTCATCCATTATCTGTTTAAAATTGTTTGATCATTTGCAGGCAGTCTCCTTGGTAGACTTTCTGTTAAACTGCATCTACCGCATGTTCTCAAATTTTCAGATCTGGCAATACTTCAAAAGATAGCCCACTTGTTGTATATTTTGAAATGGGTTTACAAAATATTCCTTTAGATTCCTTTCCCTTTCCCTTTCCTCCCATATTATTGCTGAACCATCCTACTAATCGAAGTATCTTCTTTGCTCCAGGAAGCATAGCACGTTGGAATGATATGGAATTGGGTTGCTCTGGAATACTGACATTGGAATTAAAAGTGTGGCTGGAATTGTGGCCTACGAAGAAACACCCAAGAAGCTTCTAAAACCCAGATTTTAGCATTCTGATAGGGTACGTCAATCATCCCTTCCTTCTTCTTTTCATTTTCCCCAACTAAAAAGTTTCCTTGACTCACTGTGTCCAGACTTCCCCCCAAAAAAACAGAGATTTCTAATGTATTCCAGAAAGCTAAACTGGCCCATTATACCTCTTTCTTTCTCTTGGGTAGAAATACCATTTTTATGTACAGTACAGTTCAGAAACTCCAGGAGATACTTTGAAGAAATCATAGCAATTTTCCATCACTCATTTTCCCCTCTGGATACCCCGCTGCCAGGAGATGCATTCTCCAAGACCACCTACAGTGAGATCTTTGCTGCAGGCAACACGAAAGCAAGATTAAGCATTCTGCTATGGCACTGGGTTCTTAGGAGGGTACCAGCCATGCTGTTTTGGGTAAGAAATGTAGAGAAACATTGTCATTGTATTTTTCTATCTACCAGCCCAAGAAATACACAGCACACACCTCCAACTTCAAGATGGTCTTGTTTTACAAGCCCCTTTCAACGGCTCTAGCTTTAGAAGCCATGATTAGTCCTGAAAAAAAGAAAAAAAAACAGCTTTTTAATTATACCAACTGAAAAGAATACAAATAAACTCAAAGGGAAGATTCGATGGATTATTATGTCTTTTCTTACTGTCAGTTTTCTGTGTTTCTAATATGGGAAATGCAGCAAAAACCCTGATGGGACTCCAGTTGCTTACTTGATTTCCTCCAATTTATGGAAGCATCTCCTACCATCCAAGAAGAACTTTCATCACAGAGAAGAATCCAGCTGCAGATGTTCCTGCTGAGGGACATTTCTTTGGGCGATGGCTGGTTCTTCAAGTACTTTGGACCTTAACCACTGGAAGCCCTCCTGGCAAAAAATGAGAGCTTGGAATTGTTCTCAGAAACAACCTGGCAGCTGATCCAATTGTCATAGTGATGGATTTTGTTGAGACTTTGCACCAGACAGAAAGCTGGCTGCCACAGTTTTCACCAACTACCTTTTCCAAATACTTTGCAAAGACAGACATATGTCAACTGGCTTTCAGTAGCCCCAAGAGAAAGAGAAAAGAAGTACACAATTTACAAATGCAAATAAAGTGAAATTTCTTTCCAATGTTGTTTCTTCTTCTTCTTCTTCTTCTTCTTCTTCTTCTTCTTCTTCTTCTTCTTCTTCTTCTTCTTCTTCTTCTTCTTCTTCTTCTTCTTCTTCTTCTTCTTCCTCTTCCTCCTCCTCCTCCTCCTCTTCCTCTTCCTCTTCCTCCTCCTCCTTCTTCTTCCTCTTCCTTCGCCTCTCCCTTTTCCTCCCCCTCTTCTTCTTCCTCCTCCTCCCTCTTCTTCTTCTTCTTCTTCTTCTTCTTCTTCTTCTTCTTCTTCTTCTTCTTCTTCTTCTTCTTCTTCTTCTTCTTCTTCTTCTTCTTCTTCTCCTCCTCCTCCTCCTCCTCCTCCTCCTCCTCCTCCTCCTCCTCTTCCTCCTCCTCCTCCTTCAGACAAATCTAATTCACTGGAATTTGATTGGAAATGGTTATAAATTTAGGGTCACCAATAGGGGGCCTTTGGTGATCACCAAATTTTCAGCATTACCCCCCTTTTTTATAATGGTTTCAGAAAATGCTAATAAATAAGCAAGGAAGAAATAATACATTGGAAGCGGCTTAAAGCAAAGAAGAACACCGGGTTTTAATATTACCTTTATTTACCAGAATGCCTTAGGTCTCTTCATCACCATTTCTAGAAATTAAAAATGGGATTGGGTAAAGCCCAAATAATAAGAAAGAAAGAAAGAAAGAAAGAAAGAAAGAAAGAAAGAAAGAAAGAAAGAAAGAAAGAAAGAAAGAAAGAAAGAAAGAAAAGAAAGGAGGGAGGGAGGGAGGGAGGGAGGGAGGGAGGGAGGGAAGGAAGGGAGGGAGGGAGGGAGGGAGGAAGGAAGGAAGGAAGGAAGGAAGGGAGAGGAATGATGCTTGAGTATTTTTTTATGACCAATGCTTTTTGAGCATACCTTCAATTTGGTCTCAAAATTCCAAATGGATCTCAAAAGACTGAGGACTCAAGAATATTGGCTTTGGAAAATCGGCCGAAAAGGTTGTAGAAAAAATGCTTTTAAAAGTCTCTGACGATCCCAGCTGAGTTGTGCGATCATCAGAGGCTTTTTTTTTTTTTTTTTTTACTTTTAAAAACATTTTTTTCTACAACCTCTTGCTCAGCTGGGCATGGGGGGGCAGGGATTTTTATTTTTATTAAAAAGTTTTACAGAAAAAAAGATTTTTTATTCCCCCCCACCCTTTACCCTCCCCGCATCCCACCCTCCTCCCCAGACTTCCCAGAGCAAAATACAAGGTCTTTCAGTTAACAATCATAAGCTAAATTAACCTATCTATCCTTAGACTACAAAATCCCCCCCTGAAGCCTTAACTCCGCTATAGATAACATAATACTTCTAATACTTAATGTTCATTCATAAGCTATTTGATATTTTCTTGTCTGATACTTATTTTGAATAAAATCAATCCATCTTCTCCATTCCGATACGTATCTTTCTTGTGTATAGTCCTTCAAATATGCTGAGATTTTCTCCATTTCTGCTAAATTCGTTACTTTCAGTGTCCACTCTTCAATAGTAGGCAAAGAGTCCTTCTTCCAGTATTGCGCTACCAACAGCCTAGCTGCTGATATTAAGTTCAAAATCAATTTAGTCACTGATACTGTGCAGTCCGTAGTTATACCCAATAGAAACAATTGAAGAGTAAATTTCAACCTTCTTTTCAGAATGTTTTGCATCACCCACCAAATTTTTATCCAAAATGCCTTGATTTTCTTACAGGTCCACCATATATGATAATAAGTTGCATCATCACATTCACATCTCCAACATTTAGCTTGCAAATTCGAGTACATACATGATAATTTTTTTTAGGATCTAAATGCCATCTATAAAACATTTTATAAAAATTCTCTCTCAAATTTTGTGCTTGCGTAAATTTAACATTTCTAACCCAGATCTTTTCCCGTGTTTCCATCATCCCTGGTTCCTGAAAGTTTTGTGCCCATTTTATCATACAATCCTTGGGGCAGGGATTTTTGTTACTGGTTCTCCGAACCACCCGCTGCCATCACTACCAGATCTGGCGATCTGGTCCAAACTGGGAGCATTTCACCCATGATCTGAGGGCCTCTCTCTCTCTCTCTCTCTCTCTCTCCCTCCCTCCCTCCCTCCCTCCCTCCCTCTCTCTCTCTCTCTCTCTCTCTCTCTCTCTCTCTCTCCTCTCTCTCTCTCTCTCTCTCTGCTAGCTCCATTCACTCTTCCCCCCTCGGAGCTCTCAAGTTGCCTTGATGCTGACCCTGTCTCCCACTCCTCTTCCTCTGATTTGGCTAATGGAGGGGGCGGTGGCCAACAGGCCACAACACCTTGGATGGTCTGTTGTTGTTTGGCCTGACATTCCAGACTCTCCCCCCCCCCCCCGTCCCACACTGTGTAGCAATCTGAGGAATGGAAAGATGACTGCATCAGGCCTGAACCATTTCGAAGTTGACAGTGTTGTACAATTAAGGAATTTTCATTGTGACTTCTGACTCCCAGCTGGCGTTCAATTCTACACTTCTAGCTTGGGGGCTGATCCTATTCTTAGGAAACATGAGGTCCTGCAAGCAGAGGAAGTTGGAGGAGAAAATGATGTGGAGGAAAATGATCCATATGACTGAGGCACCAAGAATTATCTCCAGAGTGTCAACTTCAAAATGGATCGGGCCTGTCGCAGCCATTTTCTCCACTTGACACACTTTGCGGGGAGGGGAGGACGGAGCTCTGGGATGTCAGACTGGACATCGACAACTTTCTATCTCATGGGAACCAAGCCGTGGTGGGTTGCTATTGATTTGCCCCAGTTTGGGAGAACCAGTAGTGGTAGCACCAGGAGGCTCTGCCCACCTACCTGGATGTCTCTGTGCATGTACAGAAGCTTCTGCACATGTACAGAAGCATCATGTAAGTGCACACGTGCACACGAGCAAACCCGTAGCGATGGGATTTGAATCCCATTACTGGAACCAAGGTCATCCCAACAGGATGCTGGCCAGAGACTGGAAAAGGTTACCAAGGAGATGCCAGAACACCTAATTGGACAATGTGACCTGTGACAAGGAGGGAGGACGCTGTCTCTTCTTTAATTACACTGAAAACAAACAGCCAGAGCTGGTTTTGCATTTCAAAGGTGCCAAAAGGATGCACTCAATAAAGAAGTTCTTTGAAAAAGCCAAAAAGTTTCAGAGTTACTGGATGGGTTGAGTTCATTGCTTGGAATTTTTACACAGAGCTGCTGCAGAACCAGACTTAAGTGCTCTGTTAGTTTCTATGTATAATACACTATTCCCCCCCTTTTCAAAAAATGCTATATTCACTGGAGAAGCCGGTTCTGTTTTACTTTTTTTTTTTTTTTAATTTGATTTATATGCCGCCCTTCTCCAGAGACTCAGGGCGGTTTACAATGCGTTAAGCAATAGCCTTCATACTTTTGTATATTTATATAAAGTCAGCTTATTGGCCCCACAAACTGGGTCCTCATTTCACCTACCTTAGAAAGGTACTTAATGCAGCCACAACTTTGCCTTCTGCCATTCTAAGGACCCCATTCTTATCTTGCCTTGCTTGCTTCCCTTTAGAGTTAGCAGCGAATCTCTTTCTCTTGGTCAACTGTCAAAATGTTAGGAACACAAAGCATCCATTTTGGGCAGGAAAACACTGGTGGAAAGGGGGAGAGAGAGAGAGAGAGGGAGAGAGAGAGAGGAGGAGAGGGAGAGAGAGAGAAGAAAAGAGAAGGGGGAGGAACCATCTGTTTCCCTGACAAGCATTTAGTCCTAATATTTTATCCTGAGTAATTATTCCAGATCCCTTGTGTCTTGCAGCTTCTCTGAGAGGAGACATTAAAATTGTCCACTATTAAATGCTTTTCACATCGAAAGCAGGATTTTATGACCCTATAACTGCAGAATCAGTGGTTTTATGCTCTTTAGTCTCAGCGGCATTGAGTGTTTGGTTCGCCCACACACATTCGCTGCGGAGGGCAGTGTTGAACCAAAAAGTAGCACACAGCCTCTTGCTCTGTGGGATAGGAAGCCTAGCACAGTCGGCCCTTTCCCGATTCAGCACCACAAACAAGAAGCACGCAGGGCTGAATCCCAGCTTCCGAAGGCTGCCAATCTCCCTGCTTATGACTGGCTTGCTCTATCATGCTTACTCTGGTTCATCCTTTTAATATACCAATTTTGGACTCTCAAGTTGCTGGTCAATTAGTTTTAACATCTGTACCGAGCTGAGCAAAATTTCACTGGATCTGCAAGTTTCTGAATCCAGCTGACTAGTCTCATTATCTGTAAGGGGAAGGAAATGAGTTAACCCTCATTAGAACTCTCCAGTTCGTCCGCTGGAGCCTGCAGTTGGACACTTGAGCGTGTGTGAGTAGAAACGAGGCCATTAAGAGTGCTGGGGAGACAGCTGCTGAAACGGCCAAAAGGATGAGTAAAGTTTATTAATGAAGTTACACGCTCTGATAGAGAGCTGGCATGTCTGTCCTCTCTTCTATTCTTGTTGGGGCAGGGTGGAGGAGGGGGGGAAGGAGAAGGGAAAGGAGAAGAAGAGGAGGGAGAAGGGAAAGGAGAAGGACAAGAGGAAGGAGAAGGGAAAAGAGAAGAAGAGGAGGAGGAAGGAGAAGGAGGAGAGGAAGGAGGACAAGGACAAGAGGAAGGAAAAGGGGAAGGAAAGGGGGAAGGAGAAGGGAAAGGAGAAGAACAAGAGGAAGAAGAAGAGGAGGAGGAGGAAGGAGAAGGAGGAGGAGAGGAAGGAGGACAAGGACAAGAGGAAGGAAAGGGGGAAGGAGAAGGGGAAGAAGGGAAAGGGAAAGGAGAAGAACAAGAGGAGGGAGAAGGGAGAAGAGAAGAAGAAGAGGAAGGAGAAGGAGAAGAGGAAGGAGAAGGGAAAGGAGAAGAAGAAGAGGAGGAGGAGGAAGGAGGAGGAGGAGAGGAAGGAGGACAAGGACAAGAGGAATGAAAGGGAGAAGGAAAAGAGGAAGGAGAAGGGAAAGGAGAAGAACAAGAGGAAGGAGAAGGGATAAGAGAAGAAGAAGAGGAGGAGAAGGAGAAGGGGAAGGGGAAGGGGAAGGGGAAGGGGAAGGGGAAGAGGAAGGAGAAGGAGAAGGAGAAGGGAAAGGAGTATCAGCATTCCAAGTAATGCACCCATTGAAAGCAGAACTCAGAGGCAGGTAGATACCTCAAAGAACAATTTATTGGATACATCATATTGGCACAACTGGTGAAAACTGATTCTGAAAGTTCCCACAGTTTTCACCTAATTTAAAATCGAAAGTCCCCTGTTTCCCCCAAGTCATCAGTCACATTGTCCAATAGAGGTGCTGGCTAGTTGCTTGGTTACTCTACTCCTCCTCTTCCCAGCCACCTGTTGAAATGTCCTTGGTTCCCACAGGAAAACTTCGTTTTGACTACAAACCTCCAGCTAGCTATTTTTCCCTCTTCTTGTCTTGTGGCAACCCTGGAGCAGCAAAGATGGCCTCAGCCAGGTTTACTTCAGGGTTGACAAGGAGAAGAAGAGGAAGAAGAAGACAGGAAAGGAGAAGGACAAAAGAAAGGAGAAGCAGAGTTGAAAGAGAGGTCCTAAGAATAATCTCCATGCTTTTACATGATTGGAAGACTATTGGGGAAAAAAAAGAGGTGGTGGAAAGATGTCCATTACTAGATCCCTTTCTCTCTATAAAAGATACAAAGCCGCATCTCCAATGTTTGAGTTTCTACCACATCAATATGGGCATTCCTCGATTTACAACCATTCTTTTAGTGACCATTCAAAGTTACAATGTTACTGCAAAAAGTGACTTATGATTGTTTTTCACAGTTGCAATGGTATCTTCTACATATCTTTTCTTAACAGGGCGAACTTGAATCTATCTATCTATCTATCTATCTATCTATCTATCTATCTATCTATCTATCTATCTGCGAAAACCACTCACACATTAATCATGAAATCTCCAGAACCGTAAAGCCTACAAACTTGAAATTTGCCATGTATGTTCCTCTTGGCTTCTAGGTGCTCACTAAGAAAAGATTTTTCAAAATGACCATCAGAGCATTAGTATTTCCTATATTATTATAACATGCTCTGATGCTAATTAGTTAGACTTTCTACTCCCCCTCCCAACTTGAAAATAACTCTGGAGAGAATAGGATAGGATAGGTTAGGAGACGTTTTTGTGGGGCAAGGCTGAGTGAGAGAAGAGGATAGGATAGGGGAGGATTCAAGCTGTAAGTGTCGATTTATCAAGCCCGATCACATAGTTTTTTAGCGAAGCATGGGGATCCAGCTAGTTATTAATACATGGAGGTAGATACAGTATGATACAGTTGGAATCACAGAAACCTGGTGGAATGAAACCCATGACTGGAACATATTGTTCTGCCCCAGCTACAGACCCCAAAGAATGCAGCACACACAAAGTCTGTACAAATCTTAGTTTACTAAATTAAATCAGTCTTTTTCAAACAAAGGCTGTTAATTAACTTTCTTAACAGCCTACAAGAATCCAAAGAATAAATAATCGTAATCTTACTATGGTTGGCAGAAAGCCCAGAAGCAATTTGCAGGAAACTGATAAGAGAACTAAGATCCAGACGCGAAGGAAAGTGAATGAAGTTGTTTCCTGCAAATTGCTTCAGTCATTGTCCTTCCTTAAATAGGCTAGGGGAGTGGCCAATTAGCCCCAAGCCTTACTCTCAAGGAGATCTCCTCCTGAGGAGCCATTACTACCTTTTGGCAGCTCTGCGTGCTCGTGCATCGAGAAGAGTCTCCTCCTCTTCTTCCTCTTCATTTATGGGAGCTTCTGAAGGTTCTGAAGGCCCTGGCTGAATCCCTGCCTCTCGCACCACATCTTCTCCAGCCTCCTCATTGTCTGACTCGAATGCCAGCTGCACAGGCTGCTGGCGCATCACCACACCAGCCTCCTCGCTGTCGGAATCAGCTACTAGCTGCACAGGCTGCTGACGGGCCACAACACATACTATAGAAGGATACAGACTGTTCAAAAAACCCAGACCCCATAAAAAAGGAGGTGTGGAGTTGCGCTATATGTAAAAGGCAACTATATTGCTACAGAAAGGCACTAAACCAAAGACGGAAAACCTCCTAGAATGCATATGGGTCAATATAAAAGAAAAAAAGAATGACATGGCTATAGGTATATACTACAGACCAGTGGTGGGTTCCTCCCGGTTCAGTCCGGTTCAGCCGAGCCGGGTAGCGGTGACGATATGACATCACCGAACTGGTTCTCCCCCCCGCCTTCCCACCCCCCCACCCTCCCACGTTATTCTTACCTTTTATTTGGTCCCACCAAATAAATAAATCTATTGCTGCCTCCTGAGTCCCAGCTGATGACTAGAGGGAAAAAAACTGTTTAAACTCTTGCCACGGGGCTTCAAAGGGCCGTCCTACAGCTGATCAGTGTTAAAAGCAAACAAATGAGTCAGGTCGTAAGTGCGAGGACTGGTCGTAAGTGCGAGGACCTTCCAGAAATGACTCTGACCAGCTAGCTAGCCACGCCCACCTAGTCACATGACCTCCAAGCCACACCCACAAAATAAGCCATGCCCACAGAACCGGTAGTAAAAAAATTTAGAACCCACCCCTGCTACAGACCATCCAACGAAGCAGAAAAAAATCGATGTACTTTTTGCTAACCAATTAACACATACATGTAGGAAACACCCCACAGTAATAATGGGAGACTTTAACTATCCTGATATAAACCGGGAGACAAACTCTGTTGCAAGTGGGAGATGGAACAGATTCCTAACCAACCTAGCTGGCAACTGTATCATTCAAAAGGTAGAGGAGGGAGCTAGAGGGACAGCCATACTGGACTTAATTCTCCCAAACAGAGAAGAAGTAATAGAAGGAGTTGAAAATGCATGCCGCTTTTTGAAATGGCTAAGATCATATTTTTCCCAAGGTACCCATTTATAGATGCAGCAGTTGTTGAATTTATACTCGTGAACTATTTCGAAATGGGAAGCTGGGAGTCTCTTTGAATTATATACTTCACTGCCCAACACAGATTTCATCATGGCTGCTCATCCTATGTTTCCTCCCTAGAAACTCATGGCCCCTTTCTCCAATATCCCTGTTCATCTACCCATTAAATAGAAAACTGTTGCTTTTCTAATGTCAGTCCCTGTCTCCGCACCAGTACATCCCACTGAACTCAAATGAACTCGCTGCCAGGTAAGTAGGTATCTTTCACAGCATAGGTATATATGATTTGTGCTCTGGTGGCTTTGCTTAACATCTCCTGGTGTAGAAAAAAAAAAAAAAGGAAATACTTCTGCTTCTAGAAGGAAGCAGAAATGTGGAGTATGGTTTGTTATGCTATTTCAGCCTCTTATGGTCTGAAGTTGATGTAATTGGACAAAGAATCATAGATCTAACGAATCTAAGGCAGTGGTGAAATCCTCCGTGGATCGCCACCAGTTTGCTGCTCGCACATGCGTGGCATGTGCCAAAAGCATGCTGTGCATGCATGCATACTGCATACCAAACATGTGCTTCGTGTGGAAAAAGAAGACTTCACTAGGTAAGTAAAACAGTCGGGAGGAATAGCTGTGCCACGCGATTTAGCTTCGTTAGAAAGTTATAAACCGTGCGGCACAGCTGATTGTTGGAAATACCGGTTCGGATGAACCGGTAGCTTCTTTTAACTATCGGTTCCCCTGAACCAGTAGTTTTTATCACTACTGGTTCGCCCGAACTGGAGCAAACTGGTAGCATTTCACCCCTGATCTAAGGATATAGAAACATGATCTAATCAAGGATTTTTCCTCAATTAGTATCCACCGAAGA
Source organism: Arizona elegans (assembly GCA_022577455.1). Taxonomy (NCBI): domain Eukaryota; kingdom Metazoa; phylum Chordata; class Lepidosauria; order Squamata; family Colubridae; genus Arizona; species Arizona elegans. The sequence continues at coordinate 1,783,587 of JAKOOJ010000053.1, forward strand.
AGCAATGGATGGAAACAAATCAAGGAAAGAGCCAACCTAGTACTAAGCAGGAATTAGCTGACAGGACAATTAATTGATGGAATGACTTGCCTCCAGAAGTTGTGGATGTTCCATCACGGGAGGTTTTTAAGAAGAGATTGGACAACCTAAAGGTGCTTTTTTTTCAAGAGGCAACTGGACTTTCTGGTTTTTCTTTGAAGATGTTTCACTTCTCATCCAAGAAGCTTGTTCAGCTCTGACTGGATTGAAGCTTCTTGGATGAAAAGCAGAAGATCTTCAAAGAAAAACCGGAAAGTCCAGTTGCCTCTTGAAAAAAGTACCTTTGGGACAACAGTGACCTATATGACTAAGAATTTCCATAGACAGATTGGATGACCATTTATCTGGAATGGTATAGAGTCCCTTGCTTTAGCAGGAGATTGGACTAGAAGACCTCCAAAGTCACTTCCATTTCCGTTATTCTATTAATTAATTAATCACTCACAATATTCAGTATCTCTAACATATGAACAATGATTGGAGGAATTGGGTATGTCTACTTTAATGAAAAGAGGACTAGGGGTGACATGTTAGCCAGATTCCAATATTTGAGGGGCTGCCACAAAAAAGAGTGAGTCAAGCTATTCTCCAAAGCACCTGAAGGCAGGACAAGAAACAATGGATGGAAACTAATGAAGGAGAGAAGCAACTTGGAATTAAGGAGAAATTTCCTAAAAGACAGAGCAATCAACCAATGGAACGGCTTGCCTTCAGAAGTTGTGGGTGCTTCTTCACTGGAGGTTTTTAAGAAGAGACAGGACAGTCACTTGTCTGAGATGATATAGGTTTTCCTGCTTGAGCAGAGGGCTAGACTAGAAAACCTCCAAGGTCACTTCCAAATCTATTCTATTCCAGATTATTCCAAGATTGGACAACCATTTGTCTGAAATGGTGTAGGATTTCCTGCCTGAGCAGGGGGATGGACTAGAAGACCTCCAAGGTCCCTTCCAATTCTGTTATTCTGTATTCTTATAGGACTGGAAGGGACCTTGGACATCTTCTAGTTCAAACCCCTGTCCAAGGCATGAGTCCTTATACCAAATTGTTCTCCAATATTTTCTTGGCATCCCCAACTCCAGGAGACAAGCTGTTCCATTGGTGAATCGTTCTCACTGTCAGGAAATTCCTCCTTATTTCCAGGATATATCTCCATCTGACGAGTTTCCACCCATTGCTTCTTGTCCTGCCCTCAGGCACTGTGGAGAATAAATGGACACCCTCTTCCCCATGACAGTCCTTCAAGATAGGCTTTATAGAGTGATATTAGTACCTCACTTGATCTTGATTGTATCCCTCTGTTAATGCAATTTAGGATTGCATTGGCTTTTTTGGCTGCTGCCACACACTGCTGGCTCATATTTAGCTGGTTGTCCACTAAGACTCCAAGGTCCTTCTCACAGTTACTGCTATTAAGCCTGGTTTCACCCAGTCTAACCACTTCATCCACTTTAAGATGGGTGGACTTCAACTCCCAGAATTCCTCAAGCAACCATGCTGGCTGAGGAATTCTGGGAGTTGAAGTCTACCCATTTGACTTCAGCATTGACTTCTTGCACTGATATCCTAAGACCCTGAAATTGATGTTTCACAGCTTCCTCCATCCTCTTTTTCCTGAAATGTAAGAATTTGGTTGTGGTTCTTCAACCTAAACGAGATGAATGTCTGGAAGTAGAAGTGAAGGGTCTCAGTTTTAACCATTGCTCTCCAACTTCTCTCTCGAAATGTTTTTCTTCTTCCTTTCCTCCCCAATTTCATTTACCTCTCAAACAACCTATATCAATTTACCTTCAATTAATTTACTGCCTATTCTTTACCCCTAGTGCAGGTCATTGCTTTTCCATTTGCTTCCTTTGCTCCAATATATTAGCTCCTAAATTGCTACCCATTTCAATTTAACCTGGCCATTACTCTCTACCCAGATTCCAGCAAATCAAATCTTCTCCTATTAATTCCCTCAACATTCATTTACGTTTTCATCAAGACATCCTTTTTATCGTCTGTCTGTCTGTCTCTCTCTCTCTCTCTCCATTTATCTATCTTTTATCTATATCTGTGTATCTGTTTATATCTATCATTCAATCTATGGTTTTCCCACTTGCAATGTATGCCTGTGAAAGTTGGACCATAAGGCTCCAAAAAGGAGCCTGAGTGGTGTAGGAGGCTAATGCCTCCTACTAAGGCAGCATTTAACATCCAGCTGCCTGCAATTACTGCGAGTTCAATTCTCACCAGGCTGAAGGTCGACTCAGCCTTCCATCCTTTCTAAGGTGGGTAAAATGAGGACCCGGTTTGTGGGGGCAATAAACTGACTTTGTATAAAATATACAAAGTATGAAGGCTATTGCTTAACGCATTGTAAGCCGCCCTGAGTCTCGGGAGAAGGGCGGCATATAAAAATAAATAAAAATAAATAAGGAAGGCTGAGAGCCAAAGAATTGAGGCCTTTGAACTCTGGTGCTAGAGAAGACTCCTGTGAGTCCCTTGGACTGCAAGGCCATCCAACAGGTCAGTCCTAGAGGAGAGCAACCCTGACTGCTCTTTAGAAGGCCAGATCCTGAAGATGAAACTCAAATACTTTGGCCACCTAATGAGAAGGAAGGACTCTCTGGAGAAGAGCCTAATGCTGGGAACGATGGAGGGCAAAAGAAGAAGGGGACGGCAGAGAACGAGGTGGCTGGATGGAGTCACTGAAGCAGTCGGCATGAGCTTAAATGGTCTCTGGGGGATGGTAGAGGACAAACAGAATAGAGCTGACATCTTCTAGTCTCTCTCTTTCTCTCTCTTTCTCATCTATCTATCTATCATCTCCATCCGTCTATCTATCTATCTATCTATCTATCTATCTATCTATCTATCTATCTATCTATTATCTATCTATCTATCTATCTATCTATCTATCTATCTATCTATCTCTTTGAAACTAGGTGGAACTTAATTTTTCTTACTTAAAATCTCCATTCTTTTCCCCCACTGAAAAGGCCCTACATTTCTTCTCTCGCATAGCTCTACCTCCTTTCTCGAAACCGAACAAAATCCCTCCGTCTGCTGAGTACCTCAAGCTGAAGTGAAACCCAGAGAATAAAAGCTGGAGGTTCTCATTTAGTTTGTTCATCAGCAACGAAATCCCGCTCGCCGATCGTTCGGTCCATTTCCCATTAAGATGCTCAACAGAAAAACACTATTGTAAACTTAGTCCCCATGAAGAATGGAGTCCAGCAGGCTTAATAATCACCCCAACCCCCCTTGGAATTTGCATTGAAACTTTCATCACGAAGTTTCTTTTGTCTTTCAGAATCATTTAACAACGGGGACCGCAAAACAGCAAAACAAAATGGTTGGAATTAATGACCTTTTCCTTATCCATCGTTCTGGTCAAGCTGACTTCTGAATTTTGCCAGAAAGCGCCCGTGAGGCTGGCAGGAGGAGATAGCTGTCCATCCTTTGAGAAATGGGTATTTTTTTTCATTCAAGCGACTGGTGGCCCACAGCCCACTGGCTTCGAGATCAAAGATATTGATTCAACAGTCACTTTGAAGTGAACTTGGCACGCGGGATGTTGAATAAATAATGAAAAAAATTCATTAACATAAAAGAGAAATTTAAATATGCATTCACCTTCGCACAATCTGTATTTTCTTGATACTTTTGAACTTTTCTTTTTTTTAAAAAAAATAAAATAAATAGCAGATGTGAACGTGTAAGCCAAATGAGCTGAAACTCTTGATCTTCTTTTGTCTGCTTTTCTACAAAAAAAGTTTTTTTTTTCCCCCCCTACACGATCAATGCAGTGCACAACAAATGGGTTGGGAGATAGCTTGGAATAGAAATTATAAAATAACTAAATCGACAACGTTTAGGGAAAACCATTACAAATTGCTTCATAGGTGGTATCTAGCCCCAGCGAAGCTAGCTAAGATGTTCCCAAATCTCTCTCCCACATGTTGGAAATGTGGAAAATCAGTCGGCACCTTCTATCATCTATGGTGGACTTGCCCTGAGTCTAGAAAGTATTGGTCCAAAATTCAACACTGGCTCTGTGAAATAACAGGACAGGAGGTAGCCCTAGTTCCGGAACTTTTCCTCCTAGGCATAACTGAAGAGGGCTTAAACAACAACAAAACCCAACTGATAATTCAGATTATAACTGAGGCTAGATTAGCCTTCGCAAAATGGTGGAAAAACAAACTTTTACCCTCAGAAGATACTCTAATAAATAAGATCTTAGAGTGCGCAGAAATGGCGAAACTGACAAGCGAGCTAAAAAATGAGGAAAACTCAAGATACTATGATGTATGGGGTATTTGGTACCATTGGCTTAAAAATAAGACGAAAACATGACTTTTGAAATTTGACCTGGCACATGTAGTATAGTCATATTGTATAGTTCATGTATAGTTAAGACTGAAGCCTTATGTTTACCAATATTTGTTTCACTTTACTGTAAATACACTGTACCTCCGATAGCAGAGATTGATTGTATATTTTCTTTTTTTGTTTTGGAAAATCAATAAAATTTCTTTAAAAAAACCAAAAAAAACCAAAACAAATGGGTTTTGTTCAGCAAAGCTTACATGATTCCTTCAAGCAAGTTCAAACATCTGTTCATATGCCATATCTTTGTGGGGGTTTTTTTTCCCCGTCACACCGTCTCCAGCTGGTCGGCCCAAAGTCACCCAGCCGGCTTTCATGCCTAAGGTGTGACTATAAGCCACTATCTCCAGGTGATTGGCACAAAATCCCCCAGATGGGTTTCATGGTTAATGCGGATCTAGAACTCACCATCTCCTGGTCGTTGGCCCAAAGGCAGCTTTCATGCCAGGGATAGTATTCACTTACCTCTGCTACTGGTTCGCAAATGTGAGCAGGCATGCATAAAAAACCGGACGTGATGTCGTCCGGGTGGGTGGGCGGAGCCTCCCACCACTGCCACTGCTACCGATTCACCCGAACCGGATAGAACCAGCTGAATACCATCACTGTTTCATGCTTAAGGTGGGACTAGAAGTCACTGTCTCCTGGGTCATCTATCTATCTATCTATCTATCTATCTATCTATCTATCTATCTATCTTTCTACCTACCTACCTACCTACCTACCTACCTACCTACCTACCTACCTACCTATCTACCTATCTATCTATCTATCTATCTATCTATCTATCTATTTATCTATCTATCTTTCTACCTACCTACCTATCTATCTATTTATCTATCTGTCTTTCTACCTACCTACCTATCTATCTATCTATTTATCATCTATCTATCTATCTATCTATCTATCTATCTATCTATCTATTTATCATCTATCTATCTATCTATCCATCTATCCATCCATCCGTCTGTTCGTCCTTCTGTCCATCCTTCCATCCATCTGTCCATCCATCCATCCGTCTGTCTGTCTGTCTGTCTGTCTGTCTGTCTGTCTATCTGTCTATCTATCTATCTATCTATCTATCTATCTATCTATCTATCATCTATCTATATCTGTCTATCTATCTATCTATCTATCTATCTATCTATCTATCTATCTATCTATCTTTCTATCTATCTATCTATCCATCCATCCATCTGTCCGTCCTTCCATCCATCCTTCCATCCATCTGTCTATCTATCTATCTATCTATCTATCTATCTATCTATCTCTTTATATATGTGTGTATGTGTTTACAATCTATCTGTCTGTCTGTCTGTCTGTCTGTCTATCTATCTATCTATCTATCTATCTATCTATCTATCTATCTATCTATCCATCTATGTATCCATCCATCTGTCTGTCCTTCCATCCATCCTTCCATCCATCTGTCCATCTATCTATCTATCTATCTATCTATCTATCTATCTATCTATCTATCTATCTATCTATCTTTCTATCTATCTATCTATCTATCCATCCATCCATCTGTCCGTCCTTCCATCCATCCTTCCATCCATCTGTCCATCTATCTATCTATCTATCTATCTATCTATCTATCTATCTCTTTATATATGTGTGTATGTGTTTACAATCTATCTGTCTGTCTGTCTGTCTGTCTGTCTGTCTGTCTGTCTATCTATCTATCTATCTATCTATCTATCTATCTATCTATCTATCCATCTATGTATCCATCCATCTGTCCGTCCTTCCATCCATCCTTCCATCCATCTGTCCATCTATCTATCTATCTATCTATCTATCTATCTATCTATCTATCTATCTATCTATCTATCTATCTATCTCTTTATATATGTGTGTATGTGTATGTGTTTACAATCTATCTGTCTGTCTGTCTATCTGTCTGTCTATCTATCTATCTATCTATCTATCTATCCATCCATCCATCCATCCATCTGTCCGTCCTTCCATCCATCCTTCCATCCATCTGTCCATCTATCTATCTATCTATCTATCTATCTATCTATCTATCTATCTATCTATCTATCTATCTATCTATCTATCTATCTATCTATCTATCTCTTTATATATGTGTGTATGTGTATGTGTTTACAATCTATCTGTCTGTCTGTCTATCTGTCTGTTTATCTATCTATCTATCTATCTATCTATCTATCTATCTATCTATCTATCTATCTATCCATCTATCCATCCATCCATCTGTCCGTCCTTCCATCCATCTGTCCATCCATCTATCTATCTATCTATCTATCTATCTATCTATCTATCTATCTATCTATCTATCTATCTCTTTATATATGTGTGTATGTGTATGTGTTTACAATCTATCTGTCTGTCTGTCTATCTATCTATCTATGTATCTATCTATCTATCTATCCATCCATCCATCCATCCATCCATCTATCCAGGGGTGAAATGCTCCCAGTTCAGACTGGAGCATTGGCCGATCCGGTAGCGATGGTGGTGGGTGGTTCGGAGAACCAGTAGCAAAAATCCCTGGGTGCCTCCGCCCATGCTCACCTGCCCACTTGCTGCTTCTTTCCAGCTCACTCGCTTTTCCGGCTTTGCTTCACCTGCTGCAATTCCTGCAATCAATTGCATCAGCTAGCAACTGAATCTGCCTGCCTGCAATCAATCTCATCGGTGAGCAACTGAATCTGCCTGCCTTGTGCCTTCAATTGGGTAAGTAACTGGAGGTTTTTTTTTTTTTCCAGGGGGGCGGAGCTTTAAAAAAATAGTTAATTGGGGTTTTTTTTTAGGAGTTTTATTTTTTTTTTAGACATAGCAATTTAAAGTTAAGGAAGTTTTAAATTTAGCTGCTTTTATCTAAAAATATAAATAAAATAAAATAAAGTGTAGTTTCACTCTAACTACACAAACACACAAAATCTCACAAAACTGTATGTGGCATTTTGTGTGGAAAAAGTGTGAAACTTGGTTTTTGAGCTTTTTGTGGCTATGTGAGGTTTCTGCTTGCTGCAGGGGCTATTTTGGGTCAAGTGCAGCTGCTTTTACATTGTGTGTGAGTCAGTTGTGTTGTGTTGTGTGTGTAGAGTGTGAACGTTGGTTTTTGGTACCTCTTATTGTTTTGTATAATTTGTTTATTATTTTTATTATTTATTATTATTGCCCACGCCCACCAGGTCACCTGACCATCAAGCCACACACACCAGATCACCTGACCACCAAGTCACACCCACTAATTAAGCCATGCCCACAGAACTGGTAGGGAAAATTTTATCTATCTATCTATCTATCTATCTATCTATCTATCTATCTATCTATCTATCTATCTATCTATCATCTATCTATCGCTTTCATAGCTAAGGCAAGACTAGAGCTCACCATCTCCTGGTGATTGACTCCAATCACTAGGAGATTGGTGATTGGACTCCAATCAAATTCTCCTCTTCTCCTTCTCCTTCTCCTCTTTCCCTTTTTACATTTTAGTACAGCATAATATCTGTAAGACGCAATGACGATTATAGGCAATGCCTCAGAAACTGGGCTGCTGTGCTTTGTCCTGAATATCAAATCTTGTTGAAACCAACTTGCTGCATTGCCATTGTAAAATTGTCAAAACATCCCCACTGACCATGACCGTAATTATTTCTGCTTGGGAATGAAAGATTTCATCAGCTGAGTCCGTTCTCTCTCCTTTTCTCCATTTTTCTCGTAACTTGCTTCTGTCTATCTTATTATTTCCCTCTCCTGCTCAATCAAATGTTGCATATCCGCTTGATGGAGATGAAAATCTGTATTTATTTGCTCCTGTTATCTTGAGAAGTAAAGGAAAAGAAATGGGGAAAGAGAAAAAAAAAAAAAAAGAACACGACCGATTGAGCTGTTGGACACCCAAAGAAATTGCTCATTTTCCTACCTGAGAATGTGGGTTTTAATATGTTCGCCCTTTCTAAATATCAGAAATAAATGGTGCAAGGCGTGTAATTAGCTCGAAGAAATTTTTCTCAGTTCTCCGATAAATAAAGGACACAATCTGAAAGTCCCCGTTCTGACAAAAATAAAGAACACTTGAACAAATCCTAATTTAACTTGCAACCACAATGGAAGGAGTCCAAAATTTCTGTTGCTAAGCAAGATAGTTAAATGAGTTTTGCCTCATGTTACAACCTTGCTTGTTACAGTTGTTAAGTGAATCACCACAGCTGTAACATTACTAACACGGTTGTAAGCTGAATCTGGCTTTCCCATCAATTTTGCTCGTCAGAAGGTCATGAACGCGGATCATATCACCCCGGGACATTGCAACCGTCATAAATACAAGCCAGTTGCCAAGCATTTGAATTTTTAATCACACGACCGTGACGGATAGCAATAGCACTTAGACTTGTATACCTGTTCTGACCCAGCCTTAGCAGAAACAAGAAACAGACTCCTCATCCCAAAAAAAAACCTCTTTATTTACCTCTGGTGAATTAATGGCGTTCACCCACCAAAAAGTCCAGGCAAGAGTCCTTCAAGGAGTTAATGGGAGTAACAGACCTTATCAGTTCCTTGCGATAATTGCCAAGCCGGGAGCTTCCATCCACAAAGCTGCAAATAAAGTTCTGGCAATCAGCCTCTGAGGCACGAAACACCATGAGCAAAATCTTCAGAAATACGAACTGTTGTCTTCTACGACCACCACTCCCCTTTCCTTCTATTTATTCCCCCAGGGAGGGGCCATTCAGTGTCCACGTGTGATTCACTTCCCGAGTTGACTCCTTGTCCTCCATTGCTCACCTCTCCTAACTGCTCTGTGCATACGCCAGGGATGAAATCTACTTACCTTCCTTACCGGTTCGGAAGTGCGTGTGAGTGTCACATGCACGTGCAAACCCGCTGTGCATGCACAAAACCTTCTGTACATGCACAGAGTGTAAAAAACACATTACTTCCTGGTTAAAACCCAGAAGTAACGACACCGGGGTGGATGGGTGGAGTCTCGCGCCGCCATCACTACTGGTTCTCTGAACCACCAGCCACAATCGCTACCAGATCTCCTGATCCAGTCCAAACTGGGAGCATTTCACCCCTGGCATCCGCACATCTGGAATATGCCCCAGATGTTCTTCCTCCCCATTTATCTCAACTTCCAAAGGCAGCTGCCTCTCTGGTGGCTGGGAAATGTTGGACGGCCCTGGCTCTATCTCTGCTTCCGACACAGAGCATCCATCAGAATTTTCCCCAGACTCCAGAGCCGGCCCAAGTTCCTCCCCAACCTCCTCATCATCCGAGTCTGCCGCCAGCTCCACTGGCAGTTGGCGGGCCACGACAACTACTGCTTCCCAGTGCTTTACAGCCCTCTCTAAGTGGTTTACAAAGTCAGCCTCTTGCCCCCAACAATCTGGGTCCTCATTTTATCCACCTTGGATGGAAGGAAGGCTGAGTCACCCTTGAGCCTGGTGAGATTTGAACTGCCAAATTGCAGGCAGCTGGCAGTCAGCAGAAGAAGCCTGAAGTACTGCACTCTTAACTACTGTGCCACCATGGCTCAATTCTGCGATGATCATATGTGTGAAAAATAGTGATGTCATTCGAACATGGTGTCAGACCATTTGACCACCCAATCAACAAGAGCACCAATCAGCTGCTCAGAATTTAAATATAGCTCCAAATGAGCAGCCAATTACATTCCTAACTGACCATGTTGGCACACAAGACATTTATAAGCTAAGGAGGAACAGGGCAAAGAAATCCTGCTGATGATTTTACCCAGTCTGGTAACAAAATATTCAGAAGCTAAATGGAAACAACCTGTCATGACCCTGTCAGAGCCTGAATCTGCAGAGGAAGATGAAGCTGGAACTGAAGCTGACAGAGATCGAGGGGTGGCTTCATTGGCTTTGGAGGAAAATGGGAAGGAACAGGCCCAGTCAGGCCAGGGCCTTTCAGGATTGGGATGGCTTGTAGGCAGGGAGGAAGGGGGGGCAGGATGACCAAGAGAGGCTAAGAGGTGAATATGAGAGACAGAGCTCAGGCAATGAGCAGGGACTCCTCCCTCCTGATCCTCAAGCACAGAGAGTGGAGAGAAGGTGAGAACATTGCATGAGAAGCAAAACGTCTTCAAAGAAAAAAACCCAGAAAATCCAGTCGCCTCTTGAAAAAGCACCTTTGGGACAACCATGACCTGGATGACTGAGAATCTCCGGAGACAGCTCTCACTTTGATAAATTCTCAAGAGGTTCAGCTGGGAGGACATTCCAAAGCCACATTTAACATTTCATCCTGGGTATCATTCTGTGATAAACTATGGGTGAATATCTCAGAAGCATTGTCCCAAAGGTGCTTTTCAAAAAGGCAACTGAACTTCCTTGGTTTATTGCTTGGGCTCCAAGATCCCTGCAGATGGCAACTTCAGCCATGAAATTGAAAGATGTTTGCTCCTTGGGAGGAAAGTTATGGCAAACCTAGACAGCATTTTTAAAAAGCAGCAACATCACCTAATATATGGCTGTGAGAATTGGACCATAAGGAAGGCTGAGCACTGAAGAATGGATGCATTTGTGGTGCTGGAGAAGAGTCCCTTGGACTGCAAGGAGATCCAACCAGTCAGTCCAACTCTGATTGTCCTTGGAAAGACAGAAACTGAAGCTGAAGCTCAAATACTTTGGCAACCAAATGTGGACTCCTTGGAGAAGACCCTGATGTTGGGGAAGATAGAAGGTGAAAGGAGAAGGGGACCGGCAGGGGGTGAGATGGTTAGATAGTGTCGTTGATGTGATCTCATTGTGTTCATCTTTTTCACAGTCTTCTCTTTCCAGCTGCTTAATTAATTAGTGCATGGAAAGAACTTCTTTTTCTGTGATCTACAGGTAGATTTTCCATGTTCCTGGGTTAGTTCCGGATTGTTATGATAAGAACATTCATCCCTTCCACGTATCACAGAAGTGTCTCCCTAGGCAATGACTTATTCTGGCCTCCTGAGAAGGTGGCATTACATGAGTAACTCATGAGGGCAGGAGAACATCTAAAAAATTTGGATGGATCATGTCATCCCACTGTATTACACAATGGATACTTCCAGGAACTTGGAGGCAGTTAGTGCTCCCCTAGGAAGGTCACCAGGAAATCAACCTTGACTATCCTTTGGAACGACAGATCCTGAAACTGAAGCTCAAATACTTTGGCCACCAAATGAGAAGAGAGGACTCCTTGGAGAAGACCCTGATGTTGGGGAAGATGGAAGGCAAAGGGAGAAGGGGACAGCAGAGAATGAGATGGTTAGATATTGTCATCGGTGCAATGATCCTGAAGTTCAGCAAAGTCTGGAAGACAGGAGAGGATAGGAGAACCTGGTGTGCTATGGTCCATGAGGTCATAAAGAGTTGTACATGACTTAGTAACTGAACAACAACAACAAAAATACACTGGAACAACAAAGACTCTGGAAAGGGGGCAGAGAAGATCAACAAATATTATTATTATTATTATTAGTTATTAAATTTGTATACCGCCCTACTCCCGAAGGACTCAGGGCGGTGAACAGCCATGGAATAAAACATATAAATACAAAATTTAAAATAGATTAAAACGAAATTAAATAATTTGGCTGAACAGATTAAAACCCCAATAATTTAAAACCAAATTTAAAATTTCCATTTAAAAAGGGGAAAAAACTTAGGTCAGGCCGGCTTGGTGAAATAGAAAGGTCTTAAGCGCGCGACGGAAGGTATGCAGATCCGGGATCCTCCGTATCTCCGGGGGGAGCTCGTTCCAGATCGTAGGTGCCCCCACAGAGAAGGCTCTCCCCCTGGGGGCCGCCAGTCGACATTGTTTGGCCGACGGCACCCGGAGGAGCCCCTCTCTATGGGAGCGTACTGGTCGGTGGGAGGCTATTGGTGGTAGCAGGCAGTCCCGTAAATAACCAGGTCCTAAGCCATGGAGCGCTCTAAAGGTGATAACCAAAACCTTAAAGCGCACTCGGAAGACCACCGGGAGCCAGTGCAGCTCGCGCAGGAGAGGTGTTACATGGGAGCGCCACGTCGCTCCCATCACCACCCGCACGGCCGCACTCTGCGCCAGTTGGAGCCTCCGAGTGCACCTCAAGGGGAGCCCCATGTAGAGAGCGTTACAATAGTCCAAACGGGAGGTGACGAGGGCATGAGTGACCGTGCGTAACGAGTCCCAATCCAGAAAGGGACGCAACTGGCGGATCAGGCGAACCTGATGAAAAATCCTCCCGGTCACGGCCGTCAAGTGCTCTTCTAAAGACAGCCGTGAATCCAGGAGGACGCCCAAGTTGCGAGCCCTCTCCGTGGGGGCCAATGATTCGCCCCCAATAGTCAGCGATGGCACCAGCTGACTATATCGGGACGTCGGAAACCACAGCCACTCGGTCTTGGATGGGTTGAGCCTGAGCCTGTTCCTCCCCATCCAGATCCGTACGGCCTCCAGGCACCGGGACATCACTTCAAGGGCATCATTGGGGTGCTCTGGGGTGGAGATGTACAGCTGGGTGTCGTCAGCATACTGATGGTATTCCACCCCGAAACCACGGATGATCTCACCCAGCGGCTTCACATAAATGTTGAACAAAAGGGGCGAGAGAACCGACCCTTGTGGCACCCCACATATAAGGGGCCTCGCGGTCGACCTCTGCCCCCCCATCAACACAGACTGCGACCGGTCGGAGAGAAAGGAGGAGAACCACCGTAGTACGGTGCCTCCCACCCCCAACTCTTCCAACTGGTGCAGCATGATACCATGGTCAATGGTATCAAAAGCCGCTGAGAGGTCTAACAGGACCAGGACAGAGGAGCACCCCCTGTCCCGAGCCCTCCAGAGATCATCCACCAATGCGACCAATGCCGTTTCCGTGCTGTACCCAGGCCTGAAGCCCGACTGGAATGGATCTAGATACGTCGTTTCATCCAGGTACTGGGGAAGCTGTCGTGCAACCACACTCTCAACAACCTTCGCCACAAAGCGAAGGTTGGAGACTGGACGATAGTTAGCCAATACTGCCAGGTCCAGGGAAGGCTTCTTGAGGAGAGGTCTCACCACCGCCTCTTTCAAGGCGGCGGGAAAGACACCCTCACCCAATGAAGCATTTATAATCCCCTGGAGCCAGCCTCGTGTCACCTCCCGGGAAGCCAGCACTAACCAGGACGGGCACGGGTCCAACAAACATGTGGTCGCATTCAGTCTACCCAGAATCCTGGCCACGTCCTCAGGGGTCACAGGATCAAACTCATCCCAGATAACATTCTCAGGACCTGCCTCCATCATCCCCGCTGGATCTACCCAGTCGGAGTCCAGATCTTCCCGAATCTGAGTGATTTTGTCATGCAGATACTGCACAAAATCCTCGGCTCTTCCCTCCAAGGGGTCCTCCCGCGCTTCCTGGTGGAGCAGGGAGCAGGTCACCCTAAACAGGGCGGCCGGGCGATTATCTGATGACGCAATAAGAGCAGCAAAATGGGTACATTTTGCTGCTTTTATCGCCACTAGGTAATTCTTAATATGAGATCTTACCAGTGTCCGGTCAGATTCAGCACGACTGGCCCTCCAACTACTCTCTAGGCGTCTTTTCCAGTGCTTCATCTCCCTTAGCCCCTCAGTGAACCAAGGAGCCAGGTGAGCTCGGCACCGGGTCAGAGGCCGCAAAGGCATGACTCGATCCAGAGCTCCAGCAGCCGCCCTATCCCAGGCGGCCACTAGGTCTCCAGTCGAGGCGTGAGCCAGAACCTCAGGGATTGGCCCAAGCTCCATCTGGAACCTGTCAGGTTCCATCAGGCGCCTGGGGCGGTACCATCTTATCGGTTCCGCCTCCCTGCGGCGGGGTGCAGCGGTTCGAAGGTCAAGGCGAAGGAGAGAGTGATCCGACCATGACAAGGGCTCGATGACTATATCCCCTATCTCGAGATCACTCAGCCACTGTCCAGAGACAAAAACCAGATCCAGCATGTTTCCCCCCGCGTGTGTTGGGCCATGAATTAACTGGGTTAGGTCCATAGCCGTCATGGAAGCCATGAACTCCTGAGCCGCCTCAGATGCCTCATCCGCGGACGGCAGGTTGAAATCCCCCATGACCATAAGTCTGGGGGTATCAACCGCCACCGCGGCGATGACATTGAGAAGCTCGGGCAGGGCTGCTGCCACGTGGCAGGGAGCCAGGTACGTGATCAGCAAACCCATCTGAACCCCATGACCCCACTTCACAAGGAGAGACTCACAGCCAGCTGTCTGAGGAACAGTGGCCTCCCTCGGCCTAAGGCCCTCTCTAATAACAACCGCTACTCCCCCACCCCTCCCCTGTGACCTTGGCTGATGGAATGCGTGGAAGCCTGGTGGGCACATTTCTACCAGAGGGACCCCTCCCTCCGGGCCCAACCAGGTCTCTGTAATACCCGCCAGGTCCGCTCCCCCCTCCTGAACAAGATTACAAATGAGGGGGGCTTTATTTACTACAGACCTGGCATTGCACAACATCAGTCGCAGGCCCAGGCCCTGAGGGTCTGTGCAACCTGGAGAACGAGTGGAGCCTTGGGGGCCGGAGCGCGCCACTGCTCGAAGACAGCGGGCACGCTCTCCCTCCACATGATATGGCCCCCTGCTCCCGCCATATCTACCCCTCCCACTCACAGTACCGATGGTAAAAACACAATCTGGACAAGCTCGACCCCCCCATCACCCCCGGATCCCCTACCCCCCCGCCGCGCGTCATGGCCAGGCCCGACCCTCCCCTTAGTGGGTTATCCCCCAAACCCACTGCTCTAGTTCGAATCCTACCCTCCCCCCCCCGGGACCCCTTAAAAATTTATCCAAGAATTTACACAGAAAACCCCTCAGCCCCCTCTTTGCCACATGCCACCTCTCTGGGTTCCAAAGCCCGTCATTGAGGTAGGCCCTCGATAACGTGGAGGGCCAGGCTTGCGAGAGGGGGGAGTCTCGCAGACCAAGAAGCTGAGACCTTAGGTACATCAAAAGCCCTGAGGTAGTAGTGAGGCATGGCCAAGGGCTCCATTATGATAGTCCAGAAATTGTCCAGGAAAAAACAAGACAGGTTGACCATAACGAGCGAGTCTCCACTGTCCTCTCACGGCAGTGGCGGAGTCCAATGTTCCAACCAGCTCAGGGTAATCCTCCAACCAGCCTCTCACGCTGGTCGGACAACTGGCCATGGGGAGATGGTGCATCCCATTCGGTGGTGAAACGATGATAAGATACCGGCTCCATTCAACCTCCCGTAAACTGCCATTTTCCATACAGCAAGCGTACTGGATGACAAACAGAGCCAGGTCCCAAAGTCTCCGGGAAACTGTCCACAATGTTCGTACAGGCGGTGTATAGCTAGATAATATAGGCCAGCGGGTGGATGGAAAACAGGTGGGAAACCGCCTCCACGAAACAGAAACAGAAAACCGGCAGGGCAAGCATGTTAGTTAGTTATCGGGCCTAGTAATGGCCCGGTGGGGGAAATATGATTAGGGCTGGAGTCTAAAATATAAAAAGAATGGTTGCAGGAATTTGTTTTGTCCCTGTACCACGCACATACCCAACCAGTCAGCCGAGGGTTAAATAAACTCTTGAAACACTCAACATCAGTGATAAGGAACTTGGCAGCAACTCCGTGGCTGCCTGCCAAGAACTTTTACTCCGATAACACAGACAAAAATACACAGTTTGAATAGTCCAGTTTGTAATTAAATCCACAGCAAATAGGCGTTGTGTCCGAAAGTGCAAAGTGCCTTGCCAGAGATTAGCTTTGTCCGTCACAGAGTCCGAATGGCCACCACACTCCCTTTTATAGCCTGTGGGGTGTGGTCCAGTGACTCAGCTTAATCTCTGGCACGCCTCCTTTTCTGCTGCGCCCGCTTGTCTCTCCAACGCTGGCGTGGGTCCAACCACAATGTTTCTTCATCACTATCTGACGGCTCGGAAACACCTGGCTCCTGGCCAATTCGGGAGACACCTGAGGCATTGCTAGAGAGGAGGGTCCTGGAGAGGGAGGCCTGGCTGTCTCCTCTCCTTCATGTTCGGAGCCTTCTTCCTCCGATAAGATAGGCTCGGAGGATGGAGGCACAACAGAATTGGGTATATCTGGTCTAGTGAAAAGAAGGACTAGGAGTGACATGATAGCAGTGTTCCAAAATTTGAGGGGGTGTCACAAAGAAAAGGGGGTCAACCTCTTCTCCAAAGCACCTGAAGGCAGGACAAGAAGCAATGGATGGAAACTCAGCAAGGAAAAATGCAACTTAGAACAAAAGGAGAAATTTTCTGACAGAGAATATAAGCAATCAGTGGAACAGTTTATCTCCAGAAGTTATAGATGCTGCAAACACTGGAGATTTTTAAAAAGAGATTGGGCAATCATTTGTCTGAAATGTTATAGGGTTTTCTGCTATAGAGTAGGAGGATGGATTGGAAGAGCTCCAAGGTCCCTTCCATCTCTGTTATTCTGTTATACCTTCCAAAGCTTTTTACAGCAAATTCTGGTTTCCATATAGATCTTAGATGAATCCAAAACAGGAGTGTTCCAGTATTTGATGGGCTGCCACAAGGAAGGGGGGAGTCAATCCAGGGGTGAAATACTTCCAGATCGGACTGGATCATCCAATCCAGTAGCAAAGGCAGTGGGTAGTTCAGAGAACTGGTAGCAAAAATCCCTGCCCCCCCCACCCCCTCTGGTGCCCAGCTGAGCCGCGTGATCATCAGAGGCTTTTTTTTTTAACTTTTAAAAGCATTTTTTCTACAACCTGTTCAACCGAAAAAAAATGCTTTTAAAAGTAAAAAAAAAAAAAAAGCCTCTGATGATCACGTGGCTCAGCTGGGATCGTCAGAGGCTTTTAAAAGCATTTTTTCTACAACTTCTTCGGCCGAAGAGTTGTAGAAAAAAAAAAGCTTTTAAAAGCCTCTGATGATCCCAACTGAGTTGCCTGATCGTCAGAGGCTTTTAAAAGCATTTTTTTTCCTGCAACCTCTTTGGCCGAAGAGGTTGTAGAAAAAATGCTTTTAAAAGTTAAAAAAAATAAGTTGGCCACGCCCACCCAGTCACATTACACCCTCCCCACCAAGCCACGCCCACAGAACCGGTAGTAACAAATTTTAGGTTTCACCACTGGGTCAACTGTTTATCAAAGCACCAGAAGGCAGAACAAGAAGCAATGGATGGAAACTAATCAAAGAGAGAAGCAACCTAGAACTAAGGAGAAGTTTCCTGAGAGTTGGAACAATTAACCAGTGGAATGGCTTGCCTCCGGAAGTGGTGGGTGCTCCATCACTGGAGGTTTTGTTCTGTCCCCATCCCACATACGCACCCCCACAGATGGCCCGGAGTTATAAGCCACATGACAAAATCTTTGAAGATAAAGCTGCCAGCAACCCAGTGGCTAGCTGCCAATTCAGACTTTACTCACACAAAACAAAGATTAGACTGCAAGCATTCCGATAAAGCAGGCAGAGTTTCAACAATACAAGGATTAGTCCAAATGCAGTCCGACAAGGCAGGCAGAAGTCCAGTAATGCAGAGATCATGGATTATTTCTAGTTTTTGCTCATCACAAACTGAATCGGCCACCACACCCACATTTATACCCTGTGGGGTGTGGTCCAGTGACTCAGCTAATCTCTGGCACGCCTTCCCCTCTGCTGTGCATGCTTCTCCCTGCGCCTCTGCCGAGGGTCCAACCAGCACTTATCTACTTTGTCGCTGTCCACCTGTGGCTGCGGGGACGTGCTTGGCTCTGGGGCTATCTCTTGGCCTTCGGTGTCCTCCGGAGGCATTGCCAGAGAGGAGGGTCCTGGAGAGGGAGGCCTTGCCAACTCCTCCCCTTCACTCTCAGAGTCTGCATCTGTTGATAGCCCAGGCTCAGGCAACGGAGCCACAACAGGTTTTTTAAGAAAAGATCAGGCAACCATTTGTCCAGAATTGTATAAGGTCTCTTCTTTATGCAGGGGATTGGATTAGAAGACCTCCAAGGTTCCTTCCCATTCTGTTAAATATCTCAGTTTCCTCGTTTCTTCAAAATCGCACCAGCCTCTTTCAAAGTGAATGAGAAGTTTTCCTCAGAAGAATAACCATCACATTCACTTTTTTTTTTGGATTTTTTTTTTAACACACAAATAAACATACAATACATCTTTTCAAAACAGAGCATTGATTGGTCATAAATTTGTTCAACTTTTTGTTCATCTTTAACAGAATTTTATATATTCTATTTTTGCCATAACACTTATCACATATCTCAGCTATTACCATCTTATAGAAAGCTAACTCATATTAACTTAATCAAAGCAATTACCCTTCTATTAATCCACCTTAAATCTTAATTCAATTAATACCTCATAATACATTTCACAATTCTTACCCCAATTACTCACTATTAAAAATAGAATTCTAACATGTTTATATTTCTAAATCTTATTTCCATTTCTAGAACTTACATTTTATTATTACTTCATATAATATTCATTAAGTTTTTATTATTACTTCATCAAATTTAAATCTTATCTCTAATCTTGAAAATATACCAATTTAACATTTAAACAAAGTTCTTAATTCAAATAACACAACATAATACAATTCACAATTATTTCCCTAAATTCTGTCTATTTAACAATACCATTTATATAAAAGCCAACTTAAATGAGTCTTATTTAGTAAATCATAATCCTATATTACTTCAATTTTCTTTTCTTTTTGCTTAAATAAATGTATTATTGAGAATATTCAAATTATTACAATTGTTATAGGTATTGAAACAATATCCCAATTATTGTAGCCATCAATTTTCTCAAGTAGTACTATCCAACATCTCAATAAAAATTAATTCATTATATCAATTGATATATTTTCTTTTTACATAATCTAGTTTTCATATATTTTAGCTTCAATCCATATTTCAAGTCTAGGTATCTATAGCATATTTTTCTCTCATTTGTATCTTCCTTTTTCTGTCCCCTATTTTACCCACTGTTAATCCCAGTGTAATCTCTAGAAATAGTCATCATTTTTCTCAAATAGTACCATCCAACATCTCAATAAAAATTAATTCATTATGTCCATTGTTCATATATTTTAGCTTCAATCCATAATTCAATTCCAACCATCACATTCACTTTGAAAGTTGATTTTCAATGGGAAATCACCTTGATTTTTAAGGTGAAAGAATGTTCCCTTGTCTTATCACGATGCCCAAGTCTGATCTTTATCATCTAACAGCGATCAAGGTACGCAAAGATTAGAACATTAGCAAGAAGGGAAGGTGAAGGAAGGAGAACTAGAAAAAAGCAATGCAGCCAGAAGTGCAGAAACAATCTATGAATGAGTCAGCATCCGCTACAGGTAGTCCTCGACTTACGACCACGATTGAGCCCAAAATGGATGTTGCTAAATGAGAAATCGGGTAAGTGAGCCTTGCCCCATTTTACGACTTTCCTTGCCATATTTGTTAAGCAAATCACTGCAGTTGTTCAATGAGTAACACCATTGTTAAGTGAATTTGGCTTCCCCGTGGACTTTGCTTGTCCGAAGGGCGCAAAAGTGTATCACACTGAAACTGTCATAAATGTGAGTCGGTTGCCGAGCATCCTGATGTAAATCACGTGACCATGCGGATCAGGAGTGGGTTCTAATTTTTTTACTGCTGGTTTTGTGGGCGTGGCTTATTTTGTGGGTGTGGCTTGGAGGTCATGTGACTAGGGGGCGTGGCTAGCTGGTCAGAGTCATTTCTGGAAGGTCCTCACACTTACGACCAGTCCTCGCACTTACGACCCGACTCATTTGTTTGCTTTTAACACTGATCAGCTGTAGGGCGGCCCTTTGAAGCCCCACGGCAAGAGTTTAAACAGTTTTTTTCCCTCTAGTCATCAGCTGGGACTCAGGAGGCAGCAATAGATTGGGGGTGGGACCAAATAAAAGGTAAGAATAACGTGGGGGGGTGGGGCGATGGGGGGGTGGGCGGGGGTGAGAACCGGTTCAGTGATGTCATATTGTCACCGCTACCGGCTCGACCGAACCAGACCGAACCGGGAGGAACCCACCACTGATGGGGATGCTGTAATTGTCATAAGTGCGAAAAAATGGTGATCAGTCATTTTTTTTCAGTGCCGTTGTAACTTCAAACAGTCACTGAGTGAAGTGTTGCATGCCGAGGACCACTTATACATCCTAGTGATAACAGGAATGTATGAATGGGCCAAAAGAAACAGAATAACAGAGTTGGAAGGGACCTTGGAGGTCTTCTAGTCCAGCTCTCTGCTCAAGCAGGAGAACTATACCCGTGACGGTGGACCTATGGCACATGTGCCGGATGGGGCACGCAAAGCCATCTTTCTAGGCATGCCAGCCGTCATCCATTGCTCTTCTGGATTCTGGTCTTTTGCGGGCGCACTGTAAACTAAAAGAGCAGCTCCCTCCTCTTGTCCTGCTTTCAGGTCTCCTCGAGAGTAAGGCTTGAGGATAATTGGCCACTCCCTTAGCCTATTTAAGTCACATGCCGTTAGTTTTTTGCTAGAAACAACTTGTAATTATCATCAGAACATTTTTGGAAAAGTCTTATCGTATCTTGTTTTCTGGGCTGGTTGCCAACCTTTGCCAGACTTTGATTTATTCTTGCTACTTAATAAATTTGATAAGGACTGTTGCTGTGTGTCTATATCCTCAGGAATCCAGAGCTGGGGCAGAACAATGCGCCAGTCACCTGGTCTTCAAGTTTTTGGTATGTATGTACATGCTGGTCACCTGGTCTTCTGGTTCTTGGCATGCACATGTGTGCCAGTCACCTGGTCTTCCGGTTTCCGGTGGGCGCATGCATGGCAGTCACCTGGTCTTCCGGTTTCTGGCATGCATGTGCCCACAAAGACCAGCTGGCTAGCGTGCATATGTGTGTTAGAACCCAGAAGAGCAACGGGCAATGGCTGGTGTGCCCAGAGAGATGGCTCTGCGTCAGTGGTGGGTTGCCCCTGGTTTGCACCGGTTCTATAGAACCAGTAGTAAAACTGATGGGAGGCCCCACCCACTGATCCCGACATCACCAAAACACTTCTGTGCATGTGCAGAAGAGTGCGTGCGTGGCCCCCTTGCGAACCGGTAGTAAAGATAAGTAGAACCCACCCCTGCTCTGCCACTTCCGGCATGCGTGCCATAGGTTCGCCATCACGGGCCTATACCATTTCTGTTGTGGCCCCGCCCTCTGAGCCTGTCCCATCGGAGGAAGAAAGCTCCGAGCATGAGGAAGAGGAGTCAGCCAGGCCTCCCTCTCCAGGCCCCTCCCCTCTGGCACTGTCTCAGGTGCCGGCCGAGGGAGAGGAGATTAGCAGGGGGACAGGTGGCTCGGATGAGAGCGAGGGAGAGACATCATTCCTGGACGCACGCCTCCGAAGGCGTGATAAACGATTGCAGCAACTCAGGAGGCGTGCTAGGGATTAGAACTGAGTTACTGGACCACACCCCAGAGACTATATAATAGAGGGTGGTGGCCAGTGATCTTTGTGACGAACAAAGTAAACCTTGGATAGTCACTAAAGCCTCGTCCGGAACTGCTGAGAGAAATATTTATTGTTGTTGGACGTTTGGACGCTGAGTATCTTATCTTTCTGTTTTCTGTGGAAATAAACGCACTTGGCAGACGGTGTGTAAATCGCTGCCAAGTTGGAGATAAAGACCTGGGTGTGTGCCAAAGTGTTTCCTTAGCCCTCGGCTGGCTGTGTCTATGTGTGTGTGTGGACGGGGACAGATCAATTTCAGACAAGTGGTTGTCCAGTCTCTTCTTAAAAACCTCCAGTGATGAAGCACCCACCACTTCTGGTGGCTAGCTGTTCCACTGGTTAATTGTTCTCACGGTTAGGAAATTTCTCCTTAGTTCTAGGTTGCTTCTCTCCTTGGTTATTTTCCATCCATTCCTTCTTTTCTTGCTTTCTGGGGTTTTGGAAAATACATTTCTTTCTTCTACAGACGCTCTATGGATTTAAGAGATCTGAATTTGAAAATTAGCGAAGTGATGGAAGGAGGCAGGGGGAAAAAATGACAGAAACAAGAGGCTGCAAGAGAAAATCCTAACAACTTTTCATTCTGGTTGATTTCTTTGCCTTTTAGTTAATTTTCAGTTTATCTCTGTGTTGCTTTTTTTCTAAAAAAAAAAAAAAACGCAGGGCATTTTCCTCTCAAATTAATTTGCTTAAACATTCATGAAGGGAAACATTTTTAATAGGTATGTGTGCATGTTTTTCAATTACTAGCAAACTGGGGCAGTCAGTGAACCATGTATAATGAGAGTTTTCTGTTGTTGGTTTGTTTGTACCAGCTATGATAGTACATGTTGCATTGATAGTGACTCCCCCCCACCCCTTTGTGGAAAGTTAAATTTTTGGAAAAGGAAGTGGGGGGGGGACAGGAATCTCTTGTATTATTGGTATTTTACTGCCTCTCCAGTTGTTTGTTTTGTTGAACGAGGGAAAATTTACAAATTAGAATTCCGGCATGAGGAGGACTTCTGGTGCATAGAAAAATTGCTCAGAGTACAAAAATTCCAGGGTCTACGGAGATTCACTGTGGGTGTCCCAAAGGTGCTTTTTCAAGAGGCAACTTGACTTCCTTTGTTTTTCCTTGAACACATTTCGCTCAGTGGTGAAATTCAGCCGGATCTATCCGGTAGCGTCGGCGGCAGGAGTCTCTGCCCAGGGTTGAAATGCTCCCAGTTCAGACCGGATTGCCCGATCTGGTAGCGATGGAGGCGGGTGGTTCGGAGAACCAGTAGCAAAAATCCCTGCCCTCCCCCCCATCCAGTTGAGTCGCACAATCATCAGAGGCTTTTTTCTTACTTTTAAAAGCATTTTTTCTACAACCTCTTCGGCCAAAAAAATGCTTTTAAAAGTAAAAAAAAAAGCCTCTGACGATCGCGCGGCTCAGCTGGGATCCTCAGAGGCTTTTAAAAGCATTTTTTCTACAACCTCTTCAGAAAGAGGTTCAAAAGCCTTTTTTTTTTCTTTTAAATGCCTCTGACGATCCAAGCTGAATTGCCTGATCGGTAGAGGCTTTTTTTCTTTTAAAAGCCTCTGACAATGCAAGCTGAGTTGCCTGATCGTCAGAGGCATTTAAAAGAAAAAAAAAGCCTCTGCCGATCAGGCAACTCAGCTGGGATCGTCAGAGCCTTTTGAAAGCATTTTTTACAACCTCTTTGCCGAAGAAGTTGTAGAAAAAATGGTTTTAAAAGTTAAAAAGAAAAAAAAATGGCCACGCCCACCCAGTCACATTACCACCACCCCCAAAGCCACACCCACAGAACTGGTAGTAACAAATTTTAGATTTTACCACTGGTTCCACCCATCCACCTGACCATCATCACGTCCCATTTTTGACCCTCTGTGTATGTGCAGAAGGCTCTGCGTATGTGTGGTCGAGGCTCGTGCGAGTGTGATGAGTGCACACTCACTCTGCTCACACTTGTGAGCCAGTAGGGGAAAGTAAGTGAATTTCATCCCTGATTTCACTTCTCATCCAAGAATGCAATCCTAAATTGCATTAACAGAGGGATTCAATCAAGATTTTAACAGTAACAGAGTTGGAAGGGGCCTTGGAGGTCGTGAGGTGCTAATACCACTCTGTAAAACCTCAGTGAGGCCTAGAATACTGCATCCAGTTTTGGTCACCACACCTTTGTAGGAAGTTAGCACCCACCCCCTGGGAGTCTGACAACCAATCAGGATACTCTTTCGGGGGCCCAGGAAGTTCAAAGCCAGAGAGGGCATAAAACCCGGGGACTCACTGCATCTCAACCCTTTTCTGTTCAGGAACTCAAACCATGCGATCCTGTCCCCTATTAAACCATCTTTCCAAGCAGTCTCCATGTTTTCAGTGTCTTTTCCCCCACTTGCAGCTGAACCCAGAAGGATATTTCTTCCTACACTATAAAAAAAAGATGTTGAGACTCTAGAAAGAGTGCAGAGAAGAGCAACCAAGATTATTAGGGGACTGGAGGCTAAAAAATACGATGAACAGTTGCAGGAACCGGGCATAGCTAGTCTAGTGAAGGGAAGAACCAGGGATGACATGATAACAATATTCCAATATTTGAGGGGCTGACACGGAGAAGAGGAGGTCAACCTATTTTCCCAAACACCTGAAGGCCAGACAAGGAACAATGGATGGAAACTGATCAAGGAGAGATTCAACCTAGAAATAAGGAGAAATTTTCTGATGGTGAGAACAATCAACCAATGGAACAGAAGTTGCCTTCATCACTGGAAGCTTCCAAGAAGAGACTGGACAGCCAACTGTCAGAAATGGTATAGAATGGAATGGAATGGAATGGAGTGGAGTGGAGTGGAGTGGAGTGGAGTGGGGTAGGGTAGGGTAGGGTAGGGTAGGGTAGGGTAGGGTAGGGTAGAGTAGAATAGAATAGAATAGAATAGAATAGAATAGAATAGAATAGAATAGAATAGAATAGAATAGAATAGAATAGAATATAGGGTCTCCTGCTTGAGCAGAGAGTTGGACTAGATGACCGACAAGTCCTTTCCAACTCTATTATTCTATTCATCATCTAGCTTCTTCAGTTCAGGATGAAATATGAAATGTCTTCACTTCTTTCATTCCTCAAAGGAAAAACAAAGGAAGTCCAGTTGCCTCTTAAAAAAGCACTTTTGAAACAAAAATTCCATGGGGTTGTCCCTTCCTCAACTACTACATGATGCAATAGAGGTCATTTTGCTTCTAAGACAAAGCAATAGAATATGGATTTGCATTAGCCTGCAACCCGTCTCAAATTTCTCCTGCGGAAAGAAAACTTCTTCTATGAGCACGATGTGAGATATTTGAGAATATCTTCTCCTGCCCTGCTTCTTGATGGATCTTCCAGGCTGGGGGCCCCCAGCAAGTGCTGGGAGAAACCCATAGAATGTATTGGAAGAGTTTCTGGGAAGGAAAATCCATCTGGTTGAGTTCCAAGCTGGGAGAAAGACATTGGAAACATGGAGGCTGATTGAAATGAAGGTTTACTGATGAAGCAGAACCACCAAGCACATGTAATTCTGGGCAGCTAACAAAATGGAGTTGAGAGGGGTGTGGTTATATCTTCTTTGGGCTTTGGACTTGAGCTCTGTATTTGAGCTTCCTGTTCCTGTGCAAGAACATGTCCTTTAATATTCTATTGGTTGTTGTCAGATTCCTACCGGGTCATGTAGGGGTCATATCTGGCTCTATAGGCAAAAGAGGAACGATTTGCCCCCGGAGATACAAAGGATATCGGATCTCCGGGTCTTTCGTCGTGCCCTGAAAACTTTTCTTTTCCATCAAGCAGGGCTGGCGTGAATCCCCTCTCCCTTTTTTAGTCTTTTTTAGTTTTTTAGTTTTTAAATTGTCATTGGGTTTTAATTGAATTGTTTTAAATTTGGGCCAGTTATGTAATTCTTTTAATTATTTTAAATTTTGTATTGGTATGTGTTTTAGTTCTGGCTGTACACCACCCTGAGTCCACTAGGAGAAGGGTGGTATACAAATTGAAATCAATCAATCAATCAATCAATCAATCAATCCTAGGGGTTTTTCTGAGCTAATCTTGTCGTACCTTTGGCTTGCTAACTGTGTTGCTTATCTAGAATTTCAGTCTGACCCAGTCTTTCTGAATGGATTACCAAATCTGCATTTCCAAAAACTGGCCTCCTCAGTTTCTGCTTGGGGGCAAGGAAACTGGAGCTGGTTTCTGAATAGGCTGGCCCAAGCTTTCTTAATGGACACAAAATATCTGCTGGGGGCTATTAAGAAAGACTTGGGGGCTGCTTTCTGCCTCCAAGAGCATATTCCTCGATTTCTCCTTAAGGGAAATATAATATTCTGCCTTTTTAATGTTTCCCAAAATATTTCATTCTTCTGGGATGGTGGGTGCTGACTTTCTACAAGCTGAACCCAAATACTTCTCTACATTCCCAGAGTTAGGGCAAGAAATCTGAAAACAACTTTATTTTCACTACTCTGGGTATAAACAAATATGATACATTGCAAAAATCATGACACTTGCCAAACCTCCATTGCCCTATCCTAGGTTGCCAAGTCCTTAATGATCTCTCACAGCCAAGGAAGGAAGATTGGGTCTCATTAGTCAGCTACGTTGGAAGGCACAAGGGCTCAAGGTACACAACCTTGTAAACTACATAGGTCAGTTTAAAAGCCCATTGATTGGAGCATAGGTCAAAGTGATCCCTTTGCTGATCCCTTTGCTCTGCTTCCTAATTCTCTTTTGATGCAAGGAAATGTTGCTGCCTAGTTGCCTCATAGGGAGGAAATAATGTGCACCTGTTCTCATCATTTATTAATTGGTAAGCATCCTTTAAGGAGCATGATGGCTCAGTGGTTAAAGATGCTGAGCTTTTCACCTGGAAAGTTGACAGCCCAAGTTCGCGTCCCGAGCACCGCGCGCCATGGATGAGCTCCTGTTTCTGCCTCAGGTCCTGCCCACCTAGCAATAGCAATAGCCCTTAGACTTATATACCACTTCACAGTGCATTACAGCCCTCACTAAGCCATTTTACAGAGTCAGCCTATTGCCCCTAATAATCTGGGTGCACATTTTACCGACCTTGGAAGGATGGAAAGCTGAGTCAACCTTGAGCCGGTCAGAATCTAAGTGCCGACAGTCAACAGAACTAGCCTGCAGAACTGCATCATAACCGCTGTGCCACCAAATTGTTGAACCTAAGAATTCAAAAGCATGCAGATGCAAGTAGATTAACAGGCACCACTTCAGTGGAAAGTGGAAAAGTAACAGTGTCCCAGGCACCTTTGCTGGCCACATGATGATGGAAAATGTCTTTGGACAACATTGGCTCCTTCAACCAAGCAACAGAGATAAGCAATGTGCTCTAGAGTCGGACACAACTGGACAAGGAAACCAACCAAGCATCCGATTCCTATTCTGAACCTTTATTTCATTTATTTCATTTCATTTATTAGATTTGTATACCGCCCTACTCCCGAAGGACTCAGGGCGGTGAACAGGCACAGAATAAAACACATAAATACAAAAGTTAAAAAACATAATTAAAACCAAATTAAATAATTTCACCCGAGACAATTAAAATTCCCAATAATTTAAAAACAAATTAAAATTTCAGTTTAAAAAAATTAAAAGAAAGGGGAGAAAATTAGGCTAGGCCAGCCTGCTGGAATAGGAGGGTCTTAAGAGCACGGCGGAAAGTGCGCAGATCCGGGATCCTCCGTATCTCCGGGGGGAGCTCGTTCCAGATAGTAGGTGCCCCCACAGAGAAGGCCCTCCCCCTGGGGGACGCCAGTCGACATTGTTTGGCTGACGGCATCTGGAGGAGCCCCTCTCTATGAGAGCGTACCGGCCGGTGGGAGGCTGTTTGTGGTAGTAGGCGGTCCCGTAAATATGTTGAGCTTTGGGTTATGTTCTTGCACAGAAAAAGGTAAGGAGATGCATTTGTTTGGTTTGTAAATCCTCCAGATCAGAGGTGGTATTCAGCCGGATCTCCCGAACCGGTATCAGAAATTGCAGGGCAGAAATCGCGACACCCACACCGACACCGACACCCACACCCACACCCACACCCACACCCACACCCACACCCTCACCCACACCCACACCCACCTGCCCCGGCTCTATGCCATCCTATTTAGGCATATTTTTTGAGGCTGGGCGCATATGTGGAAGGTGCATGCACCAACAAAGCATATGCATGGAAGACCAGGTGCATCCGTGGACGAGGTGCATGTGAGCGAAGCGTGCAGGCTCACATTTGCGAACCGGTAGGGAAAGTAAGTGAATACCATTCCTGCTCCAGATGTCTCTTTGCAGGCTCAAACTCATAAACAGACATGTGTTC
The DNA here is from genome assembly GCA_022577455.1 of Arizona elegans. Classification (NCBI taxonomy): domain Eukaryota; kingdom Metazoa; phylum Chordata; class Lepidosauria; order Squamata; family Colubridae; genus Arizona; species Arizona elegans. Next base: position 1,811,799 of record JAKOOJ010000053.1, read on the forward strand.
TGTCCCCAGCCCCACGCACACACCCCAACAGACGTTCAGGAGTTAAAGACCAAACCAGCCGGCAAAATCCTTTTCCTTATGATAACGGAACTTGGCAACAACCTAGTGGCTGCCTGCCAAGAGTTTATTATTTGCAAAGAGGAGAGATAACTTCTCCCCACTTCTGATACATCAAAGGAAAGCAGCTCAATAATTACAATCAAGTCCAGAGATAATCCAGTCTTAAAGCAAAAGTCCGGCAATGCAGAATGGCATGGAAGCTTTCAGCTTTGTTCATCACAAGGTTTGACTGGCCACCACACTCCCTTTTATATCCTGTGGGGTGTGGTCCAGTGACTCAGCCTAATCTCGGGCACGCCTTTTCTTCTGTTGCAGGCACTTATCTCTGCGACGCTGGCGTGGATCCAGCCAAGACTCATTACCCTCATCACTGTCCATCTGTGGCTACGTGGACATGCTTGGCCCTGGCCTTATCTCTTGCCCTTCGGCGGACACTGAAGGCATTGCCAGAGAGGAGGGTCCTGGAGAGGGAGGCCTTGCCAACTCCTCTCCTTCACTCTCGGAGTCCTCTCCTACCGATGACACAGGCTCAGGAGCCACAACAATGTGTGACAAGCATCCGGCATAACATGAATGCCTTTATGGCAGCTTCTGAACGGGATCATTTGATAGTTCTAATTACAGCTTGACTATAACACTTAATTAGCAGTCCAATGGCTACTCCCTGGCATGGTCTCATAACTTTGAAGCCACATTAATAACTTCCAGCCTTTCAGCACACAGGAAAGGGTTTTGGCGTGTAGTTGGAGGTCCATAGATTGTTTGAAGAGTCCTGCTTGGTAGAACCAAGATCCACTGCAAGAGAAAATAGAACACAGCCAAAAGAAAGTAAAACCAATGCTCTCTTTCTTTAAAATGTTTGTGTCTGTTGGATATCGTTGATCAAGGTACTAATAATGGTTCCAATGAAGAAGGTCCATATGTAGAATACAATAGTACGTTAGGGATCTTGGAGTCCTAGTGGACAACCATTTAAATAGGAGCCAGCTGCAGCAGCCAAAAAGGCCAATACAATCTTAGGTTGCATTAACAGAGGGATAGAATCAAGATCACGTGAAGTGTTAATATCACTTTATAATGCCTTGGTAAGGCCACACTTGGAATACTGCATCCAGTTTTGGTGGCCACGATGTAAAAAAGATGTGGAGACTCTAGAAAGAGTGCAGAGAAGAGCAACAAAGATGATTAGGGGACTGGAGGCTAAAACATATAAAGAACAGTTGCTGGAACTGGGTAGGTCTAGTTTGATGAAAAGAAAGACTAGGGGAGACATGAGAGCAGTGTTCCAATATCTCAGGGGCTGCCCCAAAGAAGAGGGAGTCAAGCTATTCTCCAAAGCACATGAGGGCTGGACAAGAAGCAGTGATGGAAACTAATTAAGGAGAGAAGCAACTTAGAATTAAGGAGAAATTTCCTGACAGTGAGAACAATTAATCAGTGGAACGACTTGCCTGCAGAAGTTGTGAATGTTCCAACACTGGAAGTTTTTAAGAAGAGATTAGATAACCATTTGTCTGAAGTGCTGTAGGGTTTCCTGTCTAAGTAGGGGGTTGGACTAGAAGACCTCCAAGCAGGGGTGAAATCTACTTACCTTCCCTACCGCTTCGGAAGTGCACACGCACAGACCACTCCCCTCCTCCCCTCCAATGACAGTGTCCCTGTAGAAATATCTGGGACATGACAAAGTCCAAGGCAATTCGCTTAATCCTCTAAACTTCTTTGTCAGAATTTTTGTGAAAAATAGCAATGGTCTCCACTAATGTTAAATTAACACAAGTCCAATTTTTGCAAATGCCAAATAGAAATAGTTCATTTAGGACAGACTGACAAAAGAGTTAAAGGAAAAGGAAGATACCAAATTTTATAAAGTCTGGAATAAATGGTATCAATGGCCTAGGGCCGTTATGAACGAAACATAACTAGAAATTAGATAGAACAAAAGTACAAACGTGCATATAATTTGTATATAAACCTGAAGTCTCAGAGAGAAGAGAGGAGAGGATAAAGAAGTAATAAGAAAATATTATGTTGGGATTTAAGGGAATAAGAAAACTGTATTACTGGAAAGACCATTAGGAAACAGACGCTTCAAATGATTGACCATTTATAACTGGTTTTTGTATAATGTATATTTTTGTTTTTTGTTTTGTTTTTGTCATTTGTGTCTAATGTGTTTTTTCTTCATCTGTTTTAATAAAGTTTATAAATTGAAAAAAAAAGAAAAAAAGAAATAGTCCATTTAATTCCCCTCCCCCCTCCTCCCCAACTGGGGCAGAACTTAAGAAAAGACGTCAAGTGAAGAAAGTGTGAACATTTAATGCTCCTGCTTCTAAAAGTATTGATATAATGGTAATGGGCACATATATATTTGCAAACCTAGATTTGATATCAGTTAAATTCCCAAGCATCCAGTCAATAGATTATTAGCTGAGAGTTGAATCATCCCTTACAGATGTTAGAGATGTGTAGATATTAAAATATATATATTCTACAAGGCCTCTCCGTTAATCTGTGACTGGTATTGCACGATCACCCTATTTTTGGAATGTTTTCAATAAAACATTTAGACTTCTATTTTTAAAACTTCCTATTTTTACTAGATTAATATCAAGTGGAAAGTCTCAAGGCCATACATTAACTTGCAGTTCAAAGATTTAATGTTCAAGCACAAGAATCTAATTGGCTAAAATTCAGTAGAAAATTGGCACCAGATAAGGGTTAACGGAATTCAAGAGGGGTTGTACTGGGTCCATTTGTGGCAATGTAACGACTCTAAGCTGATGACATGCTTAACTCCACCTCCCCAGCTCTGTTGGCTCTTCTCTTACACTAATACAGAAAATACCACAGCCGTACCATTTAAGCTTTTGGTTTTAATTCTTATTTAAAGGTAAAGGTTCCCCTCGCACATATGTGCTAGTCGTTTCAACTCTAGGGAGCGGTGCTCATCTCTGTTTCAAAGCCGAAGAGCCAGCGCTGTCCATAGACGTCTCCGTGCTCATGTGGCCGCCATGACTAAACGCCAAAGGCGCACGGACTGCTGTTCCCTTCCCACCAAAGGTGGTTCCTATTTTTCTACTTGCATTTTTTTACATGCTTTCGAACTGCTAGGTTGGCAGAAGCTGGGACAAGTAACGGGAGCTCCCCACATTACACGGCACTAGGGATTCAAACTGCTGAACTGCCGACCTTTCGATTGACAAGCTCAGCATCTTAGCCACTGAGCCACCACGTCCCCTTATTTCACTCTTTATTTAACTCTTGTCAAATTTAACAGTTTTTGTATCAATAGTTTTGATTATATTATAAGCCACCCAGGGTGTCTTTGCGTCAGAAGACGGGAGGGCGTATAAATTTAACAGATAACTAAATGGACATATGGAAGTAATTTCCTCATAAATCTGAACTGCTCAATCACCACATACTAGTTTTATTTCATTTTATTTTATTCACGCCTTTATTATTTTTATAAATAACTTAAGGGGGCTAGCGTATCAGCACACCTACCTCCACTTATTTTTCCCACAACAACAGACCTGTGAGGTAGACCGGGCTGAGAGGAAGTGATTGGTCCAATGTCACTCGGCAGGTTTTGGTGGCTAAGGTGAGAACTAGAATTCAACTTCTGCTGGTGATTGGCCCAAAATCACCCAGTTGATTCTGAGTATTTCTCTTTCCTCTGCAATAAATGTGTACTCAGATTAACAGAGTTGGAAGGGACCTTGCAGGTCATCTAGTCCAAACCCCAACCCAAGCAGGAGACCCTACAGCATTTCTGACAATTGGCAGCCGGCTGTTTTTCATGCCTAAAATGGGACTAGAACTCACAGTCTCCTGGTGATTGGCCCAAAGTCACCCAGCTGGCTTTCATGCCTAAGGCGGGACTAGAACTCACCGCCTCCTGGTGATTGGCCTAAAGTAACCAGCTGGTTTCCATGCCTAGGGCAGGACTAGAACTCATTGTCTCCTGGTGATTGGCCCAAAGTCACCCAGCTAACTTTCATACCTATGGCAGCACTAGAACTCATCATCTCCTAGTGATTGGCCCAAAGTCACCCAGTTATTTTTCATGCCTAAAGCAGGACTAGAACTCACGGTCTCCCGCTTTTATAGCCCGGTGCCTTAGGTGCAACTGATCCCTCAGCTTCACCTCTTGATACAGCTGCAGGACTGATACAGCCACATGATGAAAAACACACGGTTTTTGCTCTCTTTTTGAGAGACTGTACAAGAATAAAATTAGTCCAGGTACCAAATGCGCCCATGTTAAGACTTGAATGGTGGGGAAGTCTTTGAAAAGTAGGACAACTTGACCTTCAACGCCTAGATATGCGAAGCCTGGCATGTCTCCTTGTTGATTTATAAGGAGATGGGAGGGGGGTCTTACCTTCAATCCCGGCTCCTACGTGGCTTTGAAAGGAGAATGTTTACAGTTCAAGGCCCTTACAAAAGGAATTGCTAAGTTTCTCCCGATACAGTCTCCGCACCGTGCTGAAAAGCTGCCCTGTGTGATGTTTCATCTTCTCCCCTTCTGGGAAGGATCCTTTCTTCTTCAATCGCATGGTGTTGTTGTTATTTTTTTTCCAGGAATTTGAAAATTCTCCAAAGACCTTTTTTAAAAAAAAAAAAAAAATTACTTACCCCCTCCCCACCTTTTTCCTCTGAGCTCAACTTCACAGGTTCTTCCTCAGCTCTTTCTTCTTACGTTAAGAATTGTATATGAAAGTTCTTTTTATTTTATGGGGTTTTTTTTAATCAAATCCCTCTCTTTCCCCCTCCCCGCTATTAAGGAACACTCGTAACATCTATAGCATTTCGTGCAAGGTTTTTCTCAGGGAAACTTGCTACCGAGATGTTGCCGCCAGCAAATTTCTAAGAGGATTTATCGACTCCTGCTCAGGGCGATCTGAAGCATTTGGCCAAGATAATTTTTAATTTTGCAAAAGAGGAGACAAAGTTCTCCATGTTCTCATCCTCTTTCTCCTTTTCTGCTGATTTTGTTTATTTATTAAATTTTCATCCTACTTTTATTATTTTTATAAATAATTCGAGGCGGCAAAACGTATCTAATATTCCTTGTTCCTCCTATTTTCCCCATAATAACAACAACCCTGTGAGGTGTGTTGGATTGAGAGTGAGTGACTGGCTCCAAAGTCAATTTCATGCCTAAGGCAGGACTAGAACTCACTGCCTCCTGCTGATTGGCCCAAAGTCACCCAACTGGCTTTCATCCCTAAGGCAGGACTAGAACTCACTGCCTCCTGCTGATTGACCCAAAGTCACCCAGTTGGTTTTCATGCCTAAGGCAGGACTAGAACTCACTGTCTCCTGGTGATTGGCCCAAAGTCACCCAGCTGGATTTCATGACTAAGATGGTACTAGAACTCACAATCTCCTACTGATTGGCCCAAAGTCACCCAACTGGCTTTCATCCCTAAGGCAGGACTAGAACTCACTGCCTCCTGCTGATTGACCGAAAGTCACCCAGTTGGTTTTCATGCCTAAGGCAGGACTAGAACTCACAATCTCCTAGTGATTGGACCAAAGTCACTCTGCTGGCTTTCAGGACTAAGGCAAAACTGGAACTCATCATCTCTTGGTGATAGGCTCCAAGTCAAACCCTTCTCTTTCCTCTCTATAAGAATGTATCTGTTTTATCCTTGATAAAATGTACCAACTTTATATTCCTTCCTTTGAAACATCTAACAAACTTGATCTCTCATCCCTTCCAATAATGTCATAGAACTTGATTCCTTCTCATTTTTTTTTCTTTGTCCCTTCTCACAAAATTATTCAAAACTTTCTTCTCTGGTAGCTGTCTCATGAGGAACAGTTGTCTGGAGCCCTTTTGGGTGATCTCAAGTCACCCCTTGTTGTGAGAGAAATTATTGAAGAGCCAATCTATTTGAAAAATCTTCAATCCACCATGATGTTCAATTCCATTTTTCATGGAGACATCTTCAGTTTTCTATTTATTCCCCAGATGTCCCTGACCCAAATATGGATTTTTGAGTTTGAAGACTGTCCAAGGAAAAACTCAAGGAATCTGAGAGAAAGGTATATAGGGGTCAAAAAAGTGAAAGTGGCAGGGCTACCTAAAAATGGGATGCCATCAACTCTGAGCCTTTTTATAACAGAAAGGAACAATGACTCATTGCTAGTATATTTTGCAACTTATTTAACCCATAACCAGAGACCTGCGGTCATAGTGACCGCAACAGTTTTCCAAAATGTTTGGAACACCCCTATTTTGAGAAATGGACCAATCTGGTTGTTCATAGCTTTTGTTTTCCCAACAATGAGAGTATATGCAACATCACGATTGCATCAGTTATTCGGTGTTTTCTGTAGTGGCATTTGAATTTGAATTGCGGTCATTTTGACCGCAGATCTTTGTTAATGTATATATATATTTAGAATGTCGGGGTCACGTTTTCCACCAAAAAGAGGTGAAAAGGTGACCCAAACTTCAAAGAAACTGTTCTAACATGGGATGAAGAAGCAGAGAGTGATCTGAGTGAAGTGGAATCAGATTGCAACAAAAATTTTGTAATGGATGATGAGGAGCCCACAGCCGCCACCAATTCTGACATCAGCGATGATGAAGCTCCTGATGAAATTGATATGAAGGTACAAGCTACGTCGTGCAATAATTTATATGGCAAGAACAAATTCAAATGGTCTTCTGCACCTTTTGGAAGCAATAGATCCAGAACTGATAGTCACATTATTGTAGTGCAATTACCTGGACTACGGCCAGCAGCTAGAGCAGTCATTATGACCTCATGTCTTTAATAGCATAGCAGAAATAGTACGTCTGTGGTTAAGGGTTAAAGTAGAAAGAGGAAATGCAGACTTTCCTCCAACCATTGTTGGACAGTGAACAGTGAGCAGGCTCATTGACATGAACAAGGTCATGCATTCAATTTTGCAGCTACTACAATTGTTGGCTGAGCAGGGACAAAAATAGCCAGAGAAATGATTAAAGCCTGTGAAATGGGCCCCTTGTCATTCAATAGGAGTGCTGATTTACCACCAGCCTATCAGTTACTTAGGAGCCGAAGATGCAACAGCTCCAGGAAGCAACAATCAATGACTTAATAACTGCCATCAATACCCTTGACTTAATAACTGCCATCAAAACTAAGATCATGGCATCGGGCTCTCTCAATTCCTGGCAAACAGATGGGGAAGAAATGGAGGGAGTGACAGATTTTATTTTCCTGGGCTCCAAGATCACCGCAGATGGCCAAGACATTAAAAGACAGTTGCTCCTTGGGAGGAAAGCTACAGCATTCTAAAAAGCAGAGACATCACCCTGCCAACAAAATTGTGTATAGTTAAGGCAATGGTTTTCCCAGTTGCAATGTATGGCTGTGAAAGTTGGACCATAAGGAAGGCTGAGTGCCAAAGAATTGAGGCCTTTGAACTCTGGTGCTGGAGAAGACTCCTGCGAGTCCCTTGGACTGCAAGGCGATCCAACTGATCAGTCCTAGAGGAGATCAACCCTGACTGCTCTTTAGAAGGCCAGATCCTGAAGATGAAAGTCAAATACTTTGGCCACCTAATGAGAAGAAAGGACTCACTGGAGAAGATGTAAATTCTAAAATGTAAATTCTCAGAACCATCCATCTAAGTTTAGCAAGTAGTAGTTCTATCAGTGCCAATTAACTGTCAAATAGGCCATTTGGGGAGGAAAAGTTTTTTTGGGAGCTGGGGGTCGGTAAGGGTCTGTTTTCAAACGTAAGAAAATGAGTGTGTGAAATTTCCTACCTACCTACCTACCTAAGAAATTGTAACAATATAAAAACAGTACAAATATTAGAAAGAAACAAAGAAAATGAGGAAAAATAATGTATAAGTAAGAAAGAAAATCGGAAATAAAAAAAAAGTTGTTGTATGCTACCCAGGGTCACTTTTTGTGAGATGGGTGGCCATATAAACGTAACAAAAAACCCCTCTCTTGCTAAGGATACGTCATAATTTCATTCTTTCTATAAGCTATCCTTTTCTCTTTCTGTCCAATTAAAATGACTATCTGTCCTGATAGACAAGTTTTTCCTTCTTATTTATTCTACATTGATATATTTGGAACTTTTTCCTCTGGAATTATCAACTGCAGATTGTAATTCAGTTTTTAAACAATGAATTGAACCTAGATGATAAGGAATTATATTATCCAGTCTTGTCTCTCCATGAATACAAAATGAATTCAGAAGCTAACAAATTTCTTTAAGACAGCATTTAGACTCAGGGATATAAACATTTTTCCATAAATATATAATTCAGTTTTTTCCATAGTCCTAGCACTAGTCAACATTCTTCATATATTGATAGATTTCAGAGGTTTAGGATATAATTTAACAGAATATTGACATTTTAACCATTAATTGCTTTTTATACAAAGTATATTTTGTATAAATATACAAAAGTATGAAGGCTATTGCTTAACGCATTGTAAGCCGCCCTGAGTCTTCGGAGAAGGGCGGCATATAAATTAAAAAAAAAAAAAAAGAGCCTCATGTTGGGAAAGACTGAAGGTAAAAGAAGAAAGGGACAACAGAGAATGAGGTGGATGGATGGAGTCACTGAAGCAGTTGGAGTGAGCTTAAATGGACTCCGGGGGATGATAGAGGACAGGAAGGCCCGGAGGAACGTTGTCCATATGGCCGCGATGGGTCAGACACAATTTCGCAACTAACAACAACAACAACAATCAACAATCAACACCTTAATTAACAACTAAAAGCTACACACCACCAGGAACCATATAAATGCAATGTGTAGAACAGCTCAGTTTGCCTATTCTGGAGACAGAGAGAAGATCCCTGAGGATGGGATCCATCATGAGCCTGGAAGCTTGGAAGAAGCTTTCTTGACCGACTCAGAACTGGATCTCGTAGTCTAAGATGGATTCAACTCTTTAGCTGCCGTGTCTCTCTCCGATTCCATCCGGTAACAATACCAGCCGGATTAGGTACCGTCCTTATGCCAATTTACGAATCTACAGAAGCAATTTGCTTTGATGGGAAGTTGGAACTTTCTGACTCCATTACCAAGCCAAATATGAGCAGGAGGGCAAATTTTAATAATGTTTCCAATGCAATTCCTGGCACGGCGTGCCGGGTTCATAAGAGCGGCAGGTGCAGACAAGTCAAGCGGAAAAATCAACCTTGCCAAATGGTGTGTGTGTGTGAGAGAGAGAGATATGAAAGCGTTGATTGTTCTTTTTTGGAGCTGGCATTCGTGGGCCACGTTCAGTGGAATTTGTCCCCTGTAGGTTGGGAAACTTTTAATTTTCTCCCTTTTCCCTCTCCCTTTCCCCCTCCCACGCCAGGACTTCTTCGCGTGATTGGAATTCTTAAAACGCCGAAGCGATTTAGCCCAGAAACGGTAAATGTATACAAGAAGAAGTGAGTTTGTGTGAGATTTGGGGGTGGGGAGGGGGAGAAAGGAGTGGGGGTGGAAATCAGCATTTTACTAGCTTTGTAGCTCGGAAGGATTAGGGTGGGATTAAGCCAGGAGGAAAATAGATTTCTAAGCTGTTGTGTTTCCTAACGGGCATAACAAACACGTCTTGAAAGGCAGGATTGAGGAGAAGAAGACAAGAGATCAGAAACGAAAGCCAAGCCAGTGATTAAAATTGTACATTATAGTCATCAAAGACATACACAAATCTCAAATATCTGGGGTGGGTCCCCCCCCACCCCAGAATGTTCCCCAGGTTCTGCGTGATGAATGTGTCATTTTAGCAGCTGGTCTCCCAAAGAGCTCGGAAGAAATTGTTAAGCACAACTTTGGGGGACAGAATACAGAAAAGTGCAAAGGGTACGTTTTACAGGTAGTCCTCAGTTTACGACTACATTTTTATTTTTTTTAATTTGATTTTTATGCCGCCCTTCTCTGGAGACTCAGGGCGGCTTACAATGCGTTAAGCAATAGCCTTCATACTTTTGTATATTTTATACAAAGTCAGCTTATTGCCCCCACAAGCTGGGTCCTCATTTTACCTACTTTAGGAAGGATGGAAGGCTGAGTCAACCTTGAGCTTGGTGAGATTTGAACTTGCAGTAATTGCAGGCAGCTGATGTTAATAACAGTGCTTTAGTCTGCTGCGCTACCAGGGCTCTATACAATTGAGCCCCAATTTTCCATGGCTAAGGGAGACACTGGTTCAGTGGATTTTTTTGCCCCCATTTTATGACCCTTGATGCCACAGTGGTTAAGTGAATCACGACAATTAAGTTGGTTGCCCGGTTGTTAAGGGAATCTAGCTTCCCTATTGAGTTTGCTTGTCAGAAGGTTGCAAAAGGGACACTGTAACTGTTATAAATGTGAGTGTCTGAATTTTGATCACATGACCATGGAGATGCTGCAACGGTTGTAAGTGTGAAAAATGGTCATCATTCACTAATTTCAGTGTCGTTGTAACTTCAAATGGTCACTAAATGAACTTGAGGACTACCTGTATAGATGTGTTCTGACATAGCTACAGCCCCATAGAACACAGCACACACACAGTCTGTACAAACCTTAGTTTACTAAATTAAATCAGTTTTTTTTTTCAAACAAAGGCCGTTAATTAACTTTCTTAACAGCCTACAAGAATCCAAAGAATAAATAATCTTAATCTTACTATGGTTGGCAGAAAGCCCAGAAGCAATTTGCAGAGAACTAAAATCAAGGCACACAGGAGAGTGAACGAAGTTGTTCCCTGCAAATTGCTGCAATCGGTGTTCCTCCTTAAATAGGCTAAGGGAGTGGCCAATTAGCCCCAAATCTTACTCTCAAGAAGACCTCCTCCTGAGGAGCCACTCCTGCCTTTTGGCAGTTCTGTGCGCCCGTGCATCGAGAAGAAGCTCCTCCTCTTCTTCCTCTTCACTTATGGGAGCTTCTGGAGGTTCTGAAGGCCCTGGCTGAATCCCCGCCTCTGGCCCCACATCTTCTCCAGCCTCATTGTCCGAATCAGCCACCAGCCGCACAGTCCATGTACGGGCCACAACAAGAAGGTGACAGGACCTATATGTGACTCTCCCATTCCTCACCATCCAGTCAGAATTGAAGAAGCTTCTTGGGTGAGAAGCAAAACGTCTTCAAAGAGAAAAAACCAGTTCCCTCTTGAAAAAGCTCCTTTGGGACAACCATGACCTGGATGACTGAGAATCTCTACAGACTTTTAGCTATACAATTTGGGATGAAGACCCTTTGAATGGTGTGGGAGTAGGAACAGAATTCCAGAGGAAAAAAATTGCAGACTACAGGAATCATTTGCACCACTCAGGTGACCCTGAGGACACAGATAAACCTCCAAGTGGCCTCAACGACCCTCTAAAAGGATGCAAATGACCAGCTGTCTGCAAGGAATAGAAATCCTTCCTTTCCCCCACCATCCAGTCAGAGCTGAAGAAGCTTCTTGGATAAGAAGTGAAACGTCTTCAAAGAAAAATTCCAAGAAAGTCCAGTTGCCTCTTGAAAAAAGCACCTTTGGGACAACCATGACCTGAATGACTGAGAATCTCTACAGACCTATACGTGACTTTGCTGCTCCTAATCAGAATCCAGATAACTCTTCTTCATCTATAAATCACGTGGTTGATTTTTGTTGTTGGCCCAAATCCAAGCAGGAATACTTTCCTGTTCTTTTTTTCCCCTGATCTTTGAGCTAGATTTGATATTTATTCATTTGTTTTTATTTATTTCACTCTTATCTCCCTTTTATAATTTTTTTTTTGTATGTAATTGAAGGCTGTAAATATACACAATGCTCTTTCTTCTTCCTACTTTCTCCACAACAACAACATGAATTGGGTTGAGAGAGGGACTGGTCCAAGGTTATGCAGCCATGACTAAGGGAAGACTACAACTCACCGTCTCCTGGTGATTGGCCCAAAGTCACCCAGTCAGCTTCCATGCCTAAGGCAGGACTAGAACTCACCATTTCTTGGTGATTGGTACAAAGTCACCCGGTCAGCTTCCATGCCTAAGGCAGGACTAGAATTCACCATCTCCTGGTGATTGGTGCAAAGTCACCCAGTCAGCTTCCATGTCTAAGGCAGGACTAGAAGTCACCATCTCCTGGTGATTGGTGCAAAGTCACCCGGTCAGCTTCCATGCCTAAGGCAGGACTAGAACTCACCATCTCCTGGTGATTGGTGCAAAGTCACCCGGTCAGCTTCCATGTCTAAGGCAGGACTAGAACTCACCATCTCCTGGTGATTGGTTCAAAGTCACCCGGTCAGCTTCCATGCCTAAGGCAGGACTAGAACTCACCATCTTCTGGTGATTGGTTCAAAGTCATCTGGTCAACTTCCATGCCTAAGGCAGGACTAGAACTCTCCTGGTTCTTGGGTATTTCTATTCTAATGAAAAGAAGGACTAGGGGGTGACATGATAGCAGTCTTCCATATTTCAAGGGCTCCTGTAAAGACAAGGGGGTCAAATTATTTTGCAAAGCATGAAAAGGCAAGACGAGGAACAACGGAGGAAAACTAGCAAGGAGATGTGGGAAACAAAAATATAGCCTATTGATCAATTAGAATCAGTAAGGCCCAAGTGGAAAAAGCAGGCCCCAAAAAGCTACATGAACCAAAGTTTTAGACAGAAAGATTTCAAAGTGTATCAGAACTATTTGTAATCCTGCTGAGCCGTTGCTGTGAAATGTGATTTTGCAAAGTAGGTAGTTTTGAAATATATTTGGAATCAGAATATTGAAACTCTGAGAAATAGGGAACTGGAAAGTAGCCGATGGAGAGAGGCTTGAGATGTACACGGGTATATGTGGAGACTGTCCGTTGGTAAGAAAGACAAGGAAGTCAGTTGTAAAATGCATGCAGAAAAATATAAAAAGAATGTCTTGAGATGAGTTCAGGGACACTGGCCATAGCTACTCCTTGCTGGACTCAGCTATGTCAGTGGAGCTGATTGCAAAGGGTTGTTGATATAAGTTGTGTTATGATGCCTGTTCATTGTTCCAAATTGCTCATGAAATAAACCTCTGAATTTTAAAGTAAGAATTATTGTTTGTGTTGCTGTCTCCTGTTTCTTTTATTGGGATATTTTTATGACAGAGAGAAGCAACCTAGAACTAAAGAGAAAATTCCTAATGGTGAGAACAATCAAATAATGGAATTGCTTGCCTTCAGAAATCTTGGGTGCTCCATCACTGGAGGCTTTCAAAAAGAGACTGGGCAGCCATTTGTCTGAAAAGGTATAGAGTCTCTTAATTGAGCTGGGGGTTGAACTAGAAGACCTCCAAGGTTCCCTCTAACTCTATGATTCTTTTGCATGATGCTTTGCCTGTTTTCACCCAAGGTCATTCTCACATGACTTTTCCTTAGGAAAGTCAAGAAGATTAAGATTATGGAAGAAACAGTGTAAGAAAACTTGGGATACTGAAAAGCGTCCTCTTTGACACGTCCTAGACAACTTTGTAACTAAATAACACCATCCTCTGCATCCACCCGTAAAAATATCCCCATTTTTTTCTTCTCCTTTGAAAGAAGTTCAAATGCGAACTCGCTTTCATCAAATTTCATGAAAATGTAAAAAAAGAAAAAAGAAAAAAGAAAGGAAGGAAGAAAAAAGCATCACCACCCCACCACCCCTGCAATGTTTCTTTGCCTACCATCCATAAAAAGCAAGCTGGAAAGAAATTGTGGCAAATCACTTTTATAACACCTCCGAGAAAAATGCATAGATGGGGTCTCCAGGGATTAAACTTCCATAACTATTTTTCACCCTGTATAATTGGTGACTGAGAAGATCCCAGCCACTGAGATTCAGTGGTGAAGAAGTAAGTAAGTAAAGAAGGAAGAGAGGAAGGAAGGAAGAGAGGAAGGAAGGAAGGAAGGAAGGAAGGAAGGAAGGAAGGAAGGAAGAAAACAATGAGAGAAAGAGAAAGTAGGAAAGGAAAAAGAAGGGAAGAAGGAGAGAAGGAAAGAAGGAAAGGAAGGAAGGAAGGAAGGAAGGAAGGAAGGAAGGAAGGATGGAAGGAAGAAGGAAACAATGAGAGAAAGAGAAAGTAGGAAAGGAAAAAGAAAGAAGAAAGAAGGAATGAAAGAAAGAGAGAGGGAAGGGAGGGAGGATGGAAGGAAGGAAGGAAAGAAAGAAAGAGAAAAAGGGACAAAGAAAGAAAGAAAGAAAGAAAGGGAAGGGAGGGAGGGAGAGAGGGAGGGAGGGAGGATGGAAGGAAGGAAGGACAGAAAGAAAGAAATAGGGAGGGAGGGAGGGAGGAAAGAAAGAAAGAAATAGGGAGGGAGGAAGAAAGGAAGGAAGGAAGGAAGGAAAGAAAGAAAGAAAGAAAGAAAGAAAGAAAGAAAGAAAGGGAAGGGAGGGAGGATGGAAGGAAGGAAGGAAAGAAAGAAAGAGAAAAAGGGAGAAAGAAAGAAAGAAAGAAAGGAAGGAAGGAAGGAAGGAAGGAAAGAAAGAAAGAAAGAAAGAAAGGGAAGGGAGGGAGGATGGAAGGAAGGAAGGAAAGAAAGAAAGAGAAAAAGGGAGAAAAGAAAGAAAGAAAGAAAGGAAGGAAGGAAGGAAGGAAGGAAGGAAGGAAGGAAAGAAAGAAAGAAAGGGAAGGGAGGGAGGATGGAAGGAAGGAAGGAAAGAAAGAAAGAGAAAAAGGGAGAAAGAAAGAAAAAAAAGAAAGAAAGGGAAGGGAGAGAGGGAGGGAGGGAGGGAGGATGGAAGGAAGGAAGGAAGGACAGAAAGAAAGAAATAGGGAGGGAGGGAGGAAAGAAAGAAAGAAATAGGGAGGGAGGGAGGAAGGAAGGAAGGAAGGAAAGAACGAAGGAAGGAAAGAAAGAAAGAAAGAAAGAAAGAAAGAAAGAAAGAAAGAAAGAAAGGGGACGGCCCAATGAAGCACACCAGATTGGTGGAAAGGAAAATAAAAGAAAAACCTTTTGTTTACCAATCAAAGCATTTCGAGCAAGCAGACTCCAAGCGACCATGCCTCTGCCTGGAGTAGACCCCCGTTTTAGACAATTTTGAAAAGCCTGCATCACCCTGAACCAATCATGGGAAACATACATCACTATAAACCAACCACGAAGAGCAACTTCCTGCATACGTCTTCAGTAGTCATAGAAACAGACTTTGGCTAAAGATTACAAGGCAGGCTAAGACCTTTCTCTTATCAATAACATCCTCCTCCACCCCCCACCTTACTAAAACCTTCCTACTGGGTCCCAGAGTCTTGCCTACCCCACCCCCCCACCCCCCACCCCGTTTTTGGACTGGCTGAGCAGAAGACAGATGGTCTGGCTCAGATTGGTGCCATTTCTGCTTAACAAAACAGTTCAAATCCATTCTAATAAATACGAGGCAATATCCACCCCCTCAAACAAAAAACAAAACAACTATATAGCTCCATGCTAAAAGAATAATGTACTAATTCGAAAGCAATACCTTCATAAATAAATAGTCAATAGTTTATCAATACGTAAATACATTGGGGTGAAGGCAAAATGAATTTTGCTTATCTTATCACCCCTAGCGACCCAACCCAAATCTTTCTCGTGATCTCCAGAGATGCTGGTTCTGGATGGGCTCCATTAACTGTTGCCAGCAGATTTAAAAAAAAAAAAAAAAAAAAAAAAAATCTTTGATGAATCTTCAAGTGATGGAGTCAGACTGGGCAGGCAAAGGGTCCATCTGCAACATCCCTTGATGGACCAAGTGAGACTTGGAAGCCATTCATGATTTCAGTATATGAAATTCAAGGCAGGAAAGGATGGCGGCGGGGGGGGGGGGAGGGAGGGAAGCAGGAGAGAAAAAGGAGGGGGATAATTCTTGGAAATATCCCAATTTCCATTCCCTTTCCCCTCTTTTGTTTTCTGAATAAAGGGAACATGTCTTTTTTTATTTATTTATTTATACGCCGCCCTTCTCGGGAGACTCAGGGCGGCTTACAATGTGCTCAGCAATAGCCTTCATCCTTTTGTATATTTATACAAAGTCAGCTTATTGCCCCCACAAACTGGGTCCTCATTTCACCTACCTTAGAAAGGATGGAAGGCTGAGTCAACCTTGAGCCTTGGAGAGATTCGAACCAGCAGAAATTGCAGGCAGCTGTGTTAATAAAAGGGTGCGTAGACCACTGTACTATCAAGGCTCTATGTCTATGGAGATTCTCAATCATCCAGGTCATGGTTGTCTCCAAGGTGCTTTTTTCAAAAGGAAACTGGACAATGTGTATTTTTTTCCCTCTTTCCCCTTGCGGTGGAGGAGGAGGAGGAGGAGGAGGAGGAGGAGGAGGAGGGGGGGGGAAGAAGAGGAAGAGGAAGAGGAAGAGGAAGAGGAAGAAGAAGAAGAAGAAGAAGAAGAAGAAGAAGAAGAAGAAGAAGAAGAAGAAGAAGAAGAAGAGGAGGAGGTTTCATTTCTCATCCAAGAAGCTTCATAAGTTCTGACCAGTTTTTTTTTTTTTTCTTTTCCCTTGAGGAAGAAGAAGAAAAGGTTTCACTTCTCATCCAAGAAGCTTCATCAGTTCTGACCAGTTTTTTTTCTTTTCCCTTGAGGAAGAAGAAGACGTTTCACTTCTGGCCAGAATTCATGAAGCTTCCTGGATGAGAACCAAAACCTCTTCTTCTTCCTCAAGGGAAAAGAAAAAGAATCCAGTTGCCTTTTTAAAAAGTACTTTTGAAACAATAAAGACAGCAAGTTTCTGCCTTGTCTCAACAGAGGAAAGGCTCCATCAGAAGGTGCTGCAGGCAGGCAGGCAGGCAGGCAGGCAGGAAGGAAGGAAGGAAGGAAGGAAGGAAGAAAGGAAAGGAAAGATGGATGGATGGATGGATGGATGGATGGATGGGAGGGAGGGAGGGAAGAAGGGAGGGAGAGAGGAAGGACAAAAGAGAGAACAAGAGAAAAAAGAAAGAAAGAAGGAAGGAAGAATGAAAGAGAGAAAGAGAAGAAGAAAGAAAGGTGAAAGAACGAAAGAGAGAAAGAAAGAAAGAAAGAAAGAAGGAAGGAAGGAAGGAAGGAAGGAAGGAAGGGAGGGAGGAAGGGAGGAAGGAAGAATGAAAGAATGAAATACTGTAAAATCTCCATTTCCTTCCCATTCCAGAGGAAAGTTATTGCAAAATCCCCATTTCCTCCCAATCAGCTCGGGACTTGGGAGGCAGAGAATAGATGGGGGCGGGGCCAGCCAGAATTTTTACTACCGGTTCTCCGAACTACTCAAAATTTCCACTACCGGTTCTCCAGAACTGGTCTTCAGCAGAACCTGCTGAAACCCACTTCTGGTTGAGACTTTGGAAAAAGTGCAAAGAAGAGCAACAAAGATGATTAAAGGCCCAGAAACTAAAACATATGAAGAATTGTTGCAGAAACTTCCTAAGAGTGAGGACAATTAACCAGGAGAAAAGATTCCCTTCAGAAGTTGTGGGTGCTCCATCACTGGACGTTTTTGAGAAGAGACTGGACAGCCACTTGTCTGAAATGGAATAGGGCAGTGTTGGCGAACCTTTTCGGCACTGAGTGCCAAAACGGGAGTGCGTGGACATGCGTTGGAGCGCCGGAAACAGAGGTGGGTTTCTGCAGGTTCTGACCAGTTCTGGAGAACCAGTAGCAGAAATTTTGAGTAGTTTGGAGAACCGGTAGTAAAAATTCTGACTGGCCCCGCCCCCATCTATTCTCTGCCTCCCAAGTCCCAGCTGATCGGGAGGAAATGGGGATTTTGCAGTAACCTTCCCCTGGAGTGGGGTGAGAATGGAGATTTTACGGTAACCTTCCCCTGCCACATCCACCAAGCCACGCCCACCAAGCCATGCCACGCCCACCAAGCCATGCCACGCCCACCAAGCCACATCCACAGACTCGGTAGTAAAAAATTTTGAAACCCACCACTGACTGGAAACCAGAAGAATTGGCCAGCTGGTCTTCGTGCGTGCAGAGAAGATGAGCTTCTGGTTTCTGGCACTCCTGCGTGCACCAAGACCAGCCAGCAGGAGCGCATATATGCGCCGGAACCCGGAAGAACAATGGGCGTGCCCGGAGAGATGGCTCTGCTAGCCATTTCGGGCACACATGCCATAGGTTCGCCATCACGGGTATAGGGTCTCCTGCTTTAGCAGGGGGTTGGACTAGAAGACCTTCAAGGTCCCTTCGAGCTCTATTCTGATGTATGGATGTATGGATGCATGGATGCATGGATGCATGGATGTTGGATGGACAGACAGATGGATGATAGATAGACAGATGGGATAGATAGATAGATAGATAGATAGATAGATAGATAGATAGATAGATAGATAAGAAAGAGAGATAGAGACTGGAAGATGTCAAAGGTCCCTTCCAGCTCTATTCTGATGTATGGATGTATGGATGTATGGATGTATGGATGCATGGATGCATGGATGCATGGATGTTGGATGGACAGACGGGTGGATGATAGATAGACAGATGGGATAAATAGATAGATAGAAAGAGAGATAGAGACTGGAAGATGTCAAAGGTCCCTTCCAGCTCTATTCAGATGGATGGATGAATGGATGGATGGATGTTGGATGTTGGATGTTGGATGGACAGACAGGTGGATGATAGATAGAGGGGTAGGTAGGTAGGTAGGTAGATAGATAGATAGATAGATAGATAGATAGATAGATAGATAGATCCCTTTCAGCTCTGTTCTGTTTGATTGATTGAGAAGGATAGCACTACAATGAACAAAAGGGGTGTGATAGTTCAGTGGTTAAAGATGCTGAACCTGACAGCTAGAGAGCTGACATCCCAGCTTTGATATCTGAGCACCATGGAATGGGGTGAGCTCCCATTGTTTGCCCCAGCTCCTGCCCACCTAGCAGTTTGAAAGCATGCAAATGCAAGTAGATATATAGGTACCATTTTGGTGGGAAGGTAACAATGTTTGATGCACCCTTGGAGTATATCCATACTGGCCACATGACCAGGGAAGTGTCTTTGGACAATGTTGAATCCCTTGGCTAGGAAACAGAGATGAGCAGTGCCTTCTAATGCCAGACTTGACTGGAAAGGGAAACCAATATCTTACAGAAGAGCAGAAGAATAGAGCTGGAAGGGACTTTGGAGGTCTTCTAGTCTCTCTCTCTCCCTCCCTCCCCCCCCCCCCTCTCTCCCTATATATATATATATATCTCCCATCTGTCTATCTATCACCCATCTGTCTGTTCATCCAACATCCATCCATCCATCCATCCATCCATCCATCCATCCATCCATCCATCTGAATATAGCTGGAAGGGACCTTTGACATCTTCCAATCTCTCTCTCTCCACCCCTCTCTCTCTCTCTCTCTCTCTCCCCTATCTATCTATCTATCTATCTATCTATCTATCTATCTATCCATCCATCCCATCTGTCTAGCTATCATCCCTCTGTCTGTCCATCCAACATCCATGCATCCATGCATCCATGCATCCATGGAACATTCAGAAATTCTGGAGGCAAGTTGTTCCACTAATTAATTGTTCTCACTGTCAGGATATTTCTCTTGATTTCTAAGTTGCTTCTCTCCTTGATTAGTTTCCATCCATTCTTTCTTGTCCTGCTTTCAGGTGTTTTGGGAAAATAGGTACCCTTCCTTTTGCAACGAACAAGCAAGCATGCTGTTTTGAACTGTTGCTCCCCAGTTGTCTTGCACACTGAATTGGGGATGTTCCAGCTGCAGGATCTAGTTATACATCTGTCTAATTGGAGGCATTTTTCCAGAATCAAACAATGGCACCTATCTGGGCATAATGACGGCATCCCACAGCTCAAGTTTGATTGCAGGAATTACAGAAGAGTTGCGTCTGATTCCCGTCAAGCTGGTTCTGCATTTTATTTTCCTTTCCAAAAGGAATCTGGAGGATGCCAAAGCTTAGCTGAATGCAAGGACTGGAGTGGAATGAATCTCTCTCCCCCACCCACCCAATATGACTGCTCAGATATTGAATCACAGAGCGAAGGCATCGCTGAGAGCACAAAATGAATGTCACAACTGTTGGCCGTCAACCCTTAGATACCCAGAGGGACACAAAGCAACATTTGCTATGCTGATTTTTTTTTTTTTTCCTTTTTCCTAGAGAGAGGGTCAAAAGGAATAAAAAAATATCCCCAGGAGAAAGTGGTTGGAGATGATATCTCCACTGGAGGAGCTGGGCCTATTTCCTACACATCGCTTCCTTGGCATTTGGAATGCTCTCTTTGTAAAGCTGCACTGCCTTGGGAAGAGATGTGTGTGTTTGTGTGTGTGTGTGTGTGAGAGAGAGAGAGAGAGAGAGAGAGAGAGAAGAGGGAGAGAGAGAGATGATAAAGAGAGAGAGATGGTAAAGTGTGGGAGAGAACAAGATAGCAATAGCACTTAGACTTACATACCACTTCATCATGCTTCACGGCCTCTCTAGGTAGTTTGATGAGTTAAGCTTGAGCTGGTCAGAATCGAACTCCTGGTAGTGGGCAGAGTTAGCCTACAATGCGGCATTTTAACCAGTGTGCCACAGTGTGCTCTAGATAAATGGATAGGATAGGATAGGATAGGATAGGATAGGATAGGATAGGATAGGATAGGATAGGATAGGATAGGATAGGATAGGATAAGATAGGATGGATAAATAGATAGATGATAGATAGATAGATAGATAGATAGGTAGGTAGATAGATAGATAGATAGATAGATAGATGGAAGATAGATTAGATAGATAGATAGATAGATAGATAGATAGATAGATAGATAGATAGATAGATAGATAGATAGATAGATGGAAGATAGATTAGATAGATAGATAGATAGATAGATAGATAGATAGATAGATAGATAGATAGATAGATAGATAGGTAGGTAGGTAGGTAGGTAGGTAGGTAGGTAGGTATTGGGATGGCTGGATTAATGGCAGGATTAATGGATGGATGGATGGGTGGATGGATGGATGGATGGATGGACAGATAGGCAGGCAGACAGCAATATGGTAGGCACTAAGGCCTAATGGGAAAGCCGTAGAAATTAAGACAGTCCTACAGTTTTTCATTCATTCTCTGAATGGAAGCTAACCTTCAACTCATCCACAAGTGGGTCACCTGCATCATGACACATCATCATCATCATCATCATCATCAAAATGATGCACCTGATGACACAATTCTTATCATTGCTCTCTGTGATGTCACTTTTCCCTCACCTCTCATTCTATTGCCCACGGTGTTTAAATAGCGATGATTTACAG
Source organism: Arizona elegans (assembly GCA_022577455.1). Classification (NCBI taxonomy): domain Eukaryota; kingdom Metazoa; phylum Chordata; class Lepidosauria; order Squamata; family Colubridae; genus Arizona; species Arizona elegans. Next base: position 1,833,026 of record JAKOOJ010000053.1, read on the forward strand.
GTGAATAATGACGATTTCCTTTAAACATCTTTAATCCAGAGGTGGTATTCAGCCGGTTCGGACCAGTTCACCTGAACCGGTAGTGGAAATTGCGGATGGAAATCTACTTACCTTCCCAACCGGTTCAGAAGTGCGTGAGTCACGTGCACGGACAGACCCTCTGTGCATGCACAAACCCTTCTGCGCATGTGCAGAGGGTAAAAAACAGGTTACTTCCTGGTTAAAACCAGGAAATAACAACGACCGGGTGGTTGGGAGGAGCCTTGCGCTGTTATCGCTACCGGTTCTCCAAACCACTGGCTACCATCGCTAGCGGTTCGGTCGAACCGGTCTGTACCGGGAGCATTTCACCCCTGGGCCCATGTGCAGAAGGTGTGTGTATTAGCAAAGCGCATGTGTGGAAGGCCAGTATGCACACACATGAACCAGGCTCATGCACATGAAGCGAGCATGAGTACACATGGCGAACCGGTAGCAACATAATGGGAAAACCACCGCTGCTTCAATCCTCACTTATCTGCTCTCTCCTAGTTTTAAAAAAGAGGATCAACTAGAAACCAGTTTTAAATGGTCGCCTGGACTACTGCAATGCTCTCTACATGGGGCTCCCCTTGGGGTGCACCCGGAGGCTCCAGTTGGTCCAGAATGTGGCCACGCGGGGGATTATGGGAGTGATGGGGCATTCCCATGTGACACCTCTCCTGCGCGAGCTACGCTGGCTTCCTGTGGTCTTCCAGGTGTGCTTCAAGGTGTTGGTGACCACCTTTAAAGCGCTCCATGGCTTAGGGCTGGGGTATCTACGAGACCGCCTTCTGCTGCCAATAGCCTCCCACCGGCCAGTTCACTCGCACAGAGAGGGCCTCCTCAGGATGCCGTTGGCCAGACAATATCGGCTGGCGACCCCCAGGGGGAGAGCCTTCTCTGTGGCGGCACCTGCCCTCTGGAACGACCTACCCCCAGAGATACGTACAATACCAGACCTCCGGACTTTTTGTCGGGCCCTGAAAACACATCTATTCCATCTAGCCGGGCTGGCTTGACCCCATCCTTGCGGTTTTAAATTTGTAGTTGGTTTTAACTGGGTTATTTTAAATTGATGGCCAAAATTATTAATGTTTTTAAACTGCTTTTAAATTTTATATGTTGTGTTTTACCGTGGCTGTTCACCACCCTGAGTCCTGTTGGAGAAAGGCAGTATACAAATTAAATAAATATAATAATAATAATAATAATAATAATAATAATAATAATAATAATAATAATAATAATAATAATAAATATACCGAAGTTAAGAGACTTGCAATCCTAGATTCCAGTAGAATAGTTATATTCCTGAGCCTGGACAGATTGTTTATTCCAGTTTTGCTCAAGGTGAGAGATTGAAGCCAGATGTTTCTGCAGTAATCCAGAGAGATTATTGTCTAGCCATTGCTTAAGTGTCTCCTCCAGCAAAGGAAAGTGATTGTTTCCTAAGGCTGTCTCTTCTGTTCTCTATCAGTCTTCTCCATTACAGCATTTCTTCCAAAAACTGCTTCCCTGAGACCTCTTCCTTGCCGTTCTAGCTTTATCTATCTTTTTCAGCTGCAGAGAACACCGTGTTCCATCATCTGCTTGGCAGCATTTCAAATGTTGGCAAACTGCTCTCATATTCCTTTTTTTTTAAAAAAAATATTTCTCCTAGCTAAACATATCCAGCTCTTTGAAGCTCCATTTTCTTAGGGGACCACGTTTTTGGCCCCAAAGCATCTTGATTCCTCTTCTGTTGATGTGCCTCGATTTGTCAATGTCTCGTTGTAAAAACTGGACATCGGACGCAAACTTTCCATTGGACTTGAAATTCAGCTTGTTTCTTCGTGTCAGTAGCATCATGATTAAAATAAGGCATGCTATATTATATAAATGGATGGATGGATGGATGGATGGATGGATGGATGGATGGATGATAGATGATAGATAATAGATGATAGAGATAGATAGACAGACAGACAGACAGACAGACAGACAGATAGATGTAGATAGGTAGATAGATGATAGATAGTAGATGTGTGTGTGTGTGTATGTGTGTGTGTGTGTGTGTGTGTGTGTGTGTGTGTGTCTATTGAAGCACTTAGTCTACCCCAACATGTGGGAGGGAGCATACTGCATCCCTTTCGCCTTTCAGCTCCAATCCAGGAGCCCTCAAGCAGTCGCATTCACAACAAACCATTTTTACCAAATTTATATTTGCTGATAAAGAAGTAAAGGGAGACTAGTATAGATCTATTTCAAGCTATTTAGCTCTCATCAGCTAGCCATATCCTTACTTGGATTCGAACTTGGTGCCTTGATAGAAAAACACTTAATCTCTCCCCTGGTTCAAGCTGATGAAGGGAGGAGAACTTGTGGCTCAGAGGTTAATACAACTGCCTAACATGCAGGCAGCTCAAGTTCGAATCCAAGTAAGGGTATGGCTAGCTGGTGAGAGCTAAATAGCTTGAAATAGATCTATACTAGTCTCCCTTTATTTCTTTATCAGCAAAACATAAATTTATATGTGTGTGTGTGTGTGTGTGTGTGTGTGTAAACAAAGAAGCAGACATCCTGCAAACTCCAGAACTTAAAATTTTAAAATAATTAACATTTTATTTTACTAAGCTTTTGTCAGCCATCTGCTGACATTGTCAGAGTATTAAATTACCATTACAGATGAACCTGGCTGACCACAAGGTCATGGACAAAGCAGCAAATTGCAATAGTTGACAGGCTAACATCATCCCCCACTGATAAGCAAGCTAGGAGGGAGGAAACAGTAGGAATTAAGCCTCCATCATCCAGCATGACGACAGCAAAAACAACACCGCTAATTGCAGGTGGGAGATGGCGGGAAGGGCGTATTAGATGTGCAATGGCCAAATTTATTAATGGCATATAAAGGCAGAGTAGTTTAATACTCTGACGATGTCAGCAGATGACTGATGAAAGCTTAGTAAAATAAAATTTTAATTATTTTAAAATTTTAAGTTCTGGAGCTCACAGCAGGATGTCTGCTTCTTTCTTTACTAATATACCCGGAACTTGTACTCTCTCTCTCTGTGTGTGTGTGTGTGTGTGTGTGTGTGTGTGTGTGTGTATGGATAGAGAGGTAGGTAGGTAGGTAGGTAGGTAGGTAGATAGATGATAGAGATAGATAGATGATAGACAGACAGACACAGAAAGACAGATAGATGATGATTGATTGATATGATATAGATAGATATAGATATAGATATAGATAGATATAGCTATGTTGACATAATATAACATACAGTATTGACAAAAATAACATACAGACAAAAATATAACACAGACAATTCTCTCAAAAGAAAGTATATATCTATCCATACGACATCCATAACACACATATACATATGAGATAGACACACACACATTTGCGCTGAGCTGGTAAACCAATGTGAATGTGTTGGTTTATTAGCTCAGCATCTATCTCTTCAGATGTTCTCCTTGGAAAAGCATTCAGAACACTTGTCCAAATCTATTTCAGTTAGTTGGAATGGATAAATTGGAAGAAACATCACAGTTGATCAAATTGACTGTTCTTTTCTGTTGTATTGTTTCTTATCGGTCTAAGGAGATGATAAAACCAAATTGTGTTTGTGTTATATATTTTGCTCATTATTTGCTCATGTGGGAAAAAAATCACAAGTCCATTTTTTTAAAAAATACTACAGGATTGGGTGTAGGAATTGGTATGTCTAGTTTAATGAAAAGAAGGACCAGGGGATGACATGATAGCAGTCTTCCAATATTTGAAGGGGCTGCCACAAAGAAGAGGGAGTCAAGCTGTTCTCCAAAGCACCTGAGGGCAGGAAAAGAAGCAATGGATAGAAACTAATAAAGGAGAGAAGCAATCTAGAACTGGGGAGAAAGTTCCTGATAATGAGCACAAGTAATCTGTGGAATGGCTTGCCTCTGGAACTTGTGGGTGCTCCATCATTGGACAGAAGAGATTGGGCAACCGTTTGTCTGAAATAGTACAGAGTCTCCTTCCTGATCAGGGAGTTCAGAAGAAGTTTAAAAAAAGGTTTGCTTGGGGTTTTTTTTTTTTTTTTTGCCCGAAAATAAGTTCTGAAAGCACCTTTGAAGTATCTTGCATTTTGGTTTTCATACAGATATAACAAAATAGGCAACAAGTTACAAGAGGAGGAGGAGGAGGAGGAGGAGGAGGAGGAGGAGGAGGAGGAGGAGGAGGAGGAGGAGGAGGAGGAGGAGGAGAATCAGCAGAGGTGTTAGAGGCAGAAGCGGCAGGAGGAGGAGGAAGAGGAGAAGGAGGAAAAAGAAGAAGAAGAAAAAGAAGAAGAAGAAGAAGAAGAAGAAGAAGAAGAAGAAGAAGAAGAAGAAGAAGAAGAAGAAGAAGAGGAGGAGGAGGAGGAGGAGGAGGAGGAGGAGGAGGAGGAGGAGGAGAATCAGCAGAGGTGTTAGAGGCAGAAGCGGCAGGAGGAGGAGGAAGAGGAGGAGGAGGAAAAAGAAGAAGAAGGAGGAGGAGGAGGAGGAGGAGGAGGAGAATCAGCAGAGGTGTTAGAGGCAGAAGCGGCAGGAGGAGGAGGAAGAGGAGGAGGAGGAAAAAGAAGGAGGAGGAGGAGGAGGAGGAGGAGGAAGAGGAGAATCAGCAGAGGCATTAGAGGCAGAAGTGGCAGAAGAAGAAGGAGGAGGAGGAAGAAGAAGAAGAGGAAGAAGAAGAGGAGGAGGAGGAAAAAAGAAGAAGAAGAGGAGGAGGAGGAGGAGGAGGAAAATAAGAAGAGGAAAATAAGGGGAGGAGAAGAAGGGGAAGGAGCAGAGGAGGAAGAAGGAGAAGGAGAAGCAGAAGAAGGAGAAACAAAATTTACAAAACTCATCATATTGTCATGGGATACATTAAAAACACCCACAGCTCTGTGCAATTGCACATAGGAATAAACAAGACATTCTCTTTCGTGGAACTTGGGCATCGTGCAACTGAGGAAATGAACAGAAGCTGCAGGTTATAAAGTAAAGCATTCGGCCAAAACAGAACTGACAAAACCGAGCGTATCTGTGATATTTAAATACACGGATTAATCTTCTTGTCTCGTCGCTCATTCCTGTCCCCTTTTCTTCCTCCTGGTGTAAACGCTTCCTTCCTTCCATCCATCCATCCTCAATCTCCTTCCAGCCCGAATCATTCCTCTGCCCGAGATTTGTGTGATATTATTTCCTGCATAATGAAATCTAGAGTGACATTAATATGTCTATAATTTTATGGTGGGGAATGGGTCTGGATGATTATTTCTACCTGCTGTGTCTTGATGATCGACGTTGCAGCCATCTCCATTTGAATAATGAAATTTCACCTCCTTAATGCTTGGATGATCATATATTCCTCCCAGCTGTCTTGGGCAGGAAGAAAGCCATCCTCAGACTAGATGGCGATCCCAGCCGATAGGTACCGAAGTAGAAAGACATCGGGCTGGACTACGAAGAAGAAAAGAAAAATCGAACGAAACGAAATTCAACATAGAGAAAAGTAAAGTCGTACACTTTACACATCAATGGGGAAAAAAAGCAAGGTTCTACATTTAGGCAAAGAAAACAAAATGCACAGGTACAGGATACATGGTATCTCGCTCAATAGTAGTAACTGTGAGAGGGATCTTGGAGTCCTAGTGGACAACCACTTAAATAGGAGCCAGCCATGTGCAGCAGCTGCCAAAAAAGCCAACACAGTTCTAGGCTGCATCAACAGAGGGATAGAATCAAGATCACGTGAAGTGTTAATACCACTTTGTAATGCAAGTTACATTACATGATAATGTAATGGTAAGGCCACACTTGGAAGACTATATTCAGCTTTGGTCGTCACAATGTAAAAAAAGATGTGGAGACTCTAGAAAGAGTGCAGAGAAGAGCAACAAAGATGATTAGGGGACTGGAGGCTAAAATATATGAAGAACAGTTGCAGGAACTGGGTATGTCTAGTTTAATGAAGAGAAGGACTAGGGGAGACATGATAGCAGTGTTCCAATATCTCAGGGGCTGCCCCAAAGAAGAGGGAGTCAAGCTATTCTCCAAAGCACCTGAGGGCAGGACAAGAAGCAATGGGTGGAAACTAGTCAAGGAGAGAAGCAACCTAGAACTAAGGAGAAATTTCATGACAGTTAGAACAATTAACCAGTGGAACAACTTGCCTCCAGAAGTTGTGAATGCTCCAACACTGGAAGTTTTTAAGAAGAAGATGTTGGATAACCATTTGTCTGTAGTGGTTTAGGGTTTCCTGCCTAAGCAGGGGGTTGGACTAGAAGACCTCCAAGGTCCCTTCCAACTTTGTTATTCTGTTCTGTAACTTAGGGAAGAAAAACCAAAAGTACACATATAATCGCTGCCTTGAGTTATTTTAAATATAATAAAGGCTGGATATACTTGAATAAATAAAAATAGTAATTGGTTCTTCCTTGCAGGTTTTTAGGTTTGGGAAGAAAGAATGTCTATCTCTTGACTACTCTATCCCACTACATCAGTGGTTCTCAACCTTCCTAATGCCGCGACCCTTTAATACAGTTCCTCATGTTGTGGTGACCCCCAACCAGGGGTGGGTTCTAAACTTTTTTACTACCGGTTCTGTGGGCATGGCTTATTTTGTGGGCGTGACTTAGAGGTCATGTGACTGGGTGGGTGTGGCTAGCTGGTCATGTGACCGGGTGGCCATGGCTATGTGTATAGGGACTACTCAGAGGGCTGAAAAAAGTCATTTCTGACAGGTCCTCGCACTTTTGACTGGTCCTCACACTTATGACCATCCTCACATTTATGCCCGTGCAGCATTCTTAACAACCATGTCACTCATTTCACAACTGCTTCTCTTCACCATGGTGACAAGATAGGGCAAAAACATAAAATGTGAGGACAGTCGTAAGTTCGAGGACTGGTCAAAAGTGCGAGGACCAGTCAAAAATAACTTTTTCAGTCCTCTGAGTAGTCCATATGCACAAAAGGACTACCCAGAGGGCTGAAAAAAGTCATTTCTGACAGGTCCTCACACTTTTGACCGGTCTTCGCACTTATGACTGGTCATCATTTATGCCCATTGTAGCATTCTTAACATTGTGTCACTCATTTCACAACTGCTTCTCTTCACCATGGTGACAAGATAGGGCAAAAACGTAAAATGTGAGGACAGTCATAAGTTTGAAGACTGGTCAAAAGTACGAGGCCAGTCAGAAATAACTTTTTCAGCCTTCTGAGTAGTCCATATGCATAAAAGGATACAGCAATAGAGAGGGATGAAGGAAGGAAAGGGAAATTAGAGTAGGAGTGAGGGTAAGAGAGGGAGGAAGAGAGGAGAAGGAGAAAGGAAGAGGAAGTAGGGAGGAGAAAAAGAGGGTGGGGGGAAGAGAAAGTAAGAAGGAAAGAAAAGAGAGTGGTGGTAGGTTTGAGGAGAAAGATTGCTGTACAATAAAAAAAGATGAAAGGGAAGAAAGCCAACCCCAAACAAATATAAAGATATTAAGATAGAGAATGAATTGTTAAACTTTAAAGAATAAAAGAGAACAAATATGAATAAATAACAATAATTAGAAACACACATCCAAACACACAATGCTTTTTCTTTGAACAGAGTATTTGGCCGGTTCATAAATTTAAACAGTGTTTAGTCATTTCAATTAAATTTACAATTTCTATATTTCCTTTTTGCCATATTTATTCCTCATCTATTTTTTAAAAAAACCAATATTACCCTTCATCCTCATCTCTAATCTTAATCAAATTCAATTTTTCCCTTCTATTCTATATTATACCCCTTCCCACTGTCATCTATTTTTATATCCATCCTCACATTGGTTAATTATGTAATATTACAGTTGTTTAATATGAATTCAACATTTTAATATAAATCAATTAGTTATATAACTATCTTTTTTGTATAGTAATCAATATGAACATGAATATTCCAATTATTTCCATGCAATCCAATTTCTTACAAATCAATTAATTATATTTACCAATAATAATAAATCAAATAATTTCCCCCATATATTCCTCCAAACTACAACTTAACCATTTCTGCTTTCAACACAATATACAATTAATAGTATCTCAATTATTACAATTCCCTAGTTAAATAGAGCTTTTTTTTCTTTTGTGTTTTAAAATCTCCTCTTTTTCCCCAAATTTCCCGTTGTTTGCACCTACCTTTTTTGGTGAGGAAAAAGAAATCTGCCTGCCTAATTTTCCAACGTGCAAAGCCAACAGCCTGCTTTACTTTCTCTTTCATTTTTCAGTATAGCTAGGGGGAAAAAAATCTGCACTCTTTCCAAGCAAGCAGCAAAACAGCTGAGAGCAAATCAGCTGGGGGTCGGGAGCCGATCTAAGCAAGGGCTAATTAGCCTATGCTGAAGCTCCGTGGGCCAATAAAATTACAAAAAAAAACACCGAACCCTTTGTTAAATTGTTGGCTCCCCCCGCCCCTCGCCCACCACTATTTATTGGCAATAAATAGTGGTGCGGAGGGGCGGGGCAAGCCAGCAATTTAACAAACGGTTCGGCTGCACCACTGGCTCTAGGGCGGCCCTTTGAAGCCCCGCGGCAAGAATTTGAAGTTTTTTTTCCTCTAGCCATCGGAGGCAGCAATAGATTGGGAGTGGGCGGGGTAAGCGAACGGCCGGCGATCCAACAGAGCAGAGAGTGAGGGTGAGTGAAGGCGTGGGGTGGGGAGAGAGGGCTTTGGCGACCCCTGTGAAATGGCCATTCGACCTCCAAAGGGGTCGCGACCCCCAGGTTGAGAACCGCTGCACTACATGTAGTCCTCAACTTACAGCAGTTCCTTTAGTGACCCTTCAAAGTTACAACGGCACTAAAAAAAAGTGAGTTATGACCATTTTTCACACTTACGACCATTGTAGCATCCCCATGGTCATGTGATCAAAATTCAGACACTCGGCAACTGACTCATAGTTATGACGGGCGCAGTGTCCCGGGATCCCCTTTTGCGACCTTCTGACAAGCCAAGTCAATGGGGAAGCCACATTCACTTAACAACCATGTGACTCGCTTAACAACTGCAGGGACTGATTTAACAACTGTGGCAAGAAAAGTCATAAAATGGGGCAGCACTCACTTAACAAATGTCTCACTTAACAACATAAACGAAGTGCCAGAGCTCACTGTAACTGCATTGCTAAAAAAAAGCGTTAAGAGTTGTTAACCGAATCTTGCGTAGTTTCTTCTCCGGTAATATTGAACTGCAAAGTAGGGCATACAAATCTTTTACCAGACCAATTCTTGAATACAGCTCATCTGTCGGGAACCTGCACTGCATATTGGACATTAATGCAATCAAACGAGTCCAGAGATATTTCACAAGAAGAGTCCTCCACTCCTCTGCTCGCAACAAAATACCTTATACCACCAGACTCAAAATTTTGGGTTCAGACAATTTAGAACTTTGCTGTCTTCAGTCTGACCTAAGCGTAGTACATAAAATTATCTGCCACAATGTCCTTCCTGTCAATGACTACTTCAGCTTCAACCAAAACAATACAAGAGCACACAATAGATACAAACTCAAGGTAAACCGATCCAAACTAAACTGCAGAAAATACGACTTCAGCAATAGAGTTATCAACATCTGGAATGCACTACCTGACTCTGTGGTTTCTTCCCCAAATCCCCAAAACTTTAACCTTAGACTGTCTTCTGTTGACCTCACCCCGTTCCTAAGTGGTCTGTAAGGGGCATGCATAAGCACACTACTGTCCCTGTCCTAATGTTTCCTTTTATTCGTATCCTTTTCATGTATTTATAATTATGTTTACACTTGTATCTGTCATAAAATACATGCTTGATGAAATAAATAAATAAAATAAATAAATAAAAATAAATTTTGGCCTCCATTGGGGTTGTAAGGTGAGTACTACCTGTACTATCATGTCATTACATTCTGCATCAGCTGAAGTTTCCAACTGCTGTTCCAGGGCAGCCCCTTGTAGAGTGCATTGGAGTAGTCCAGCACATTCACTGCATGTGGCTCACCGAGCAAACTGAAGAGAAGAAGATATACTGTGTATTATGCATCTTACTTGTTTTCCGGTTCTTCCCATATCTGGGAAGAGAAAGAAGCAGATGATCCACTCAGATCTGATCTGATATCCTTGATTCAGTTCAGCTCAGGGCCCTATCTAATAAATTGAAATTCAACATAGAGAAAAGCAAAGTCTTACACTTAGGCAAGAAAAACCAAAAGTACACATATAGATCAGGGATGAAATGCTACCAGCTCGGACCGGTCCCAAACCGCTAGTAAAAAATGCTACCTGTTTGGGCGAACCAGTATTTCCGATGATCAGCTGGGCGACAATCAGCTGTGACGCGTGATTTATATTAGGTAGAATCATCAGATTTCTTGCTTTCTAGCTAATCTAAATCGCGTGGCCAAGCAGATTCCCCCCCTCGCTGTTCTACTAACTATTGCAGACTCGGAAGGCTTCAAAATGTTCAATTTTTAGTGCTGCACAGGCGCGCCTCAAACACGCTCAGTAGCAGACTCACAGAACCACTAGCAGACTTCAGAGGATTTCACCACTGATATAGACTGGGCGAAACCAGGCTTAATAGCAGTAACTGTGAGAGGGATCTTGGAGTCTTAATGGACAACCAGTTAAATATGAGACAATAGTGTGCAGCGGCAGCCAAAAAATCCAATGCAATCCTAAACTTCATTAACAAAGGGATACAATCAAGATCAAGGGAGGTACTAATACCACTCTATAAAGCCTTAGTAAGACCACACCTAAAATACTGCATCCAGTTTTGGTTACCACACTAGAAAAACGATGTTGAGACCAGAGGTAGATTTCAGCAGGTTCTGACCAGTTCTGGAGAACCGGTAGTGGAAATTCTGACTGGCCCCGCCCCTATCTATTCTCTGCCTTCCAAGTCCCAGCTGATCGGGAGGAAATGGGGATTTTACTGTATCCTTCCCCTGCCACGCCCACCAAGCCATGCCACATCCAGCAAGCCACACCACAGAACCGGTAGTAAAAAAATTTGAAACCCAGCACTGGTTGAGACTCAAATATGTTTTGCTGTCAGAAAGAAGAAGGGAGTCAACCTATTCTCCAAAGCAGCAGAAGACAAGACAAGAAACAACTATTAAAGTAGCCTGATTGTAAACTGAAAGAAGCAGAACTAAAATTAGACAGGGGAAATATTAGAATATAAATTCTAATCGAATGGATAAAAATAATAGATAGAAAGATTAGAGGATTCCAGATGTTAGGCATTTTTTTCCCCATGTATGTTTAAATAATATAAGGAGGATTACTTAAATTTGATAAATGTGATAGAGATTACTAACATTGTTAGCGTGAATTGGATTAATATGAATGATACCCAGAACCAACTTTGCCTATACATAATAGAGAAATGTTTAGATTGAACAAGAAAGATAGAGATGAAGAGAGAGAGAGAGAGAGAGAGAGAGAGAGATGAGGAGTTAGGCATTTTTTAAAAAATGTATGTTTAAATAATATAATGAGGATTTCTTAAATTTGATAAATCTGATAGAGAGTACTAACATTGTTAGTGCAAATTGGATTAATACGAATGATACCCAGAACCAACTCTGTCCACACGCAATATGGATGTATATTTTTTTAAAATAATAATAATAATAATAATAATAATAATAATAATAATAATAATAATAATAAAAGAAACAATGGATGGAAACAAATGAAGGAGAGAAGGAACCTGGAATTAAGGAGAAATGTCCTAACGGTGAGAATAATCAACCAGTGGAATGGCCTGCTTTCAAAAATTGTGGGTGCTCCCTATAAAGAAAATACCTATAAAGAAAATCTCTATAAAATGTTTTATAGGTGGCACTTGCCACCAGCCAGATTGGCAAGAATGTTCCCCGGCACGCCATCAACATGTTGGAAATGCAACCACCACAAAGGCACCTATTACCATATGTGGTGGACCTGCCCAATGGCGAAACAATATTGGCAAAGGATCAAAATACAAATAGAGGAAATAACACACCAAAAGATAGAACTAAGACCAGAAATCTTCCTACTAGGCATAGTGAATGGACACTACGAAAAAGAAAAAAACATATTTAATTATACATATGATAACAGCAGCAAAAATACTATACGCACAACACTGGAAGAGTAGTGATATACCAACACCAGATAACGTAATCAATAAAACTATGGAATGTGTGGAATTAGATAGACTCACAAAGGAATTACAAAATAGGGAAGAACATGACTATTGAAATGGGTGTTTATATGTTTTTATGTTTTGTACGTTTCATTGTTCTGTTTAGTTTGTACTTATAAATAAAAATTGGGGAAAAAAAGAAAAAAAATGTGGGTGCTCCATCATTGGAGGATTTTAAGAAAAGACTGGACAGCCACTTGTCTGGAATGGTATAGGGTCTCCTGAAAAGGGGGTTGGACTAGAAGACCTCCAAGGTCCCTTCCAAGCTCAGAATCCTTTTATTTGACCATTGCCTTGGTAGTAGCTCGTCCTCCTCCCCTTTGAAAGCCATTCCCTCTGCCCTCTACAAATAGAGAGGACTTATTTGTCACGCCAGGTTAACCTGTCTGAAAAAATTGTGCTCAGCTATTGCAGTCTAAAAATTGTTTAAATTCTATCACCCCACAGAGCACTGGCGGTAATCAAAGGTACGAACATGCACAGGTATCCCAAAGTGTGATATTCTGTGTTGTCATAAAAAATATCCCATTAAAAGAAACAGGAGACAGCAATACAATGAACAATTCTTACTTTAGGATTCAAGAGGTTCATTTCATGAGCAATTTGGAACATGAAAGCCATCGTAACATTACTTACATCAACAACCCATTGCAATGAAGTCCAGAGACGATAGCTAGGTCCAGGAAGGAATAGCTATGGCCAGTGGCCCTGAACTCACCCCAAGACATTCTTTTTATACACATTTCTGTACACATTTCACAACTTACTTCCTTGTTCCCTCTTACTGACAGACAGTCTCCATATATAACCGTGTACATCTTAAATCTCTATCCATTGGCTATTTTTAGTTCCTCATTGAATAGAATAGAATAGAATAGAATAGAATAGAATAGAATACAATACAATACAATACAATACAATACAATACAATACAATACAATACAATACAATACAATACAATACAATACAATACAATAACAGAGTTGGAAGGGACCTTGGAGGTCTTCTAGTCCAACCCCCTGCTTAGGCAGGAAACCCTACACCACTTCAGACAAATGGTTATCCAAAATCCAAAAGCATTCACAACTTCTGCAGGCAAGTTGTTCCACTGATTAATTGTTCTCACTGTCAGGAAATTTCTCCTTAGTTTTAAGTTGCTTCTCTCCTTGACGAGTTTCCACCCATTGCTTCTTGTCCTACCCTCAGGTGCTTTGCACGATACCATATTTTTCAGAGTATAAGACACACCTTTCCCCCCCTAAAAGAGGCTGAAAATTTGGGTGCATCTTATACTCCAAATGTAGCTTTTTCGAAGCTTTTTTTCAGCCCTAACTAGGTGCTAGCCGACTGAAGTGATCTCCCCATGCTTTGCCTTCTTTTCTCATTGCTGCTTCTTCTCAGCTGGGCTTTAGAAGGGGAAAAAAACCCAGCAAACTAATGTGCTGAAACTAACCAGACTAAGGACACTAGCCAGATGAATATCTGGTAGGCAGATTTTTTTTTCTTCCTATTTTCCACTCCAAAAACTAAGCTGCCTCTTATATTCCGGTGCATCTTATACTCCAAAAAATATGGTAGCTTGACTCCCTCTTCTTTGGTACAGCCCCTGAGACATTGGAAGACTGCTATCATATCTCCCTTAGTTCTTCTTTTCGTTAAACTAGACATATCCAGTTCCTACAACCGTTCTTCATATGTTTTAACCTCCAGTCCCCTAATTTCTCACAGTTTCAACGTTCTGATTCCAAATATATTGCAAAACTATGTACTTTGCAAAATCATATTTTGCTGCAACGGCTCAGCAGGATTACAAATAGTTCTGATGCACTTTGAAATCTAAAACGTTGGTTCATGTAGCTTTTTTTATGGCCTGCTATCCTTCTGAGAACCTATGGACTCTGGTAGTCCAGTAGGCTATTTGTCCATTTCTCACAGTGTTGATTGGGTGCAGAGATGCCTTTTACAGGTAGAAACATTCTCTTCATTGCTAGAAAAATAAAAACGATGATCAAAATGCAAGCTGATGCGGTCTTGTGTAGGAACGTCTCCATTTCGGATGAAAACCATTTCACATAATAATTTCGTTTGGGAAAATGTATTGATTTTGGTAGATTCTCATGTTCCTTTCAATTATATCACAATAATTTGGAAAGAAACAGGAGCATGAGAGAAATGGATTTTATGTGTTTTCTATTGCCAAACACGAAAGCAAACAACAGCTGAAACTACGAGAGGGGATAGGAACCTATTCTTTCAATTACCCAACAGTCTGGAGGACTTATAATTTTGGCCACACTTGAACAAGGATTTTATTGCCAAGAGGCCCCATTAAAAACATATTTACTTTTCTTTTTCACCTCTCTGGAAGTAAGCCGGCTTCAATATTTATCAAGCTGGATAACATATGGAACAAAATAAAAAAAAAAAAAAACTGAGGGAGTCTCGCCCCTTAAAAAGCACATGCACTGACAATTAGCAATAGGACTTAGACTTATATACTGCTTCGCGGTGCTTTACAGCCCTGTCTAAGCAGTTTACAGAGTCAGCCTTTTGCCCCCAACAATCTGGGTTCTCCTTTTATCTGACCTCAGAAGGATGGAAGGCTGAATCAATCTTGAGCCTATCAGAATCGAACTCCTGGCTGTGGGCAGAGTCAGCCTGCAATACTACATTCTAACTACTGTGCCACCATGGCTTTTGGAAGAAGGAAGGAAGGAAGGAAGGAAGGAAGGAAGGAAGGAAGGAAGGAAGGAAGGAAGGGAGGGAGGGAGGGAGGGAGGGAAGAAGGAAGGAAGGAAGGAAGGAAGGAAGGAAGGAAGGAAGGAAGGAAGGAAGGAGCACTTAGACTTATATACCTCTTCATAGTGTTTTACAGCCCTCTCTAAATAGTTTACAGAGTCATCATGTTGCCCCCAACAATCTGAATAAAATAGAATTCTTTATTGGCCATGTGTGATTGGACACACAAGGAATTTGTTTTGGTGCATATGCTCTCAGTGTACATAAAAAGACAAGTTACATTCGTCAAGAATCATAAGGTACAACACTTAATGATAGTCATTGGGTACAAATAAGCAGTCAGGAAACAATCTAATCAATATTAATTGTAAGGATACAGGCAACAAAGTTACAGTCGTGATATTCCATGGCTTTTGGAAGAAGGAAGGAAGGAAGGAAGGAAGGAAGGAAGGAAGGAAGGAAGGAAGGAAGGAAGGAGCACTTAGACTTATATACTGCTTCACAGTGTTTTACAGCCCTCTCTAAGTGGTTTACAGAGTCATCATGTTGCCCCTGAAAATCTGAGTCCTCATTTTTCCAACTTTGGAAGGCTGAATGAACCTTGAGCTGGTCAAGATCGAACTTCTGGCTGTGGGCAGAGTCAGCCTGCAATACTAAATCCATAACTGGACTTCTTTTGAAGTTTGGCTAGAGGCTCATGATTTAATTAGGGCATCCGTTGGAACCCTGACACGGGTATTTTGTTTCTTAGCCAACTAACAACCACACCACAATGCATGTTTTAAAAAGGGTGGGACTTCAATTATGGACTCACAGATTCCATCTTAACATTTGGCCCTCTAGCATGTGTTCGTAAAGAAGGGATTTGACATCCTTGATCATCTCTCCTGCATTGTATTGTTTCCTTTTTCCAAAACTGGCAATGGAGAGTCCTCCAGATGTAGATGGACCATAGATTAAACGAAGGACATTACAGGGTTGACAGTTTTATTCTTAGTCCATTTCCTAATGAGCCATGGGATGGAATTTGGCATTTTTATAGCAGCTGGACCCTGACTTGAAACCTCCGCTGCATGATCCATCACTATTCTAAGATATTTCCACTGGTTTGTTATCCGTGGCTCCCTCCGTATGTGAAATAAGATGTTGGCCTTTAACACTGTTGTGCATCACTTTGATGATGATGACAATGATGTTATCCCTTCAGTTGTGTCTGACTCTTGGTGATTCTATGGGCCAGATCTCTCCTTCTCCTTTTTTTTTTTTTTTTTTTTTGATTTATATGCCGCCCTTCTCCGGAGACTCAGGGCGGCTTACAATGCGTTAAGCAATAGCCTTCATTCTTTTGTATATTTTATACAAAGTCAGCTTATTGCCCCCACAAACTGGGTCCTCATTTCACCTACCTTAGAAAGGATGGAAGGCTGAGTCAACCTTGAGCCTTGGAGAGATTCGAACCAGCAGAAATTGCAGGCAGCTGTGTTAATGACAGGGTGCACCAAACCACTGTACTATCAAGGCTCCTTTTCCTTCTCCTTCTCCTTCTCCTTCTCCTTCTCCTTCTCCTTCTCCTTCTCCTTCTCCTTCTCCTTCTCCTTCTCCTTCCCCTTCCCCTTCCCCCTTCCCCTTCCCCTTCTCCTTCTCATTCACCTTCACCTTCTCCTTCTTCTCTTTCTCCTTCTCCTCTCCTCCTCCTCCTCCTCCTCCTCCTCCTTCTTCTCCTCCTCCTTCTCCTTCTCTTCCTCCTTCTCCTTCTCCTTCTCATTCTTCTCTTCCTCCTCCTCCTCCTCCTCCTCCTCCTCCTCCTCCTTCTCCTTCTCCTTCTCCTTCTCTTCCCCCTTCTCCTTCTCCTTCTCCTTCACCTTCTCCTTCTCCTTCACCTTCACCTTCTCTTTCTCCTTCTCTTTCTCCTCCTCCTCCTCCTCCTCTTCTTCTTCCTCCTCCTCCTCCTCTTCTTCCTCCTCCTCCTCCTCTTCTTCTTCCATATACATCATCGGATGTTGGCAATCATGTTGGCGACCCTATTTTTATCAACAGCAGCATGAAAAAGTGCTGTTGAGTTTTGTCCAAACCAGTCGCTTCAATTTTGAAGCCATGATGTTCTTCTTCTGCCTGGACCTCGTTTGCCTTCAATCTTTCCCTGGAGGATTAAGTGAAGGATGCTGTATTTTTCCAGGTGTCACATCACATGTCCAAAATATTCTAACTTTCACTTTTTTATGGTTTTGATGATTTCCCTTGGCTTTCCCAGGCAACTTATCACCTCCTCATTTCTGATTTTTTTGTCAACCCAGCTTATACGTAACAGCCACCTGTAAATACACATTTCAAATGCTTCTAGTCTCTTCAAGTGGCTTTCTGTCAGAGACCAACTCTCCACTCCGTAGAGCAGGATAGAAAAGATGTAGCATCTGACAAGCTTGATTTTCAACCTTAGGCTTATGTCGGGACTGCAGAAGACCTTTTTTTCATTTTGAAGAATGCTGTTTGAGCTTTCTGTATCCTTGGTTTTTACTTCTGTACTCATGTCCCAGCTTTCATGTAAATTAAAACTGAGGTATGTGATCCTTTCAACTTTTTCTACTGGTATTCCTTCCAAATTTATTGGTGGTAAATTAACGGGTTGCTTGCTGATGACCAGGATCTTGGTTTTTGAGGTGTTAAACTTCAAGCCTCATTTTTCAGATATTTCTGTGACTCTGTTGATCAGATGAGACTCTGATGCTTGCTGACAAGCAGAACAGGTCTCTCCACATCTTTTCAATCTTGCACCACCTCTTTGAGTTATTCTATGCTCTGGATGGTGTCAGCTTTGATGGTGATTTCCAGCCACCATGTTCTTTGGCAGCCTGGTTTCCTTTTAACACTAATTCTTCCAAACATAATTGCTTTCTCCAGTGAATTCCCCTGCCTAACATAGCCAAAATAAGTGAAACACAGTTTTGACAGTTTCTCAGCCACTATGAGAAGATGTCTCCAAGAAGCACTTTGGGGAGCTACCAGTCAGATAGACAATTATAGCTACAGGGTTCAAAACAGAGGTGGGATTCAGCCGGTTTGGACCAGTTCCTGCGAACCAGTAGCTCCGATGATAAGCTGGGAGTGAATGGGTTTGCTCCAACAATCAGCTGGGAGCGAACGGGTTTGCTCTGACAATCAGCTGGGAGAGAATGGGTTTGCTCCGACAATCAGCTGGGAGTGAACAGGTTTATTCCGATGATCAGCTGGAAGCGAATGGGTTTGCTCCGACAATCAGCTGGGAGAGAATGGGTTTGCTCTGACAATCAGCTGGGAGTGAACAGGCTTATTCCGATGATCAGCTGGAAGCGAATGGGTTTGCTCCGACAATCAGCTGGGAGTGAACAGGTTTATTCCGATGATCAGCTGGAAGCGAACGGGTTTGCTCCGAAAATCAGCTGGGAGTGAACAGGTTTATTCTGATGATCAGCTGGGAGAGAATGGGTTTGCTCCGACAATCAGCTGGGAGTGAACAGGTTTATTCCGATGATCAGCTGGAAGCGAATGGGTTTGCTCCGACAATCAGCTGGGAGTGAACAGGTTTGCTCCGACAATCAGATGGGAGCGAACAATGATCACGTAATGCCGATGCCTCTGCCCTTTACATACATTTATCCTCTCAGATGATTTGTGCAGCAGAGCGGATAGCCGTGTCTCAGCTGTGTTACTCCCCAGAAGGATCATGGCAGGTTTGTTTTGTTAAAACTGCACACGAACCGGTTGTTAAACCCGCAGGTTCCCACCACTGGATCAAAAGTGAAATGTAGTGAAAAGAAGGACTAGGGGTGACACGATAGCAGTGTTCCAGCATTTGAAGGGATGTCACCAAAAAAGATGGGGGGTTAACCTCTTCTCTAAAGTACTTAAAGGCAGGACAAGAAGCAATGGATTGAAACTAATTAAGGAGAGAACCAGAGGTGGGTTCCAGCAGGTTCTGACCAGTTCTGGAGAAACGGTAGCGGAAATTTTGAGTAGTTTGGAGAAACGGTAAATACCACCTCTGATTGGCCCCACCCCATCTATTCTCTGCCTCCCGAGTCCCAGCTGATCGGGAGGAAATGGGAATTTTGCAGTAACCTTCCCCTAGAGTGGGGTGGGAATGGAGATTTTACAGTATCTTTTCCCTGTGATGACCACCAAGCCACACCCACCAAACCACACCCACAGAACCGTTAGTAAAAAAATTTGAAACCCACCACTGGAGAGAACCAACCTTGAACTAAGGAGAAATTTTTTGACAGAGAAAATCATCAATCAGTGGAACAGCTTATCTCTAGAAGTTGTGGATGCTCCAACACTGGAAGTTTTTAAGAAGAGATCCATTTGTCTGAAATGGTTTAGGGTTTCCTGCTTGATCAGGGGGCTGGACTGGAAGACCTCGGAGGTCCCTTTCAGCTCTGTGATTCTGTTATACTTTCCAAAGCTTTTCACATCCAGATTTTAGATGGAACCAAAATATGTTTGTTGTGGCTGCAAAAGTTATATAAAAATCACTGCCTTCTCCTCCTCCCTGACTTTATCTTCACCACAAATGTCATTCTATCCTCGCAGTCCTGAGTGTTGTAAAGTTCTCATGTGGAAAAGTTACCGCTCGTGTCATCTCTCTCCTCTGTACTTTTACTATGAAGATGCAAACTCAAATTGACAGCTAAAGTTTGTCTCTTCCTTTCTTCGCTTCAGATTGGCTCCGATTTGCAGCAATAAATCTAAAATTATGCATGTCCCCTTCAAGAATGGGAGATGGTTATCTCCTGTTGACTATAAATCAGGGCTGCTCCAAGCATACACTGATGAATTAATGGATTTCAGATACAAAGTCCTCTGTAGCTTTACGGGTTTGCTTGCTGGAAGGCATAAATAAAACTATCCGACCTGCATTAAATTAGTTAATATTTATGTAATTATAGGTATTGTATAGGAAAAAGGGACCCATTATTTTTTTTATCATCATCATCATCAAAATGATCATCATCATCTATATGAGGGGTGTCAAATTTGATTTCATTGAGGGCAGTGTCAAGGTTGTGTTTGACCCTGGGGTGGGCGGAGTGGGGGGCATGTCCAGGATAGGCATGGCTAGCTCGACGTCACTCGTGTCATGGGCACCTATGTTGGCCAAGGGCTAAGGCAGAACTTCCCTGAGGTCCTCCCTCACTCTCATTATAATCTCCTTCCTTCCTTCCTTCCTTCCTTCCTTCCTTCCTTCCTTCCTTCCTTCCTTCCTTCCTCCCACCTTCCTTCCTTTTCTTCTTTTTTCCTTCCCTCTTCATTCTCCTTTCTCCTTCCTTCCCATTTCCTTCTTTTTCCTTCCTTGCTCTCTTCCCATCTTCCCATCTTTTTCGTTGTCTTTCCTCTTTCCCTTTCTCCTTTCCTGTCCTTTCTTGTGTGCTCAAATGCAAAACGTTTTCACTGGTAGAGGGCTTCAGGAGGCTGTCACAGCTGAAAATGGGGCCCAGGGGACCGCACACAGTCCTCCCAAGCTCAGGGGTGAAATCCAGCAGGTTCTTACAGGTTCTGGAGAACCGGTAGCAGAAATAAAAGCTGAGGTGGTGCAGTGGTTAGGGTGCAGTACTGCAGCTACTTCAGCTGACTTCTACTTCAGCAGATCAGCGGATCAAATCTCACCTGCTCAAGGTTGACTCAGCCTTCCATCCTTCCGAGGTGGGTAAAATGAGGACCCAGATTGTTGGGGGGCAATATGCTATTTAGTATACTGTCTTTGGTGTAAGCCGCCCAGAATCCTCAGGGAGTGGGCGGCATAGAAATATGAATAATAAAATAATAATAATAATAAATTTTGAGTAGTTCTGAGAACCGGTAGCCGAAATTTTGAGTAGTTCAGAGAACAGTTAAATACTACCTATGGCTGGTCCCAGAGGAGAGTGGCAATGAGGATTTTGCAATATCCTTCCCCTGGAGTGGGGTGGAAATGGATATTTTGCAGTATCCTTCCCTTACCACGTCCACCAAGCCACGCCCAAAGAACGGGTAGTAAAAAAAATTGAATTTCACCACTGCTCAAGCTCCATTTTTGCTGGCAGAAGCACTGCAGGATGATCCATTGCTGTTTCCAGGGTGGCCCTGCAGGCTAGATCTAAGCACCCCGCAGGCCGGATCCAGCCCCTTCCCCACCCCAGGCCTTGAGTTTGACACCTCTGATCTCTATGCATTCATATGTCTTCTTTTTCTCTTCTCTGTCATCATGGCTTTTTGAGACAAATAATGGCTAATCCTTTTTTCTTTTTCTTTTTTTGTTAACCTTATCAATTTCCCAAATCCAGCAATTTTACAACAGATATTTTCTGGCTGATGATCTCTTTTGTGTGGCATGTGAGGGTCTATACTAGATGTGGATAATTATTATTAGCTAATTAGTGATAAATGCCAGTCATTTGGTTTCGCCGAGAACAATTCAGAGAGCGGACTGGGTTTTAATATAGACGTTCAGATTGCTTGAAGCCACGATGGATGAGACCCATGCCTTTGTCAGCAGTGAAGGGTGTTGGTTAATTTTCCTTAAACCCTAAAAGCAAAAGAATAATATGAGAGAAGAGGAGTAGGAGAGAGGGAAGGAGAGAGAAGTAGAGAAGAGAGAAGAACGGAGAGGAGAAGAGGAAAAGGGAGGAGAAGGAAGAAGAGAGGGAAAAGGAGAGAGATAAATATATGGAATGTCATGGTACATTCTGTATGAATGTAACATGAAGTATGAAAATAATACTTATAACTATGACGTACAACATTATGCATTTAAAAGAGACTATTAATGTATGATTAAGAGAATATTGGTTATAATCAAGGTGTATAAAACTTTGTACACATAAAAAGGATGGGATACAACCAGTACACTGTTGTTGCAAAACTGGAAATGTAATACATTGTAAAGAAAAATGTACAATAAAAATATAATATCAATAATAACAACAATAACAACAATGATGATCATGATGAAAAGAAGAAGGAGGAGGAGGAAGAGGAGGAGGAAAAGGAGGAGGAGGAGGAGGAAGAGGAGGAAGAGGAGGAGGAGAAAAAGAAGAATCTTACCTTATGTTTTTAATTGTTTAAACTCTAGAAGAATCCCATTAATCTTGATTTCATAGAGGGTGAGGGGGAGAACTACAGATGATGAGACTTTGTACAGTATTGAGATTTAGGTGTTATCAAACAGATGTTGAGATTCTTGGATTTGAATGACTGAATTTAGGAGGGGAGGGGGCGGGGAGAAGGGGAAGGGGAAGAAGAAGGAGGAGGAGGGCGAGGAGGAGGAGGAGAAGGAGGTGGTGGAGGAGAATGAGGAGGAGGAGGGGAAGAAGGAGGAGGTGGAGGAGAAGGAGGAG
This sequence comes from Arizona elegans, assembly GCA_022577455.1. Taxonomy (NCBI): domain Eukaryota; kingdom Metazoa; phylum Chordata; class Lepidosauria; order Squamata; family Colubridae; genus Arizona; species Arizona elegans. The sequence goes on from JAKOOJ010000053.1 coordinate 1,855,333, forward strand.
GAGGAGGGGAAGAAGGAGGAGGTGGAGGAGAAGGAGAAGGAGGAGGAGGAGGAGAAGGAGGAGGAGGAGGAGAAGGAGGAGGAGAAGGAGGAGGAGGAGGAGGTGGAGAAGAAGAAGAAGAAGAAGAAGAAGAAGAAGAAGAAGAAGAAGAAGAAGAAGAAGAAGAAGAAGAAGGAGGAGGAGGAGGAGGAGGAGGAGGAGGAGGAGAAGAAGAAGAAGAAGAAGAAGAAGAAGAAGAAGAAGAAGAAGAAGAAGAAGAAGAAGAAGAAGAAGAAGAAGAAGAAGAAGAAGAAGAAGAAGAAGAAGAAGAAGAAGAAGAAGAAGAAGAGGAAGAAGAAGCTTTGGGACGCCTAGGGAATTACATGTTTTGAACTGTTTCCAAAACTTCAAAGCCAGTTGTGAAATTGAAATTTCAGAGTCAGCACTGGCGAAAGACCTGGTGGTGCATTATTCCAAGCATGTAATGTGACAAGCAAACATGGATCAAGATAACAATCGTTCACTTGTGACTTGGGTCCACAGTGAGCACTCATGCATGTCACAGGTAAGCTTGCAAAAGAGGCCTCCCTTGCCTGCATCCAGATGTTATATTGTCTGCCGTGTGCAGCAGCAGCCAAAAAAAGCCAATGAAATCCTAGACTGCATTAAGAGAGGGGCAGAATCTAGATCCCGTGAAGTTTCTAGTATCATTTTACAAAGCCTTAGGAAGACCATACTCGGAATACTGCCTCCAGTTCTATGAAAAAGATGTTGAGACTCTAGAAAGAATGCAGAGCAACAAAGATGATTAGGGGACTGGAGGCTAAAACATATGAAGAACGGTTGCAGGAATTGGGTATGTCTAGTCCAGTGAAAAGAAGGACGAGGGGTGACATGATAGCTGTGTTCCAATATTTGAGGGGCTCTTTCAAAGATGGGGAGGTCAAACTATTCTCCAAAGCACCTGAAGGCAAGACAAGAATCAATGGATGGAAACTAACCATAAACTAACCAAGGAGAGAACCAACCTAGAACTAAAGAGAACTTTCCTAATGGTGAGTACAATTAATCAGTAGAACGATTTGCCTTCAGAAGTTGTGGATGCTTTACCACTGGAGGCTTTTAAGAAGAGACTGGATAGGTACGTGTCTGAAATCGTACAGGGTCCCATGCTTGAGCAGGGAATTGGACTAGACCTCCAAGTTCCCTTCCAACTCTGTTATTCTATGTTCTACAAACAGTGATATCTCAGAGTGCCTGGGGAAACAGGACAACTTTGTGCTATGGATGTCAAAACTATCCCCAAGTTGACCTCCTCAATACAAACTCTGTTTTGTTCTGTTTGTGCATTCAGTTCAACTGGGTTGATGAGTTCAATGGAAGAACATTGGTTTGGCTTGTGGAAACATGTCTGTGGGGTTCTTGGTGCTTTCTGAGCTTGGTGGTTTCCTTGCAGATGTTTCATTACCATGCTAGGTAACCAGTGGTGGGTTTCCAATATTCTTACCACCAGCTCGCCCCGTACTTGCTCGCTTCGTGCATGCATGTCCCTTCCGTGCATGTGCCCAGCCTCGAAACATGCCTAAATAGGACGGCATGGAGCCGAGGTGGGTGGATGGGCCCACCCGCAATCTCCACTACCAGTTCGCCCAAACATAATAATAATAATAATAATAATAATAATAATAACAACAACAACAACAACAACTTTATTGTCATTGTATGTATATACACAGTATACCCATACAACGAAATTCATGTAAAACCCAAAGACCAGGTCCAACACACATAACAATCCCCAAACACACTCCCACCCACCACAATTCTCCACCCCTAAACCACCCAAACATCCACACAACAGACCAAGTAATGGTGGCCAACAGCTCACTGATGGTGGTCCTTTAGTTCATTGTTGAGTGCAATTATAGCTCTGGGATAAAAACTATTCAGAAAACGTGTGGTCTGAGTTTTAATTGCTCTGTCTCTTCTGCCAGAAGGCGACAGTCCAAAAAGATTGTAAGCAGGATGGGAAGAGTCCAGGGGTGAAATTCAACAGGTTTCTGACAGGTTTTGGAGAACCAGTAGCAGAAATTTTGAGTAGTTCGGAGAACCAGTAGGGGAAATTTTGAATAGTTTGGAGAACCAGCAAATACCACCTCTGGCTGGCCCCAGAGTGGGGTGGGAATGGAGATTTTGCAATATCCTTCCCCCAGGAGTGGGGAGAGAATGGGGATTTTGCAGTATCCTTCCCCCTGGAGTGGGGTGGGAATGGAGATTTTGCAGTATCCTTCCCCTGCCACGCCCACCAAGCCAGATTTCACCACTGGAAGAATCTCTGAGAATGTTATGCAACTTCCTTAAACAACGAGATGCGAAGATGTCTCACATCTGGGCTGGTAGCTGGAGTCTGATGATATTCTGGGCAGTTTTAATGATTCTCTGTAGACCTTTTATGTCCGCTGCAGAGCTGCTCCCATACCATGCAAGAATGCCGTATGTCAGGACATTCTCAATGGTGCTGCGATAGTAGGATAGAAGTAGATGCTGAGATAGATTTATCTTCCTGAGCATTCTTAGTACGACCGGTACGAACCGGCTGAATACCACCTCTGTAAGTAACATCATCCGTACTAGCTGTGCTAGAGGTCATAGTTGTCTCAAAGGTGTGTTTTTTTTTTCCTTGAAGATGTTTTGCTTCTCATCCATTCAAGGTTGACTCAGCCTTCCATCTTTCCAAGGTCAGTAAAATGAGGACCCAGATTTTTGGTGGCATAGGCTGATTCTGTAAACCACTTAGAGAAGGCTGTAAAAGCATTATGAAGTGGTATAGAAGTCTAAGTGCTATTGCTATCCAAGAAGCCTTCTTCAGTTCTGACTGAAGAACTGAACTGAAGACATTTCTCAGATGAGAAGGGAAACATCTTCAAGGAGAAAAACAAAGGAAGAAAGTTGCCTTTTGAAAAAGTACACCAAACACCAAGGATTCCACAGTTCAAATCTGAGCTACAAATATCAACTTCCATCAGAAAGAGATCTGTTTCGGGCTTGAATCATTGAAGTTGCCTTGTTCAGCGTTGACCCGTAAACAGCTAGATTCATCTCTCTCTCTCTGGCTTGGTTGGCCTGAGGATCTAAGCTGAAGTTCTCTTACTTTTTAAAAATCGGGGGGGGGGGGGGGGCAGGGGCGTGAAAGAGATGGGAGGAAGCACTGTCTTAGGGGGAAAAAAATGATCAGAAACTTCTCGAGTTCTCCAAACTTATGAAAGTTCTCAAAAGACCCTAAGGGGGCGTGATAGACTCACACCACTGCTTTGTAAGAGGGCATCTCTGCTCTCCATCAAGTTGTTTGGAAGAGGAGAATCGACCCAACCTTGTCAAAGTGAAGTCACCATCCGAAGCTCTGCATGGCCTTTGGGCCTGAATATATCTGTGAAGTATGGATCTGTCTATCCTAGCCTGAAATGCAGAGAGAAGACTGTAAGAGTCTATCTGCAAAATATATTTATGGATTTCCGCCCCCCCTCCCTTAAAGCAAAGGTTACTGATGGTTAATGTGAATTTTTATGCTCCCTCCAGAACTAGGGGAGCTCAAAATGCAGAGGGCTCCCTGGAGACCTTCATGTAAGATCTTCTCTACCTTTGGATCTGCGCTGAGGCTGCCAAAGCAAACAGAGAAGCACAAAAAAACAGAGAAGCACAAAAAGGAAAAGAAAGAAAGATGGGAGCTTGTGAATAAGTGTTTTAAAGTAGGAGATGAGCGCGCTTGCTGATAGATTTCACCCCAGGGCATTCACTCTCCATGAACAAATAGAGACCATATTGAAGAAGTGAAGAAAAACATTCTCCATATTTCTGTTCGGCTCCCAACCCATCTAGGGAGGTCTTTGTGGGGACAAAATGATTTTTCCATCTAATTGAGGTTGTTTGACTCCAGAGTTCACTTACTTCTTTTGGTAAATGCCTCAAATCTTTCTTTCTTTCTTTCTTTCTTTCTTTCTTTCTTTCTTTCTTTCTTTCTTTCTTTCTTTCTTCCTTCCTTCCTTCCTTCCTTCCTTCCTTCCTTCCTTCCTTCCTTCTTTCTTTCTTTCCTTCTTTCTCTTTCTCTCTCTGCTTCATTCTTGTTCTTTCTTTCCCTTTTTTCCTTTCTTTCTTTCTTTTCCTTCTTTCTCTTTCTCTCTCTGCTTCATTCTTGTTCTTTCTTTCCCTTTTTTCCTTTCTTTCTTTCTTTTCCTTCTTTCTCTTTCTCTCTTTCCTTTTGTTCTTTCTTTCCTTTTTTCTTTTTTCTCTCTCTCTCCTCTCTCTCATTGTCTTTTTCTCACCCTCTTTCATTCTCTTTTCTCTCTTTCGTCTATCTTTCCCTTACCATCTTTCTTTCTTTCTTTCTTTCTTTCTTTCTTTCTTTCTTTCTTTTTCTTCCTTTCTTCCTTCCTTCCTCCCTTCCTCCCTTCCTTCCTTTCACTTTCTCTCTCTTTCTCATATTTTGATTTTCTTCCTTTCTCTCTTCTGCATGCCTTTCTCCCTCATTCTCTCTTTCTCTCATTTTCTTCTTCTTTCTCTTTCCCTCTCTCTTTCTTGTTTTCCTTTTCTCACATTT
>JAKOOJ010000053.1:1862405-2119905 GCA_022577455.1 Arizona elegans
GGCAAGGAAAACCTACAATAGCATGGGAGCCAGCACTGATGTCAGTTGCTCAATTCCAAATGTCTAACTTTAGAAACAGAAAGGAAAAAAAATGTTAATATAAAAATTCATATTGAAGAATTTGCCCTGTTTGGAGAAGGCTGCATAAGGTGGAGTGTATGTCTAAGAGGAAGTATGATTATTTTTGGAATAAAGAAATCAAGAGCCTTGGTAGTACAGTGGTTTAATGTACCCTGTTATTAACACAACTGCCTGCAATTACTGCTGGTTCGAATCTCTCCAAGGCTCAAGGTTGACTCAGCCTTCCATCCTTTCTAAGGTAGGTGAAATGAGGACCCAGTTTGTGGGGGGCAATAAGCTGACTTTGTATAAATATATAAAAGGATGAAGGCTATTGCTTAATGCATTGTAAGCCGCCCTGAGTCTCCGGAGAAGGGCGGCATATAAATCAAATTAAAAAAAAAAGTTCAGATTAATTAGATCCATAACATTATTAATAACATAAGGCACAAGAAACGACAACCAGTAGAAGAGAATATTGATAGCTCAGGGTTGAAATGTGGGATCCTGGATGTTTTCTGAGCTTTGGAGGTTTTCTTGCGGACGTTTCATGACCCAACTTGGTTACATCATCAGTGCTAGAAGAGTGTTGGCTTTGCTCTTCGTTTATATACTACTGGCTTGCTGGGGACGTTCTTGGTGGTTCCTTGATTAGGTTGATATTTACTGTTGGAGTACAGATAGTGTCAGGGTTCAAAGTAACAAACCCAATGCAATAAAAACTCTGAGGCCTGGAGTATCCTCAAAGTAAGAATTTATTAGTAATGCCATATTGGCACAGCTGGTGAACACCCATGTCAGCCCTGGAGGCCATCTTTTTCTTTGGATCTTCAGGGATGCCATATTTAGTGCTATGGGAAACTGGGAGGGGGAGATTGTATGGAGTTGGAGGGATATCTAGCCATAATAACATTCCTTTCTCAGAGAGTCAAGGACATCATGCCCTGCACCTGGAGTGGTGTGACTGGGAGGCATCTCCAGTTGGGACCGTAGATCGATTGGACCATGTGATGGACATGTGGGTGCAGGAGAAGGGACTTGGACTTTCCTTTGGGTGGGGAAAACCTGGAAGCTTTCAGATTCGGGTTTTCCCAGATGTGCCAATATGACATTTCTAATAAAATGGAACTTTGAGGAACTTCTAGCCTCGGTGTCTTCTTTCATTGGGGATGTTACTTGGAACCTTGACATTAACCTGAATCTTGACAACCTGACTCTGAAGGATCTGAGGTTTTCCCCACCCAAATTAAAACCCAGAGTTCTTGCCCTAGGTCACACATCCATCACGTGATCCAATCAGGTCACAGTCCCCAGTCTGGCTGCCTTTGGTCCATGCCTTCCAAACATCTGGTACAGTGGTAGGATTCAAATTTTTTTACTACCAGTTCTGTAGGCATGGCTTTGTGGGCGTGGTGTGTCTTGGTGGGCATGGCAGGGGAAGGATACTGCAAAATCCCCATTCCCTCCCCACTCCTGGGGGAAGGATATTGCAAAATCTCCATTCCCACCTCACTCTGGGGCCAGCCAGAGGTGGTATTTGCTAGTTCTCCAAACTACTAAAATTTCCACTACCGGTTCTCCAGAACCTGTCAGAACCTGCTGGATTTCACTGCTGGGAAGGATACTGTAAAATCTCCATTCCCTCCCCACTCCAGGGAAAGGTTACTGCAAAATCCCCATTTCCTCCCGATCAGTTGGGACGCAGAAGGTAGAGAATAGATGGGGGCGGGGCCAGTCAGAGGTGGGATTTACCGGTTCTCCGAACTACTCAAAATTTCCACTACTAGTTCGCCAGAACTGGTCAGAACCTGCTGAATACCACCTCTGATCTGGTGGGGACATCCTTGGCTCCCACAAGAAAGAATGTTATTTTGGCTACATTCCCCTCCCCCCACCAGTTATCTCTATCTCCCCACTCACATCCCCACCGCTACAATCGGCCTTCCTGTGGCAGCCCTGAAGGTTTCAAAAATGGTTTCAGGGCTGACAAATAATCATCAACTTTCAATATTTCATTTAGTGACCGCTCAAAGTTACAACATCACTGAAAAAAGTGATTCCAAACAGACAGAGGCAAAAGCTAAAAACTCAGAGAAGTAATCAAGCAGTAAATAACAGCCTAATCATGTGTGTGTGTGTGTGTGTGTATTTCCATATATATGTATATAGCATGTGCATATGTGTGTTATGTATGTGTATGGGTAGATATATACTTTCTTTTGAGAGCAGGCAACAGGATTTCATCTTTAATGGGGCCACAGTGGTCAAAATAAAAAAAAAAAAAAGACAATAATGCTTGCCCTGTCCTGTCCTGTCCAGGAGGTTTTGTTACTATGTGGATGATCAGCTATTACATTCTTCAACTTTGCTGTCAGGTAGGTTGGGTGGGTAGGTTGGGTTTATTATTATAGGCATCATTTTTTTTAACTAAAATAAAATAAAATATTGGTTTCTTGATTGATTTAACCTGACACAATTGAGAGACTCTTAGTGAGTTACAATTTGAACAAGAAAAATGTCCATGCGATAGATAATTTTATATAACAATATAATTGAAGCATGGATAAAATTGTAAAACGACCCATGAAAACGTGTTGGAAAGTCAAGGAGGTGACTATAAATCAAAGGGTGTTTTGAACAATTCTGTTTTTAATAACTTCCTAAAGTTCCTAAAGTGCTGGCTCAGTGGCTAAGACGCTGAGCTTGTCGATCGAAAGGTCGGCAGTTCAGCAGTTCGAATCCCTAAGTGCCGCATAATGGGGTGAGCCCCCCATGACTTGTCCCAGCTTCTGCCAATTTAGCAGTTTGAAAGCAGGTAAAAAATGCAAGTAGAAGAATAGGGACCACCTTTGGTGGGAAGGTAACAGCGTTCCGTGCGCCTTTGGCATTGAGTCATGCCGGCCACATGACCACGGAGACGTCTTTGGACAGCGCTGGCTCTTCGGCTCTGAAACGGAGATGAGCACTGCCCCCTAGAGACAGGAATGACTAGCACATATGTATGAGGGGAACCCTTACCTTTACCTAAAGTCTAAGAAGGTTGCAGCTAATCAAGGTTTGGGGAGAAAGGTGTTCTATAATAGTGGGATGACTCCAGGAAAAAAAAAAAAAAACAAAGTGCTTGCAGGCCTCCATCTCTTTAATTTTTCAGAATGTGAGTCCAGGATGACTCCAGGCTGCAAATGTACTACAGGTAGTTCTCGACTTACAACCATTTATTTAGTCACGAATTAGCGAAGGCACTGAAAAAAAGAGACTTCTAGCCAGGGGTGAAATGCTCCCAGTTCGGATCAGATCGCCCGATCCGGTAGCGATGGCAGTGGGTGGTTCAGAGAACCAGTAGCAAACATCCCTGCCCCCTATTGAACCTAATGATTTAGATAATAGAAAATTAAACGAGGGAGAGGATAAAAAAAGAAATAGAAACCCAGATGACACTAGAGTAAATGAAAAAGGAGGATGGGAGTGAGGAAAAGAAAGAAGATTATAAGAATAAGTGTACAATTATGATGATAATAATGATAGAATAAAACTGAAAAGAAATGGAAAGAAAGTATATACTATTAGAATACAGGAGTTGCTCGGATACCAAACAAGGAAAATATTCCACAGCAAAGAAGATAGAAAGGAGAGAGGAGGAGAGGGTAGGAAGAGGAGAGGGAGGGAGAGGAATGGAAGAAAGGGGAAAGGAGAGGAAGGAAGGGTAGGGGACAGGAGTAGGAGAGAAGGTGAGAAGGGGGAAAAGAAGAGAGGAGTGGGGGAAAGGAAGGGGAAGTAGGAGGAGGTAGGAGAGGAGGAAGGAGAAAGTAGGAGAGGAGAGGAGGGAGGGAAGGGAAAGAGGAGAAGAAAAAGAAGGTTTGTTGCAAAATGAGGGAAGAAAAAGTAGAAGAGCAACTCCGAATGTAATTAAAATGCCTTATTTTAATGCTTTCTTTAAGGAAAGCATGTATATGTAGGATTAATTATGTATAAGAAAATGTACATTTTATATTATGTGTATAAGAAATAAAACTGAAAAACTCTTCCAAAAAGAAAAAGAAAAGAAAAAATGTTTTTAAAAGTTAAAAAAAAAAAGTTGGCCACGCCCACCCAGTCACATTACCCTCCACCAAGCCACGCCCACAGAACTGGTAGTAACAAATTTTACATTTCCCCCCTGCTTCTAGCCCTTGTTCACACTTAGGACAGTTTGCAGCATCCCCGGGATCATATGATCAAAATTTAGATGCTCGGCAACAGGCATGTCTTTGTGACGGTTGCAGACTCCCAGGGTCACGTGATCCCTTTTTGCGGCCGTCTGACAAGCAAAGGCATTGGGAAACCACATTCATGTAACAACCGTGTTATTAACTGGACAACTGACGTGGTGGTTCACTCAGCGACTGTGGCAAGAAAGATTGTAAAAGGGGGAGCAAATTCACATTTTTCACCAAACGTAGAAGGAAGCGTCTAAGAAATTAGGAGAAGAGATTGGACATCCACAGATTTTTAAGAAGAGTTTGGGCAGCCATTTGTTTGAAATGATATAGAGCCTGCTTGAGCAGGGGGTCGGAGTAGAAGACCTCCAAGGTCCCTTCCATCTTCTCTTCTCTTCTCTTCTCTTCTCTTCTCTTCTCTTCTCTTCTCTTCTCTTCTCTTCTCTTCTCTTCTCTTATCTTATCTTATCTTATCTTATCTTATCTTATCTTATCTTATCTTATCTTATCTCTCCTCTTCCCTTCCCTTCCCCTCTCCTCTTTTCCCCTCTCCTCTCCTCTTCCCTTCCCCTCTCCTCTCTTCCTCTCTCCTTCCCTCCCCTCTGCTCTCCTCTCCTCTTCCCTTCCCCTTTCCTCTTTCCCCCTCTCCTCTCCTCTTCCCTTCCCTTCCCTTCCCCTCTCCTCTCCTCTCTTCCCCTCCCCTTCCCCTATCCTCTCTTCCCCTCTCCTCTCCTCTCCTCTCCACTCCTCCCTTCCCCTCTCTTGCCCTCATCTCCCCTCTCTTACCCCTCCTTTCCTTTCCTCTCCTCCCCTCCCCTCTCCTTTCCTCGCCTCCTCTCTCCTCTCCTTTCCTCTCCTCTCCCAATAGTTTGGTCAGGAGAGGAATCTATTGCAATAATGTGGTATTTTTCCTAAACTTTCCTAAACTTGGTGACACAATGAAAATAATAATAATAATAAAAATAACTAAGCAGATTCTTTTAATGGGCTGATGGCTCTCATACAGGCTATTTCACTTTAGGAAGAGATTTCTTCCTGAGGATGTTTTATTTACAGTGAGGTCAATTTATAGTGTTATATAGAATAGGAAGCTTTTCAACTGCAAAATTAGCTGTGTCCTTCTCCCTCCCTTCAAATGACAGCTTTGGGAACACATCATTTCAGGCTGTTCACTGTGAGTATTTTTCCTGCACTCAAATGAATTGGGACAACCTCAGTCATAATTCCAAAGTGGTTTTTTTGATCACTCCAAACTTCAGCTATCTCCCAAATAGAGAATAGAATTATGGAAGAAAATTCTCCCACATTTTTTTAATATCTTCTACTGGTAATTGCGTTTTTCTCTTCATGCAATATGACTCGAGGGAAGAAGTTTTGAAGTGTCTTTTATTTAACTTATTTATATTTATTTAGAATATTTATTTATATTTATTACACATTTTCATATAATAAAAGGCGAATCAAAGAGAAATGAAAAGAAAGAAAAACAAAAAAAGGGCAAACAAACAAATAAACAAACCCCAAGGTGAAAAAAACATATAAATGATGTTCAAGCTTATTTTCAACAGTTGGACAATTAAAACCTTATTAATATATTACTTTTTATAAACTATTATTAAAATTACCTCCTCCTTATTTTATAAATCCTATCAACCCCTCAGTTAATCCATATCTTTCTTCATCTTCAAATCTATAAATCAGAGGTGTCAAACTGGCAGCCCGTGGACCAGATGCATCACACATGGGCCACGCCCACCCCAGCTCCATAAAAGCAAAAAAAGCCACAATACTTCACATGACATCAATGTGGCATGACGAGTTTGACACCCTGTCAACCCTGAAGTTGGCCTGACTGAGGCCATTTTGAGATTTCACTGGAGCTGAGGGATAGGGAGTGGGGAATAGAGATAGTTGGGGGCAGTGGTGAAATCCAATTTTTTTTACTACCGGTTCTGTGGGCATGGCTTGGTGGGCATGGTGTGGCTTAGTGGGCGTGGCAGGGGAAGGATACTGCAAAATCTCCATTCCCACCTCACTCCAGGGGAAGGATACTGGAAAATCCCCATTCCCTCCCCACTCCTGGGGGAAGGGTAATGCAAAATCTCCATTCCCACCCCACTCTGTGGCCAGCCAGAGGTGGCATTTGCTGGTTCTCCAAACTACTCAAAATTTTCGCTACCGGTTCTCCAGAAGCTGTCAGAACTTGCTGGATTTCACCCCTGGTTGGGGGGTTGTAGTCAAAACAAAATACTTTCTCTTGGGAACCAAGGACATTCCTGCAGGTGCTTGGAAGGAGGGGACTGGAGTCACCTAGCAACTGGACAGCTTTCTGATTGGACCATATGACTGGTTGTTTTGAGAAAGTGATAAACTTTTACTTTTAATTAGGTGAAAACTGCAGGAAGTATCAGAGTCGGTTTTCTCCAGCCTGTGCCAATATGACATATTCAATAATCTGATTCATTGAGGAAATTGCCTGCCTTGGAGATTTGTTTGCTATAAGTATATTACTTGGAACCCTGACACACCCGTGCTATAAATCATCAATTCATTTTTATTTCTTCTTTCACCAAAAGGTCCATATAAGCTTTCCAGTCTTCCTTCCCTCAGTAAGCAGATCAGTTTTACCATTTCTCCAAATTCTGACATTTTCACATCCTATTTCTCCATTGTAGGAATTTCATTATTTCATTGGTGAGTTAGTGAGTTATTAGTCCAATTTATGTAGCTGTCCATTTCACCAAATGAGCAATTCGGGGCATCGTACCACAAAGCTACAACAGTTAATAAATCTATACATTTATTACTTTTTTTTAAATAAAAACAAAGGAAGAACAAAGAAATCACAGGGGGGGAAAGAATGTTAATAATAGTTAGCAGAGCAAGTTTGGTCTACTGGTTAAGGTGCTGGCCTAGAAAATCAGGAGAGAGTGAATTCCACTTCTGCATCAGGCATGGAAGCTGGCTGGCTGACTTTGGACCAATTGCCAGGAGAGGAATGTGTAAAGATTTGCACACTTATTGAACGTTATCTGTTCTATTCAAATTAAGTTACTTACTAGCAATCCTCTAGTAATGTATGGCTGTGAGAGTTGGTCTGTAAGGAAGGCTGAGCACTGAAGAATGGATATTTTCAAATTGTGATGCAGGAGAAAACTCTTGAGAGACTCACGGATTGCAACAAGATCGGATCAGTCAATCCTGAAGGAAATCAAAAATCAACCCTGACTGTCCTTTGGAAGGACAGATACTGAAGCTCAAAGAATTGATGCTTCAAAGTATCATACTGTCAACTCTGAAGTGAGTTTGGTTGAAGCCATCTTGGAGGCTTAGATGGGGCTTAGATCAGTGGTGGGTTCCTCCCGGTTCAGTCCGGTTCGGCCGAGCAAAGTAGCAGTGACGATATGACATCACCGAACCGGTTCTCCCCCCCTGCCCTCCCACCCCCCCACACATTATTCTTACCTTTTATTTGGTCCCACCCCTAATCTATTGCTGCCTCCTGAGTCCCAGCTGATGACTAGAGGGAAAAAACCTGTTTAAACTCTTGCCGCGGGGCTTCAAAGGGCCATCCTACAGCTGATCAGTGTTAAAAGCAAACAAATGAGTCGGGTCGTAAGTGCGAGGACTGGTCGTAAGTGAGAGGACCTTCCAGAAATGACTCTGACCAGCTAGCCACGCCCACCTAGTCACATGACCTCCAAGCCACACCCACAAAATAAGCCATGCCCACAGAACCGGTAGTAAAAAAATTTAGAACCCACCCCTGGCTTAGATGTAGTCAAAACAATAAAGTTTTCCTGTGGGAACCAAGGACATTCTTACAGATGGCTGGCCAGAGGAGGAGCAAGTAACCAAGTAACCGGCCAGTACTTGGATTGGACAGTGTGACCAGTGACTTGGGGAGGGGGAAGGGGAAACAATTACTTTTAATCAGGTGAAAACCGTGGGAAATTTCAGAGTCGACTTTCACCAGTTGTGCCAATATAATGCATCCAATAAACTGTTCCTTGAGGAACTCGCCTGCCTCAGAGTTTTTTTTTCTATGGGTGCATTACTTGGAATGTGGGCACATACTTTGGTCACCTAATGACTCCTTGGAAAAGATCCTGATGCTGGAGAAGATGGAAGGCAAAAGGAGACGGCAGAGGATGAGATGGTTAGAGAGTGTCATTGATGCAATAAACATGAATTTTGGCAAACTTGGAGTCTGTGGAGGACAGGAGGGCCTGGCATGCTATGGTCCATGTGGTTGCAAAGAGTCGGGCTCAACTTAGTGACTGAACAACAACAACAATCCCATGCTGGGTGCAAAACTGACATCTTTGCCTTCGAAAAGAAAAAAAAAAGATGATTTAAATTTATATACTTCCCTCCTGTTGTGGCCCCCCAGCTGCCAGCGGAGCTGGTGACAGACTCGGATGATGAGGAGGTTGGGGAGGAACTTGGGCCAGTGCTGAAGTCTGGAGAAGGCTCTGATGGATGCTCTGCGTCGGACACAGAGATAGAGCCAGGGCCATCTGACATTTCCCAGTCACCGGAGAGGCAGCTGCCTTTGGAGACTGAGATGAGTGAGGAGGAAGAACAGCTGGGGCCTGTTCCAGATGCACGTATGAACAGAGCAGTTAGGAGAGGTGAGCAACAGAGGACAAAGAGTTGACCCGGGAACGGTGGACACACGTGGACGCTGAATGGCAACTCCTTGGCTGGGGAATACATAGAAGGAAAAGGGGAGTGGTTGTCGTAGGAGACAACTGTTCATATTTCCGAAGCTTTTGGCTCATTGTGTTTCGTGCCACAGAGACTGCTTGCCATAACTTAATTTTCAGCCTTTCAGTTGGGAGCTCACAGCCTGGAAATTATCGCAAGGAACCAATAAGGTCTGTTACTGCAGTTTACTCCTTGAAGGACTCTTGCCTGGACTTTTCGGTGGGTGAATGCCATTAATTCACAAGAGGTAAGTAAAGAGGTTTTTTTGGGGGACAAAGAGCCTGTTTCTTGCTTCTGCTAAGGCTGGGTCAGAACACCTCCTCTAAAGCAGACTTGCAAAAAAACATCATTTGTTTTCTTCAGCTGACAAAATCAAAACAAACACACACACACCTTCCTCTCCACATAAGGAAAATAATAAAATAAAATACCAACACTTGTTGAGTTTTTGCTTGCCGAGCAGGCACGGACAAATCCTTACCACATTACCATTCTTGATTGCTCTGATGGAACTCATTTCCATCTTCTGTTTCTCTAATTACACGGAAATTGCATACTTCTTATTCATGACACATTGCCCAGAGCTTTTGGGGAAACAATTGCAAAGAAACCGTTCTTTCTTTCTCTATTTGTAGCTGTAGTAGATCTCCAGCACAGCCATCAATCTGTACTTATGGGCTGTGATTTTTTAAAAAAATATTTTTGGGATAGGTTTGTAGCAAATGAGTGAATTCAACTCCGAAAACAGGGAGGCTTTCTAAAAAAACAACAACAAACCCTTCTGAATGGAGTGTTTTCTCTTTTCAATCTGTCATTTTCTCTTTCTACCTGCCGTCATTTCAATTCCAGATGCGTGATAAAAAAAAAAAAGAAAGAAAGAAAGAATGAAAGAAGATTAAGTGGAAAAGACTAACTTCTGTGATTCCTTTACACCATGTTTGGCTTCGAAATTGCTTTAATAGTCAGATGTAAGGTGGAAATTGCAGGCTTCCCGCGACAGCTTACAAAACTGCACGCACACTCACACACAAAGGGTAAATAAATTGCGAGCAGAATCGTGATGGCACGGGCTTTGCATTTTGTTGGAAGCTGTTTTGGTTTGTCAAGTTCAAGGCAAGAGCCAGGAGAATTAGAGAAGGGAGGTAAGAAAGAGAGAGGGAAGAAGGGTGGGGGAGAAGAATACCATATTTAGTCACCGTTGCCAGATTTATATGAAATGAAATTTATTTAAACTTTTGGTATGTTTTGTCTCACAGAGAAGGACTAGGGGTGACAGGATAGCAATCTTCCAGTATTTGAGGGGCTGCCACAAAGAAGAAGGGGTCAAATTATTCTCCAAAGCACCAGAAGGCAAGACAAGAAACAATGGATGGAAACTAATCAAGGAGAGAAGCAACCTGAAATTAAGGAGAAACTTCCTAACAGTCAGGACAATTAACCAGTGGAACAGCTTCCCTCCAGAAATTGTGAGTGCTCCAACACTTTTTTAAGAAGAGACTGGACAACCATTTGTCTGAAATGGTATAGAGTTTCCTGCTTGAGCAGGGGGTTGGACTAGAAGACCTCCAAGTCCCCTTCCCATTCCGCTATTTTGATGAGAAATTCAATTTAGGGCTAAGGAAAACATTCCTGGCAGTGAGAACAATCAATCAATGGAATGGCTTGCCTTCAGAAATTGTGACTTAGGTGACTTTATGCAAAACATTTAAGCAGCTTAACAAACACTAATATGAAGAAAGAACATTTACTGTATTAGGCTTCTACAACTTGGCTCTCTTAAAATGTGTTAGGCTACAACCTCCAGAATAACTCATCCTTCCTAGCTAGGAATTCCAAGAATTATAACTTGGCACATTCAGAAGACAATGGGTTGAAGTGGAAAGCTCTCTTATTATCTCCAGCTTTGGTTACCATGTTACAAAAGAAGAAGAAGAAGAAGAAGAAGAAGAAGAAGAAGAAGAAGAAGAAGAAGAAGAAGAAGAAGAAGAAGAAGAAGAAGAAGAAGAAGAAGAAGAAGAAGAAGAAGAAGAAGAAGAAGCTGTATTGGCTTCCGGTGGTCTTCCGGGTGCACTTCAAGGTGTTGGTTACCACCTTTAAAGCGCTCCATGGCATCGGACCTGGGTATTTGCGGGACCACCTTCTGTCACTGATAGCCTCCCACCGACTGGTTCGCTCGCACAGAGAGGGCCTCCTCAGGGTGCCGTCAGCCAGGCAATGTCGGCTGGCGACCCCCAGGGGGAGGGCCTTCTCTGTGGCAGCTCCTGCCCTCTGGAACGATTTGCCCCCGGAGATACGAAGGATATCGGATCTCCGGGTCTTTCGCCGTGCCCTGAAAACTTTTCTTTTCCATCAAGCAGGGCTGGCGTGAAACCCCCCCCCCACTTTTTTTACTTTTTTAGCTTTTAATGTGTCAATGGGTTTTAATTAGAACTGTTTTAAATTAGGGCCAAAGTATGTAATTCTTTTAATAATTTTAAATTTTGTATTGGTATGTGTTTTAGTTCTGGCTGTGCACCACCCTGAGTCCACTAGGAGAAGGGCGGTATACAAAGTGAATAAAATGAATAAATAAAATAAATAAATGCTGAGACTTTGGGGAAAAAAGAGCCTTGCTGGTACAGTGGTCTACACACCCTGTTATTAACACAGCTGCCTGCAATTTACTGCTGGTTCCAATCTCTCCAAGGTTCAGGGTTGACTCAGCCTTCTATCCTTCTGAGGTAGGTAAAATGAGGACCCGGATTGTGGGGGCAATAAGATGACTTTGTATAAAAAAGAACACCGCTTAAGGGGGGCCCGAAAGCCCTACTAAGCAGGTATATACAAAAGTATGAAGGCTATTGCTTAGCGCATTGTAAGCCGCCCTCAGTCTCCGGAGAAAGGCGGCATATAAATCAAATTAAAAAAAAAAAAGTGCAGAGAAGAGCAACTAGGATGATTAAAGGCCTGGAGGCTAAAACCAGTCATGGGATTCAACCAGTTTGGGCCAGTTCGGATGAACTGGTAGTTAAATTGCTGGCTGGCTCCACCACTTCCCACCACGCCTTTTCCAGGAGTCCCCACGTGCCCCATTTTGGCTCCCAGGTAAGTGCAGGGAGTGTTGTGGTCTGCCAGCAGCCTGCGGAGCTGGCAGCAGAGTCGGACAGTGATGAGGCTGAGGAAGAACAGGGGCCAGTCCTGGAGGCTGGGGAAGGCCTGGATGAGGGCTCTGTGTCAGAGGCAGAGATGGGGCCAGGGCCATCGGGGAGTGAGGTACGGACTCCAGAGCCTCCATGGACTGATAGGAGTGAGGCAGAGGAACAGGAGGAGCCTATTCCTAGTGCATGCATGAGAAGAGCTGTCAGAAGGCAAGAGCAGCTCAAGCAAAGAGGACGACTCGGGAGTAGGGCCAAGAGATGATTGGCCCCTCCCATAAGGCTTAAAACAGACCAGCAACGGCGTTTGGGCTTTGCTGGAAAACAACGTTGGTAGCTTCGTCTTCTTCTTCGTCTATGTCTTGTATTTATTTTTGTATCTGTGACTTCTGAACCTTTGCCAAGAAAGGCCTTTGGCAGTTTGCCTAATTGGACCAAAGTTTGTGATAGGACTGAGGAATCTGTGTTGGGAGAAATTTGCTTTAATTTAGTTGAACGACGCTGGGAATGAAGTAATTCTCAGCTGTTTGAATAAAGTTTGTTTGTTTTTTCACTGACTGATTTTCCTGCTACTTACTTGGGCCTGGGTCACAACAGGGAGACCTCTTAGGCCCAGAATGGGGCGCCCCCATTTTCACTTCCAAGGGGGCTTCAGGGACACCTCCTAAACCCAAAACAGGGCATGGGTGGAGGCGGCGCCCCCCCACCATGCCCTATTTTTGCTCCCAGGAGGCTTCAGGGAGGTCTCCTAAGCCCAAAATGGGGTATGGGGCACATTTTTGCTTCCAGGAGAGTTCAGGAGGCTGAGTGCTGCCTGTCACATCCCTGGGCCATGCCCAGCAAGCCACATCCACAAAATGAGTAGTAAAAAAATGTGAAGCCCACCACTGACTAAAACATATCAAGGACAGTTGCAGTATTTGGGTGTGTCTAGTCTAGAGAAAAGAAGGACTAGGGCTGACATGATAGCACTGTTTCAATATTTGAGGGGCTGCCACAAAGAAAAGGGGGCCAACCTATTTTCCAAAGGACCTGAAAGCAGGACAAGAAACAACAGATGGAAGCTCATCAAAGGGAGATCCAACCTAGAACTAATGAGAAACTTCCTAACAGTGAAGACAATCAATCAGTGGAACTCCTTGTTCTTCCCCAGCTCCAGATTCCCGAGGATATAGACACACACCAATGGTCCTTATAAAATTTATTAAGTAGCAAGAATAAACCAAAGTCCGGCAAAGGTTGGCAACCAGCCCAGAAAGCAAAATACGATAAGACTTTTCCAAAAATGCTCTGATGATAATTACAAGTTGTTTCCAGCAAGAAACTTACTAACGGCATATGACTTAAATAGGCTAAGGGAGTGGCCAATTATCCTCAAACCTTACTCTCGAGGAGACCTCCTCCTGCCTTTTGGCAGCCCTGCATGCCCGAGCATTGAGGAGAGGCTCCTCCACTTCACTCTCTCTACTGGAAGGAGCCTCTGGAGGTTCTGAAGGCCCTGGATGAGTCTCTGCCTCTGGCACCACATCCTCTTCAGCCTCCTTGCTGTCCGACACGAGCGCCAGCTGCACAGGCTGCTGGCACAACACCATACCAGCCTCCTCGTTGTCAGGATCAGCCATGCTCCGCGCAGGCCACTGGCAGGCCACAATACTCCTTCAGAAATTGTGTTGGAAAGTTTGTTCTAACTCTGTTGTCCCAAAGGTGCTCTTTAAGAGGCAACATGACTTTCTTGTTTCTTCTTTTGAAGACATTTCGCTTCTTATCCAAGAAGCCTCTTCAGCTCTGACAGGATAGTGGGGAAAGTGGTGCTCCTGGTTCCTGTAGTTTCCATTATTTATTTATTTTTACAAAAATTGGAGACTACAGGAACCATTTGCACTATTCATAGGTGACCCGGAGGACACAGATAAACCTCCAAGTGCTTCAATGACCCTCTAAAAGGATGCAAATGACCAGCTGTCTGAAAGGAATATCAATCCTTCCATTCCCCCACTATCCTGTCAGAGCTGGAGAAGCTTCTTGGATGAGAAGTGAAACGTCTTCAAAAGAAAAAATACAAGAAAATCCACTTGCCTCCTGAAAAAAAACACCTTTGGGACAACCATGACCTGGATGACTGAGAATCTCTACAAACTTCCAACTCTGTTGTTCTCTTATTCTGATTCTGTTATTCTTCCTAGGGCAGAGAGAGATAGAGACGGGGGGGGGGGGGTGACTGGCTCAAAATCACCCAGCTGGCTTTCTGCCCTTGGCATGACTAGACCTCATGATCCTCGGATTTGTACTCCAGTGCCTTTAACCACCAGACCAAATTCCACTTTGCAATCCGCACGAATGGAAGGCAAAAGGCAAACAGCAAAATACATTTCATTCTACGGGTCTCAGGCCTTCCTTATTTCTATCAGCTTCTTGGAATTTGTGTTTTAGAAATAAATGCACATCTCTGAATTCTGCGGCGTGCTGTAGGTTGGCATACGGCATCTGTGGTTTTGAGACCTTTAGAAGCTCAGCTGAAGAATTCAGTGGGGTATAGAATGGGGATCTGCCTCATGGCATGTTTAAATTGTTCCGTTTCTGCTTCGAAACCCTATTTGCTCTTTCCGGCGAGTTTTTCTATTTTTCTTTCTTTCTTTTTTTTTATTGTGATTGCATTATTGACCTCTTCCTACTACTCAAAAAGAGAGAAATGTATTTGGACTCAAGGAGTGGAATGGGAAAATTGGGTAGCTTAAACTTTAGAGTGACAAAATGCAATTGGTGTTGTTTCTGAAGCTGCTAAAAACATTGGCAGTCCCCTGGATGTAGGCTAGCAAATAAATAATATATCCTGATAATTAATAAATAAAAGCAATTAATATCTACTGAATGTTAGTTGCTGTTGTAAATGTAGCGATTAAACTTTTTTTTCCTGGATGTCCAGAGGAGTCCGTATAGCTGAGAAAATTTCTATAAGGGTAGCAGTTTGGATAATGGCTTGAATCTGAAGAGAGTAGAGTAGAGTAGAGTAGAGTAGAGTAGAGTAGAGTAGAGTAGAGTAGAGTAGAGTAGAGTAGAGTGTGGAATGGAGTGGAGTGGAGTGGAGTGGAGCGGAGCGGAGCGGAGTAGAGTAGAGTAGAGTAGAGTAGAGTAGAGTAGAGTAGAGTGTGGAATGGAGTGGAGTGGAGTGGAGTGGAGTGGAGTGGAGTGGAGTGGAGTGGAGTGGAGTGGAGTGGAGTAGAGTAGAGTAGAGTAGAGTAGAGTAGAGTAGAGTAGAGTAGAGTAGAGTAGAGTAGAGTAGAGTAGAGTAAAACAAAGTTGGAAAGGATCTTGGAGGTCTTTTAGACCAATCCCCTGCTCAGGCAGGAAACCCTATAACATTTCAGACAAATGGTTGTCCAGTATCTTCTTAAAAATGTCCAGTGTTGAAGCATTTACAACTTCTGGAGGCAAGTTGTTCCACTG
This sequence comes from Arizona elegans, assembly GCA_022577455.1. NCBI lineage: Eukaryota > Metazoa > Chordata > Lepidosauria > Squamata > Colubridae > Arizona > Arizona elegans. The sequence continues at coordinate 1,877,950 of JAKOOJ010000053.1, forward strand.
ATTAATTGTCCTCACTGTCAGGAAATTTCTCCTTAGTTCTAGGTTGCTTCTCTCCTTGATTAGTTTCCGCCCATTGCTTCTTGTCCTGCCATCAGGTGCTTTGGAGAGTAGCTTGACTCCCTTTTCTTTGGGGCAACCCCTGAGATATTGGAAGACTGCTATCATGTCACCCCTAGTCCTTCTTTTCATTAAACTAGACATACCCAGTTCCTGCAACTGTTCTTCATATGTTTTATCCTCCAGTCCCCTAATCATCTTTGTTGCTCTTCTCTGCACGCTTTCTAGAGTCTCAACCACGGATGAAATCCAGCAGGTCCTGACAGTTCTGGAGAACCGGTAGTGGAAATTTTGAGTAGTTTGGAGAACCAGCAAATACCACCTCTGACTGGCCCCAGAGTCGCGTGGGAATGGAGATTTTGCAATATCCTCCCCCCAGGTGTCGGGAGGGAATGGAGATTTTGCAGTATCCTTCCCCTGCCATGTCCACCAAGCCACGCCCACAGAACTGGTAGTAAAAAAAAAAATGGATTTCATCACTGGTCTCAACATCTTTTTATATCATGGCAGTCAAAACTAGATGCCTAAATACTAAATGTTCCTCATTGCTCTAAACCAGAGGTGTCAAACTCAATTTCATTGAGGGGTCATGTAGGGGTCATAGCTGGCTCTATAGGCGAAGTACAAATCCTAGGTGTTTGTCTGAGATAAGTTTGGATGAAGTTTCTGAGGGAGATGCAATGAAGGAGCTTCTCGGGCAATTCCTATTGTGGTTGAGGGCCAAACCTACCTTTGTTGGATCTTGGGTGAGGGTATTTGCTTATGAATAGAGCTATCTATCTCTTTATCTCTTGACATCTGCTGTGGGCTATTAAGGAAGGTGGGAGCTGCTTTCCGACAGTATGTTTCTCCATTTCTCATCCAGGGAAATATAATATTCTGCCTTTTGAACATTTCTCAAAATGTTTCATTTTTCTACAGTAGGAGAGGGGTGGGTGCTAATTTTCTACACTTGCATCTCCATCAACAATCCTGACCTCAATTGTCTTCTGCCCTCTGCCTCACCCAACTTTAAACCCTAATTCAGGATTTGGAGGAATAGCCAGGAAGACCCCATTAACCAAAATCTTGAAGATTTATGGTTACTCCCAAGGAACATTTTGAGACAATGCCTTCCAAGACAATTTAGCTTTGGTATGAAAAATCTTCCTAGGTTCCAAAACTCTGCATGAATATTTATCATGCTTCATGAATTAGGAGCTACACTTGGAGAGGCAGGAAAAAAAAACATCTTGTAATTTTCTCTTCTTCAGTTTTGGCATCTTTTACATATTTATCTATTTGTAAAGGAATGGAAATATGAACCCTTCCATCTCTACTTCCGTCCAACATTTTTGGTTGCTAAGCAGTCCCTCGGTTGCTAAGTATTGTAGGAACAGTTAATTTGCTTCATTTTTTCCCCCTTTCTTTTCTCCTCACACCAGATTTTTAGAAATTGCAGATCTTGTTTAATCAATGTGTAAATTCAGGCTTTTGATGTATTTTTTCCTAAGAGCAATATTTTGATCATTCTTAATGATACTTAATGAAGTCACCGCATGATTTCTGATTGTACCTAATTAAGGCTTGTGACTTGCATTTCAATGTTATCATCATACGGTTGGAGGTCTATCTGATGAAACTTTGCCAGGGCCTAACCAAATTAAGGAAGTGCATAAAACAGATTCGTTTTCTTGCCACATCAGCTGGAAATGCATATTTAAAAATTAAACCCAGGTCAAAAGGTGGGTCCTGATTTTCAAACACTCAGAATTTTCCACCGAAATAATGCTTGGAGAATTTCATCTGAAATGGAAATTGTTGCTGTTGTTGTTAGTTAGTTACAAAGTCATGTCCAACCCATCGCAACCCCATGGATAACGTTCCTCCAGGCCTTCCTGTCCTCTACCATCCTCTGGAGTCCATTTAAGTTCACGCCAACTGCTTCAGTGACTCCATCCAGCCACCTCGTTCTCTGCCACCCTTCTTCTTTTGCCCTCAATCTTTCCCAGCATTAGGCTCTTCTCCAGTGAGTCCTTCCTTCTCATTAGGTGGCCAAAGTATTTGAGTTTCATCTTCAAGATCTGGTCATTTAAAGAGCAGCCAGGGTTGATCTCCTCTAGGACTGACCAGTATGATCGCTTTTCAGAAATGGAAATTAGAGAAGAAATTTAGAGAAAAAACGATAAGGACAACTCCAGGCCATTCACTGTAGATTTTAAATATTGTCTAAGTATTTATTTGAATGCGTAAGACAGCAATTACAGGCAATTTGCTTCAAATGTTTCATTCATGCTGCCATGACTTCTGAACTTTGATTAAGAGAAGGTCTCAAGGAGCTTCAAATCACCTGTAGATGATCACACTTGAAACTTTCAGGATTTTTCTCTGAAAGTTTGACGGTTATGATGGTCGATTTGTAAGAATTCTAGGAATTGAAGCCGGCACATTTCAAAGTTGCCCAGGTTGTAATACAACAATCAAAAGCCTATGTGATGGTAATCTTGTGCTTCCAAAAGGTGATATTGGAAAACTGTTAGAAAAGGAAGACCAGCTAGAATGTGGTGTAGAAAATTAGCACCCACCCCTCTCCTAGAAGAATGAAATTTTGAAAAATATTTAATATTTTGTTTCCCTGGATCAGAAATGTAGAAACATGCTTTTGGAAAGCATGTCTAGTTTAATGAAAAGAAAGACTAGGGGTGACACGATAGCAGTGTTCCGATATCTCAGGGGCTGCCACAAAGAAGAGAGAGTCAAGCTATTTTCCAAAGCACCAGAAGGCAGGACAAGAAGCAATGGGTGGAAACTAATCAAGGAGAGAAGCAACTTAGAACTAAGGAGAAATTTCCTGAGAGTGAGAACAATCAATCAATGGAACAACTTGCCTGCAGAAGTTGTGAATGCTCCAACAGTGGAAGTTTTTAAGAAGAGATTGGAAAACCATTTGTCTGAAATGGTCTGAGCTTTCCTGCCTGAGTAGTGGGTTAGACTAGAAGACCTCCAAGGTCCCTTCCAACTCTGTTATTCTATTCTATACTATAAATACCTGAGGATCCTTCAAGCTGACAACATCAAGCAGACTGAACTCAAGTAGAAGGTTAGGAGTGAATACATCGTTAGAGTGAAGAAGTTATAACATTTCAAAGTCAATGGAGGAAGTACCATAAAGGCAATGAATACATGGGTAATTCTAGTCATTATATACACAGCTGGAATAGTGGTCTGGATTCAAGCAAGAACTAAAAAGCCCTGGCTAGGAAGACCAGAAAAATAATGACAATTGAATCATACCCTTCATCCTCAAAACAATGTTGACAAACTTTACTTATGAAGAAAAATAGATAGGTGTGGAACATTGCAAGCACACCAGACAATTGAAGAAGGGCGGGGTGGGGGGGAAAGGGAATGGAAGAATATCTGAAGGACAGTGAAGAAGAAACATTGAATTTAGTACATAATATATATATTGCTAGACCAATTCTCGAATACAGTCTATCTGTCTGGAACCTGCATTGCATATCAGACATTAATACAAATTGAGTCCAGAGATATTTCATGAGAAGAGTCCTCCACTCCTCTGCTCACAACAGAATCCCACCAGGCTTGAAATTTTGGGCTTAGACAACTTTGAATTATGCCGCCTTCGGTTCTCCAGTGAGTCCTTCCTTCTCATTAAGTGGCCAAAGTATTTGAGTTTCCTCTTCAGGATCTGGCCTTTTAAAGAGCATTCAGAGGTGATCTCTTCTAGGATTGACCAGTTTGATGGCCTTGCAGTCCAAGGGACTTGCAGCTGTCTTCTTCAGCACCAGAGTTCAAAGGCCTCAATTCTTTGGCTCTCAGCCTTCCTTATGGTCCAACTTTCATAGCCATATATTGCAACTGGGAAAACCATAGCCTTGACTATACACACTTTTGTTGGCTTTTTAGTATGGTAAATCCCCAAATATAATGACTTGCAAATAGAAGTAGAACAACTATCTGCAAAAGAAAGCAAGGATAGCACCTGTCAGACTGGCAATAGCTTACTCCCTAGAAAAGAATGACCCCTGACTTCCTAGGTAGTAGAGAGGAGTACTTTTACTAGGGTTGCTGAGTGCAGTGTGGGTGAGGCAAGCTCTGAGGAAAGCCATGTGAAAATTGTATATTGAAAGCAATCCCCAATGTCCAAAAACCTCCCCCTTGGGAGAACAGTTCAGTCAGGTCGTGTTCTGATGTTTTGGGATCCTGGAACCTCAGGTGCCACAGTAAATTCCTTTCCCAGGGCCGGTGTCCTTGAAGGCAGGAAGATGACTCGGTTTGGCATCTCTGGTTCTTGTCAGTGTCCGTACTCCCCAATTGTCCGTAGCATTCTTTTCCCCTTTTAAATGTAAATTTTAATTTGTTTTAAATTATTGGGTATTTTAAATTTGTCTCAGCCAAATTATTTAATTGGTTTTTATTCTATTTTAAATTTTGTATTTATGTGTGTTATTCTGTGGCTGTTCACTGCCCTGAGTCCTTCGGGAGTAGGGCGGTATATAAATCCAATAAAAACAAACAAAACAAAAACAAAACAAACAAACACACCTCCAGCATTCTTCCCCTCCAAAATGCTCCCTCCCCTTGGTTATGGCAGTTATTAGCGAGCTTCAAAAAAAGAGAAGATAGGCAGCTGACCAATAGATATAGGCCCCTTGGGTGCAACTCCAAAACATCTGGAGCACCACTTGAACACCTGTTGTGACTTAGGCCCAAGTAGTTATTACCAGACACAATCAGCCCTAAACAAACATATTTTATTAGAACAGCTGAGAATTACTTCATTCACAGCTTAGTCCAAATTAATTCTAAAACAAGTCCTTCAGAAAAAGTCCTTCGGCCTTATCACAAAGCTTTGTTTTCTTTGTCACCCTGCCAAAGGCTTTTCTTGGCAAAGCCCCACAAAGTTCAGAAACAAGAGACCCCGACAAGAAACAAATGTAACAATGTTGCTTCCCTATAAAGAGCCCAAGAGCTGTTGCTGCTCTTTTAAGCCTTATGGGAGGGGCCAATCATCTCTTGGCCTTACTACCGAGTCTTCCTTTTTGCATTAGCTGCTCTTAAATTTAATTTAAATTTAAAGTAAATTTAAATTTAAAGTAAATTTAACTATTTACTAAGTCTGCACTACTATTAATCTTCTCATCGTTCCCACCACTCCTCTCCTTCCACTTATGACTGTATGATTGTCATTTTGTTGCTTGTATCCTTACGATTTATATTGATATTGTTTCCTGCTTATTTGTACCCTATGACTATCATTAACTGTTGTACCTTATGATTCTTGACAAATGTATCTTTTCTTTTTATGTACACTGAGAGCATATACATCAAGACAAATTCCTTGTGTGTCCAATCACACTTGACAAATAAAAAATTCTATTCTATTCTATTCTTGCCTTCTGGCAGCTCTTCTCATGCGTGCACTAGGAACAGGCTCCTCCTGTTCCTATGCCTCTCTGCTGTCTGCCTCTGGAGGCTCTGGAGTCCACGCATTGCTCCCAGATGGCCCTGGCCCCACCTCTGCCTCCGATGCAGAGCCCTCATCTGGGCCTTCCCCTGACTCCAGGACTGGCCCATTGTCCTCCCCAGCCTTCTCACTGTCCGACTCTATTGCCAGCTCCGCAGGCTGCTGGTGGACCACAACAACATCATGGCCACAGAGAAAATTGCAACCAGTCAGTTGAAAAAGGCAGCTTTACTCAGAAAAGCTTAAATACTGAGATAATATCTTGAACACCATCAGACAACATTTGGCTCTCCGAGGCCCTTGGGAAGGACTCAGTAGGTATCCTGAAGGTGCTTTTTCCATTCCTGTTTTTTCCCCCTTTGAAAACATTTAGTTTCTCATCCCAGAAGCTTTGTCAACACTTCAACTCTTGGAGGAGAAGCAAAGCGGGTTTTTTTAAAGAAAAAGTCCAGTTGCCTTTTTCAGAGAAAACCATGACCTGGAAGGTTGAGAATCTCCATAGATGTGCTGCCACCTCTCACTCACACACACGTCCACAAAGCAATTGAAAGATGCTCAAAGAAAATAACTCCACCAGACAAACTTTAAACCCACACACAAGAAAACTCATGAGGCAAGAAAAGTCCAGTCTCCGAGGCACTAATCAATTCCGAACACAATGTCAATCCAGAGTGAAACAGGAAACACGACAACCAAAAACCCACAGCTAGAAAACAAACACTTTGTCTCCAGTGATGCATCCCTCTGTCTGCTGTGATAAATAGCCAGCTTTCCGTTGCAGCCCATCAAGACAGACAGGGATTTTCTCCTCTTGAATAGTCTGGCTGACCTCTGCTGCTCCTGCCTTTTCTTTGCCCTACGTGTTCTTGGATCAGGTGCAGAAGGCAGTTCCTCCTCCTCTTTGCTGGCAATCTGCCACTATATATTAATTTAACAAAGTTGAAAGAGACCTTGGAGGTCTTCTAGTCCAACCCTCTGCTCAGGCAGGAAACCCTACACCACTTCAGACAAATGGTTATCTAATCACTTCTTTAAAAACTTCCAGTGTTGGAGCATTCACAACTTCTGGTGGCAAGTTGTTCCACTGATTAATTGTTCTAACTGTCAGGAAATTTCTCCTTAGTTCTAAGTTGCTTCTCTCCTTGATTAATTTCCATCCATTGCTTCTTGTCCTGCCTTCAGGTGCTTTGGAGAAGAGCTTGACTCCCTCTTCTTTGTGGCAACCCCTGAGATACAAACTTCCCCCAGCTGAAGCCTCCTCCAAATCTCTTCCGGATGGCCATTGAGAGCCATCAATCAATCCAGTTCCTGAAGTGCCATGAACAGGCTCATCCTCCCCTGAGATGACATCTGAGGAGGAATCTGGGGAGTTGTCCAAGAGAGACATCACAATAGATGACTCGATAGATGGATAAAAATGTCCAAATCTAATCTAAACATCTGGGGGACTTTGTAACCCACCATAATAATGTCTTCCAAAAGAGCATTCAGAGGTCTATATCTAGTTTCGGACCAAGCTGTTCCAGAGAATAAGAAGAGCCTAAGAGAATGCTCACCATCAAACCCTTTCTCATATCTTATGATAGGAAGAGTCTTCTGAAAGTGCTCCATGACTTTCTGAGCTAGACAGACATAATCTACCTGAGTTACCTAGGCCCTTAGAGATATGGAGCAGTGGTGGGTTCCACTTACCTTTGTTACTGGTTCTCAACTGTGACCATGCGTGTGCAGTGTTTCTGACCGTCCATGTTGGTGTCTGGGCGTCTGGGTGAAGCTTCCCACCACTGCCGCTACCAGTTCGCACGAACCGGGATGAATCAGTAGAAACCCACCACTGAGAATAGAATAGAATAGAATAGAATAGAATAGAATAGAATAGAATAGAATAGAATAGAATAGAATAGAATAGAATAGAATAGAATTATTTATTGGCCAAGGGTGATTGGACACACAAGGAGTTTGTCTTGGTGCATACACTCTCAGTGTACATAAAAGAAAAGATACGTTCATCAAGAATCATAAGGTACAACACTTAATGATAGTCATAGGGTACAAATAAGCAATCAGAAAACAATCAATATCAAACTAATATTGATATATCAATATAAATCATAAGGATACGGTGATATGGAGGATAAGAATGTTAATAGAATAATAGAGTTGGATCTTGGAGATCTTCTAGTCCAATCTTCTGCTCAAGCAGGAGACCTTATATAATGTCAGAGAAACGGTTGTCCAATCTCTTCCTAAAAAACTCCAATGATGGAGCACCTACAACATCTGAAGGCAAACTGTTCCACTGGTTAATTGCTCTAACTGTCAGGAAATTTCTCCATAGTTTTAGGTTGCTTCTCTCCTTGGTTAGTTTCCATCCATTCTTTCTTGTCCTGCCTTCCGGTGCTTTGGAGAATAGGCTGACCCCGTATTCTTTGGGGCAGCCCCATAGATATTGGAACACTGCTATCATGTCACCCCTAATCCTGAAAATAGACACACCCAATTCCTGAAACTTTTCTTCATGCTTTGATTTAATTTATATCTCAGTGTGTAATTCAGACACTGAATCAAAGAGAGGATGTGGACTTGAATTTTCCAATTCTCCATGGTACCCCAGAACAATATCGGAGAAGAGGAGAAGAAAAGAAAAGCCTTGATTGCCAGTTTGGAACTTTCTGATGTTTAGTGTAATTTTGACATAATTGTCAAATCCATCCTCTGCACTACCCATCCCTCCTTTGCTCTCTGGAGCAAAACCCTAACAACTAATGGCAATCATTGTAGCAGGCAGAAGACACAGCAGGAGTCTGTAAAAATAAATCTATTACTCAAGATTTATTTATTTTTTTTTAAAGAAAAAGCCATACAGCTAAGCTGTTGGACTTGTTAATGTCTCATTCGGCTGTATCCCCTACAGAATTCTGAATTTCAATTAGGAAAACAAAAGACAGAAGAATAGGATGGGGGGGGAGGAAAAAGAGAGGAGGGGAGGGGAGGGAGGGGAGGGGGATAGACGAGACAAGAGGAGAGGAGGGGATAGAAGAGAGGGGAAGTGGGGAGAGAAGGAGAGGAGGGAGGTAATAGAGAAGAGAGATGGGGAGGGGAGGGGAGAGGAGAGGAGGGAAGGGGACAGGATGGGAGAGGAGAGGAAAGATAGAGAGAGGAGGGGAGGGGAAAGGAGGGGAGGGGAGAGGAGAGGAGGAAGAGGAGAGGAGGGAGGGGATAGAGAAGAGGAGAGGAAAGATAGGGGAGAGGAGGGGAGAGGAGGGGAGGGGAGAGGGGATAGAGGAGAGAAGAGATAGGGGAGAGGAGAGAAGGGAAGGGATAGAGGAGAGGAGAGGAGAGGAAGAGACGAATGGTGTGCATCAGGATGATTTCAAACAGTTGTGGATCTACACTTACAAAGCTTGGGGTCTGCATTTTGATTGGGCGCAGGCAAGTGGTATCTGGGTTTAAGCAAAAAGATCATCTTTTTGCATTAGCCTTGGTGAAGCACAGCAAAAATGTCAACTACAGTGCACCACGTGTAGAGTTTTATAACTTTCCTGATTTTTCAGACCATTGCTTTTCTTAGTTTTGCCCACCACTGCTAGCCCACCTAGCTGTCAGACCTGCCTCAGCTTGAGCTTCTGAGTAACAATGATCCTTAACCCCATCGGGTGAAGAAAGGTATAGTTTACTAAAAGTCAAGTGAAATACAGCAGTGCAAAGCCAGAACTGACATTCCCGTGCCAATTCCCCGAGTGACAACTTTTCCTCACTTTAGGCACTTCCCATTCTTCCTCCTCCGCTGTCCTGATCAATTTTTAAGATGTTCTGGAAACGGCCACTTTGATGGTATGCTGGCTTGCAGCTGCATTCTTCTCATCGCGCAACATCCTTGAAACCAGTGATGGGATTCAAATAATTTAACAACCAATTCTCTGCCCTAATGACCATCTGGGTAGGCGTGACTCAATGGACATGTGACCATGTGGGCGTGGTGACTCAATGCCACTCACGTTGATGGGCGCTTCACCTTAGCTGTTACAATGTAATAAGGGCTAACCAGAGAGGCAGTTTCTGTAAGCAGGGCAATAAAGATTAGGCTAGAAACACCACCAGAATGCCCTCCTGCTTGAACAGGGGGTTGGACAAGAAGACCTCTAAGATCTCTTCCAGCTCTGTTATGATTGATTGAACTCTAGGTGGCTTACAATAAAAGAAAGAAAAAAAAAAAAAAAACCAAGAAGATGAAGCCTGTAAACATTCAACTGATAAATATTAACAGTAAAATTGAATTAAAAATTAACACGATAAAGAATTTTCATCAGAATAACAGAACTGGAAGGGACCATGGAGGACTTTTAGTCGAACTCCCTGCTGAGACAGGAAAACACTATACCAGGGATCGGCAACCCGCAGCTCTGGAGCCACAGGTGGCTCTTTCATCCCTCTGCTTTGACTCCCAGTCACCGGTCGGCTCCACAATTAATAGGGCTTTCAGTTAGGACAGGTAGAGGAAAAAGGATGCCGCGCTAGGAGGAGACTCTATGTTGGGGGAATGGGACTTCCGGTCAGCTCCATAATTGAATGTGGGGCTTCTGATTCGGACCTTTGTGGCTCTTTGAGCAGGGGGTTGAACTAGAAGTCCACCAAAGTCCCTTCCCATCCTATTCCTTTATGTTCTAATTACATCAAGCAGTGGTGGGATTCAGCCGGTTCGGGCCAGTTCAGGCAAACCGATAGTTAAATTGCTGGCTAGCCCCGCCCCTCTCCACCCTGCCCCTTCCAGGAGTCCCCACGCACCCTGTTTTGACTCCCAGGTAAGTGCAGGGAGGCCTCCAAAGCCCAAAATGGGGCGCAGGGGTGTGTGGCACATCTCCCCCCGTGACCTGTTTTTGCTCCCAGGGGGGTGCAGGAGGCCGAGTGCTGCCTGTCACACCTGCTGGTCACACCCACCATGGCCACGCCCACCCAGCCTGTCATTAGGGTGGAGAACCAGTTGTTAAATTATTTGAATCCCACATTACAGTCTGGAGCTGAGGGGAAAAATAGCACAACTTTGATAATCCTTCAGAGAAGAAAAAGCACAGATATAATATCTGGAGAAAGTGAAATTGCCAGTAAGTGCTCTCTGACTAGCTACTGGAAGCAGCTGTCATTAACAGTATATACCTTCATTCCACATCTCTCTATTCTTTAAATATGATGTCAAAATGTCAGGGGAAAAGGGAGTTTCACACACTCTTAAAAACAAAACAAAACATGAACCTGTCCTTTCCCTTGTCTTAACAGAATAACAGACTTGGAAGGGACCTTGAGGCCTTCTAGTCCATCCCTCTGCTTGGACAGAAAATCCTATTGTATTTCAGCCAAACCAGGGGTGAAATGCTCCCGGTTTGGACAGGATCACCCGATCCAGTAGCGATGGTGGTGGGTGGTACGGAGAACCGGTAACAAAAATCCCTGCCTGCCCCCCCATGCCCAGCTGAGCCACACAATCATCAGAGGCTTTTTTTTTTTTTTAAAAAAAGCATTTTTTCTACAACCTCTTCGGTTATAGAAAAAAATGCTTTTAAAAGCCTCTGACGATCCCAGCTGAGTTGCCTGATCATCAGAGGCTTTTAAAAGCCTTTTAAAAAGCCTCTGATGATCAGAGGCCTTTTAAAAGCCTTTTTTTTTACAACCTCTTCGGCCAAAGAGGTTGTAGAAAAAATGGTTTTAAAAGTAAAAAAAAAAAAAGTTGGCCACGCCCACCCAGTCACATTACCCCCACCAAGCCACGCCCACAGAACCGGTAGTAACAAATTTCACATTTCACCACAGAGCCAAACATTTCAGTTGTCCAATCCCTTAAAAAAACCTCCAGTGTTGGAGCATCCACAACTTCTTGGGGTCAAGCCATTCCCTGGTGAATTGTTCTCAGGAAATTTCTCCTTAATTCTAGATTGGTTCTTTCCTTGATTAGTTTCCATCCTTTGCTTCTTTTGTCTTGCCTTCAGGTGCTTTGGAGAATAGGTTGACTCCCTCTTCTTTGTGGCAACCCCAGAGATATTGGAAAATTGCTATCACGGCCTTCTTTTCATTAGACTAGACATACCCAATTCCTGCAACTGTTCTTCATAATCTCCTTTAGTTGTTGAGCACTTTTAAATGGAAGCCCACTTTGGAATCGAAGCAGGGGGGAAAAAATGAATGAATGGAATAAGATTCTGAATTCATTTTCGTACCCGGATTACAGATTAACAGAGTTGGAAGGGATCTTGTAGATCATCTAGTCCAACCCCCTGTCCAAGCAGAAGACCCTTCACTGTTTCTGACAGATGGGCAGTCCAGTCTCTTCTTGAAAGCCTCCAGTGATGAAGCTCCCACAACTTCTGAAGGCAACTTCTGTTCCATGGGTTCATTGTTCTCACTGTCAGAAAATTTCTCCTTATTTCCAGGTTGAATCTCTCCTTGATCAGTTTCCATCCATTATTCCTTGTCTGTGTCACGTAAAATGTCTAACTTACATTTCCCTATGGTCTAGCAAGGGTTAACACAACTACACAATCCATCACTCCCACAATCCTCTTCTGTCCCCGTTCCCACACGCACACACACCAACAGATGTCCAAGAGTTAAAAACCAAACCAGCCAACAAAATCCTTTTCCTTATGATAATGGAACTTGGCAGCAACCTAGTGGCTGCCTGCCAAGAATTTATTACTCACGAAGAGATAACTTCTCTCTGCTTCTGGTACATCAAAGTAAAATGTTCAATAATTACAGAGTAACTTAAGTCCAAATATAATCCAGCAAAGTTTATAGCAGAAGTCCGGCAATGCAGAATGGCGTGGAAGCTTTCAGCTTTGTTCATCACAAGGTTTGACTGGCCACCACACTCCCTTTTATACCTTGTGGTGTGTGGTCCAGTGACTCAGCCTAATCTCGGGCACGCCCTTTCTTCTGTTGTGCGCGCTTATCTCTGCGACGCTGTCGAGGATCCAGCCAAGACTCATTACTCTCATCACTGTCCACCTGATGCTGCGTGGACGTGCTTGGCCCCGGCCCTATCTCTTGCCCTTCGGCGGACACCGAAGGCATTTGCCAGAGAGGACGGTCCTGGAGAGGGAGGCCTTGCCAACTCTTCTCCTTCACTCTCAGAGTCCTCTCTTGCTGATGACACAGGCTCAGGTAATGGAGCCAAAACAAATCCCACCTTACCTTGACTCCTCCCCCTGGGTACAAAAAGACCATCCACATGGGTACCAGGCCAGTTCCAGCCATATACCTGAGAAGAGGAGACAAAGGTCAGTTACAAGTGTATACTTAGGCCTATGATATATTTATGCCTACAAATAAACAAACTGCAACAACTACTACTTTGTATTGAGAGTTATTGGGCTAGATCCTCCAAATTAACAGTCTGGCCTTTGGGTGCCTTGGAAAATAAGAATGTTAATAGAATATTAGACTTGGAAAGGACCTTGGAGGTCTATTAGTCCAACCAACTGCTCAAGCAGGAGATCCTATTTCTTTTCAGACAAATGATTGTCCAGTCTCTTCTTAAAATCCTCCATTGTTGGAGCACCTACAACCTGTGAAGGCAAACTATTCCACTTGTTAATTGTCCTCACTGTTAGGAAGTTTCTCCTCAATTCCAGGTTGCTTCTCTCCTTGGTTAGTTTCCATCCATTGTTTCTTCTCCTGCCCACTAGTGCTTTGGAGAATAGGCTGAATTGAGAATTGAATCTCCTATCACCAACTTTTTTATTCCCTAGGGAGGTTTGGGGTATTTTTCTATCTATCACCAAAGCATTTGATGGTGCTATTTTTTTAAGGGACATTGGATGATGTTTCTTTTCTATTCTTGCTTTGCTCTCAGACATTCTAGATATCTAAAGACTGAACTTCAGACTTCCAGGGACAAGAGCCTTGATAGTACAGTGGTTTGGTGCACCCTGTCATTAACACAGCTGCCTGCAATTTCTGCTGGTTCGAATCTCTCCAAGGCTCAAGGTTGACTCAGCCTTCCATCCTTTCAAAGGTAGGTGAAATGAGGACCAGATTGTGGGGGCAATAAGCTGACTTTGTATAAATATATAAAAGTATGAAGGCTATTGCTTAACGCATTGTAAGCCGCCCTGAGTCTCCGGAGAAGGGCGGCATATAAATCAAATTAAAAAAAAAAAAAATTGTTCACTTCAGTGGTGAAATCCAATTTTTTTTTTACCACCAGTTCTGTGGGCGTGGCTTGGTGGGTGTGGTGCGGCTTGGTGGTCATGGCTTGTGGGCGTGGCAGGGAAGGATATTGCGAAAACTCCATTCCCACCCCACTCCAGGGGAAGGATACTGCAAAATCCCCATTCCCTCCCCACTCCAGGGGAAGGATACTGTAAAATCTCCATTCCCACCCCACTCCAGGGGAAGGATACTGTAAAATTTCCATTCCCATCCCACTCCAGGGGAAGGATAGTGCAAAATCCCCATTCCCTCCCCACTTCTGGGGGAAGGATATTGCAAAATCTCCATTCCCACCCCATTCTGGGGCCAGCCAGAAGTGGTATTCTCCGAACTGCTCAAAATTTCTGCTACCAGTTCTCCAGAACCTGTCAGAACCTGCTGGATTTTACCCCTGGTTCTCTTCCTCCTCATGGACTTATGAGCCTCTTTTAAAGACAGGCATCCAGGCTGTGCCAAACTTATGCCTAGATCGTAATGAAGACAAATGTCCATTTGGAGCTGAGTTCAGACCACGGAATTCATTTTGCAATGGGCCTTTTATTGCCCTATAATTAGGGTGACATTTGGTCATTCTCGTTAGAGCAGGACTCAAGCCAGGCCCCCCGAGGTGAGCAACCAATAAACCTGGTAGTTATTTTTGAACTCTTGCAATTTTTTTTCCACGTCTCCTTGCTCGATAGGTTTTCATTTTTTAAAATTATTCTGATGTTTTTTTCTCTCTCTTTCTCATCCCTGTCCTCGCCGGGCTCTCCAATAATAGCATCTATAATTCTTTGGGATATCTTATGTTTTTAATTGTTTAAACTCTATGGAAGAATCCCATTAATCTTGATTTCATAGAGGGGAGAGGGGAGAATTATAGATGATGAGACTTTGTACGGTATTGAGATTTGGGTGTTAGCAAACCGATTTTGAGATTGAGATTCTTGGATTTTAATGACTATATTTAGGAGGGGAGGGGGAGGGGAGGAGGAGGAGGAGGAGCAGGAGGAGGACAAGGAGAAGAAGAAGGAGGAGGAGGAGGAGAAGAAGAAGGAGGAGGAGGAGGAGGGGGAAGGAGGGGAAGGAGGGGAAGGAGGGGAAGGAGGAGGAGGGTGAGGAGGAGGAGGAGAAGGAGGAGGTGGAGGAGGAGGACAAGGAGAAGAAGGAGGAGGAGGAGGAGGAGGGGAAGGAGGTGAAGGAGGAGGAGGGTGAGGAGGAGGAGGAGAAGGAGGAGGTGGAGGAGGAGGAGGAGGAGGAGGAGGAGAAGAAGGAGGAGAAGGAGAAGGAGAAGGAGGAGGAGGAGGAGGAGGGGGGAAGGAGGGGAAGGAGGAGGAGGGCGAGGAGGAGGAGGAGAAGGAGGAGGTGGAGGAGGAGGACAAGGAGAAGGAGGAGGAGGAGGAGGAAGAGGAGGAGGAGGAGGAGGAGAAGAAGAAGAAGAAGAAGAAGAAGAAGAAGAAGAAGAAGAAGAAGAAGAAGAAGAAGAAGAAGAAGAAGAAGAAGAAGAAGAAGAATTTAATGCCATCTACTGATTTATATCAAAGTAATTTAACACAATGATATTTATTTAATAATGGAGTAGCACTGTGAAACAGAGAGGTGCGTCATGGGGTTAGAAGAGGAGGAGGAGGGAGAGGTTTCTTTTCATAACTGTTAAAATAATGAAAATTGTGGACATGAAACCCAATATGAAATAGTTTTCAAACCATCTGCAAGAAAATTGCAATGCTCAGAGAGCACAAAGGACTTTACACTTTTCCAGTTTGCTAGTGGTACTTTTTTAAAAATCATAATATGTGGAGTCCTTGGCCTCTGAGGTGGGTTGTTTGCTTGTAGAGGTTTCATTACCCAACTAGCTAATGGAATCAGTGCAAAGGTGTATGGGATTTACTCTCTGTTTTTATACCATAGCTTGCCAAATTGGACCTAATAAAAGAACTATATAAACCAGGAACTTGATTAATCAAGGTACCTAATCAAGGAACTAAATTAAACCCTAATCAAGAAACTACCAAAAAGAAAAACGCTCCACCATCAGAACAGGGAGGACAAGCTACTACATATAAGCAGGGATCAAACCTCACACTCCCTCACCCTGATGATGTTGCTTATTTGGATAATGAAATGTCTGCAGGGAAACAAGCAAGTTCAGAGAGCACCAAGGAACCCACAGCCTTTCCCAGTTCTCAAGACTCTCTCTCCAAAGAACATTGCAAGCCAATTTTTATATAAACAAAGAGAAAAACCCTGCTTCCTTCCAGCTAGCACTGATGATGTAACCTAGTTGGGTTTTGAAATGTCCACAAGAAAACCACCAAGCTCAGAGAGCACCAAGGACCCCACGGTCTTTCCACATTACGCTATATCCTCACCAGAGTTCTCCATATATAGAAGTGAAGTTGTCAGCAGTGTATACGGTATTGTCTGCAGTAGTTGTAGATGTCAGCGCTCCAAACTATGATTTCCCCAGCACTGACATGAATGAGTGGGAAAGAGCCTGTTAGAAGTAGTAGCTTGACTTTCCACCCAGTTCTTTCCCCCCAGCAGATAACGTCACCTAGGTGATGAGAGGAGGGGGGAATTCCTGTGACTTGTAGTAACTGAAATGAAAGATGGACTTGGAAGGTGGCCAATGAGACACTGAGATTTGAGGAATGGAAAGGGAGGGGTTTGGGATCGGAGGATCAGTTTCGGCTGCAAATGAGTTCAGGACTGGATTGTTATTCTTCAACAAATAAGAGATTTCATCAAAGGCTTGGTGTTTGAGAATGAAATTTATTTGAGATAACATCGGAACCTGACAGTAGAACTATTCAGAAAGCTTCCGAGTCTGCAAAACTCTTTGAAACTCATTGAAGTGCTCCCTCGCCACCTGATTTCATTCACGGTTCTAAAAGCAGGGTTCCCTCTTTGATCTGCAAGTCCTGTTTGATGAGATTTAGAGAATAACTTAGAATAACTTTATTATCACTTTGAATGTACACTAATCAGCATACATTAAAATGAAATTTTGTTGCGTACAGCTCTCAAA
The DNA here is from genome assembly GCA_022577455.1 of Arizona elegans. Taxonomy (NCBI): domain Eukaryota; kingdom Metazoa; phylum Chordata; class Lepidosauria; order Squamata; family Colubridae; genus Arizona; species Arizona elegans. Next base: position 1,894,692 of record JAKOOJ010000053.1, read on the forward strand.
GGGTCACCACGTCCTATATACACTACATAACCATGACAAAATAAATGAATAAATACAAAATTATGCATATACCCACCTATATTATATGACACAGAGAAATAATAGAGTCTAGTTGGATGTATATGTATATGTATATGTATATGTATATGCATATGCATATGCATATATATATATATATATATATATATATATATATATATATATATATATATATATATATATATATGTTTTCTGAGGTTTTCGCGGGTGTTTGTATGTAGGTCTTTGGTTATTCGGGTTTTCTCCCGCGTAAAATTGGAGGTTTCTTGGCAACGTTTCAACGAAGTCTCATTCGTCATCTTCAGGCTGGTGTCTTCGGCTTTGTGCTTCTAGGAGCAATGTGTGTGATCGCAGCTGTTTCTTCCTTTTAACTGCCAGTGGGGGGGGTGAACTGATTGGGTGGGAGCTTGGCTGGAAATATATATATATTTCCTCTAGCCAGGTTTTTCCTATGTAACCAAGGTTTTTCTGCAGCCCTAGCTCAGTGGAATCACATCCACTCAATTCTGGGCTTTTTTCTTTCTGGCAGCCAGCAAGTTCTTGCTACCAGGTGAGAGACTTATATAGATCTATTTCTGGCTCATTAACCATCATCAGTAAGCCACACCCACATCTCATGTATCCTCCCTGTAAAGATACAATATCTATTTTCTTACTCCTTTGTAGGATTTATGTGTGTTTTTCCTCTAGCCAGGTTTTTCCTACCTAACCAAGGTTTTCCTGTAGCCCTAGCTCAGTGGAATCCCATCCACTCGATTCTGGGCTTTTTTCTTTCTGGCAGCCAGCAAGCCAGCAAGAAAAACCTTGGTTACAAATCTTGTGAGTTTATGAGACGGATAACAAAGCTGTTATAGAATCTGGTAATCCTTCTAGAAATACAGTACTTTGAAACATCCTCCCAGAGGCGAGCAACAGAAGTCCATAAAGTGGGTGTGTGGGGTGTTTAACAGTGCTTCGAGCTTGAAACACATAGCACCTATAAGTGGCATCCTGAATAACAGGAAGCAAACTTCCGATAATCTTCTCCGCTGTCCTCACCACTCTCTATAGGGACTTTCTATTTGAGGCACTGCTGCCACCAAACCAAACAGGGATGCAGTTTGTTAAAATGCTCTCCATTGTGCCTCTGAAAAAAGTGCCCAGGACAGAAGGAGAAAGATGTGCTCTCCTCATCCGATGCAGGAAATGCAGATGCTGGTTTGCACGCTTCACTAAGGATAACATGTTCAGATTATTAGTTATCTGCACCCCCAGATTGTTAGGATATGGTTTGAGCCTAACAAGTTGTCCAGGCAACATATGTGTTCTGTGACTTTAATATAAATATGTATTGTGTGACTTGAAAGTTTTCCTGCTGATTCATTGTAATGCTGAATCATGTTGTAATTCATTGTGAACGTATTTAAGAAAGGTACTGTAACGTATTCAGTTGATGATATGCTACCATTGTGTGTGGAGTTGCTACCATTGTGCTATCATCGGTTGGATGGATCTGCTACCATCGTGGTTTCTGAACCAGAGTGAGTTTGTTATTCTAACCAACTACTGTTTGTGTGGCAAGAAGGGCTTTTTGTATCACTGGACTGATTTAACTGGCAAAGACCTGGATTGATTTAAAGACTATGAGATTGTTTTTTCACTGTAAAGTAAACTTTTGATAAACCAGTTTGCACATCTCTTATTCATTGCTCTCAGCAACGTTTCTCTGTGCTCTACACTCTGCTGGTTGGTAACACAACAACAATATCCTTAACACAGATACTGCTGACCACCTCTACAGCTGCATCCTTGATACCGAGTGAAGTATGACCATGCTGACACTTTCTAATATCTGCGATGATGAGGCAGTTTGGTCAAACTTTCATGCAAGCACTCCATCCAAAATTTGCATAGGACGGGATCGTGCATGTATAGGAAGGCATACTTACATGATGGATCGTTGGCTCAAAAGATCAATAGAGCAATCAAACAATAACAGACAGGCTGGGAATAAACTTCTACTTTTTTTTTTTTATTGAAAATGAGACCATTCTGATTTTTCTGGCTCTAGGTTGGAACTCTGCCAATGTAAACATTTGGCTGATTTCATTAATATTTCAGAATGATATTTGAGGTTGGAGACAAACAAGCTTCCTAAGGAATTGTACACCATTTTTGACATTTCCCTGCCTCTGTCAAAGGATGTTTTCCTTGATGATTTGGAGAGAACGGCTATAGATCATCTCGGAGACAAATGGCATAATTTTTCACCCAGACTTTTACAAAGGAGACATATCACAAATCCCACTGGTTTGCTGAACTTCTGCTGAAAGATCTCCTGCTAATGTCCTTTGTACAGTTTCCTAGATCAAAAGGAAAGACCAGCAGAATATCAGAATTATATCATTAACTCTTTGTTGTAAATAATGATTTCCCTCCTTATTTCTGGGCTATCACTTGTGGCCATGGTGAGTATCATGAAATGCTGATATACAGAATAATTGAATTGGAAGGGACCTTGGAGGTTTCTACCAATTACCGTATTTTTCCGAGTATAAGACGCACCTTAGTTTTTGGGGAGGAAAATAGGAAAAAAGCTGATTGGCGGGTGGATTGGCCTCCCGGAATACCCCCAATCAGCTGTTCTCCGAGGTGAATTTTAGCAACAGGTTCCTTGGTTGTGAGCTCTGTGCCTTGCTTTTTTCTCTGCCTCTGAAAACTCTGAAACTCTGTTTCAGAAAAAAACTTGCTTTTCTGCCTCTGAGAACCTCCAATACAGCTTCAGAAAAAAAGCCTCTGAAGCTCTGTTTGGAGGCTTCTTTTCTGAAGCTTCATTTCTGATGTTTTTTTCAGCCTCTGAAACCTCTGTTTGGGAAGCTGGGCGGGGCTACATTCGGAGTATAAAAAGCACCCAGATTTTCACCATCTTTTTTGGGGGAAAGAGGTGTGTCTTATATTCCGAAAAATACAGTATATTGAACATTGAGGGGTATCTGTAACTTTTACACCCAGCACAATTTTTTGACGCAGTTAATGACTTAAAAACCCCAAGTCGGCAGATATTGAACTGAGAAAATTGACAAAGTAAAATCAACTGTTTCAACTCAATAAGATAGCTCAATATAGCCAGGTGTATCAGGCAGATTAACTGGGAAACCCTTCCTTCCCCTTCCTTCCTTCCTTCCTTCCTTCCTTCCTTCCTTCCTTCCTTCCTTCCTTCCTTCCCTCTGTTTCCTTCCTTCCTTCCTTCCTTCCCTCTGTTTCCTTCCTTCCTTCCCTCTGTTTCCTTCCTTCCTTCCTTCCTTCTTTCCTTCCTTCCTTCCTTCCTCCCTCCCTCCCTCCTTCCTTCCTTCCTTCCTTCCTTCCCTCTCCTTCCTTCCTCCCTCCCTCCCTCCCTCCTTTCTTTCTTTCATTCATTCATTCATTCATTCTTTTCTTTCTTTTTTCTCCCATTCCCACTTCCACTCTCACTTTCATTCACACTTTCTATCAGTCATTTGTCTTCTCTATCATCTTTTCTATCCCTTACCAAAAATGATCTATTATCTGTCTATCTGTTGATAGCTATAGCTGTCTACCTATTTAACTATCTGCTTATCTATTGTCTATTAGTCATTTAGTCCATTATTCCCTTATCAGTTATTTCTTCTGCTGGAAACCGAAATTGGTGCAACAAATTTGCCCTTTGAACAGGTTTATTATTGTATTATTCCTTTATGGGGTCTGCAACGTAATTGCACCAAGTGATGTTGTAAATTCTGTCTGGAAGTGATCGGCCTTTGCTGTCTCCAATCACCACCTGATGTCTGGAGGACGCACACTGTGATGTTTCTCCTTGTCTCCTTTAAAGTAGGATTTCCTGCATGTTCTTCCCTGTGTATTAGAGGACAAAGAAAACAGTGAACTACTCCTTCCCCTCCTCCTCCTCCTCTTCTTTATCTTCTTTATCTTCTTCTTCCTCCTCCTCCTCCTCCTCCTCCTTTTCTCCTCCTCCTCCTTCTCTTCTTTATCTTCTTTTTCTTCTTCCTCCTCCTCCTCCTCCTCTTCTCCTCCTCCTCCTCCTCCTCCTCCTCTTCTCCTCCTCCTCCTCCTCCTCCTTCTCTTCTTTATCTTCTTTTTCTTCTTCCTCCTCCTCCTCCTCCTCTTCTCCTCCTCCTCCTCCTCCTCCTCTTCTCCTCCTCCTCCTCCTCTTCTTTATCTTCTTTATCTTCTTTATCTTCTTCTTCCTCCTCCTCCTCCTCTTCTTCTCCTCCTCCTTTCCCTTCCCCCCATTCCCCTTCCCCCCCTCCTCCTCCTTGTCCATCTTTTCTTCCTCCTGTTCCTCCTTCTGTTCCAAACTAGGGGTTTTGTTCCAGACTAGGGAGTGACATGATAGCCGTCTTCCAGTGTTTGAGTGGCTGCCACAAAGAAAAGGGGATCAACTTATTTTTTTAAAGTACCAGAAAATAAAAGAGAAGAAACAATGGATGGAAACTAATCAATGAGAGGAGCTACCTAGAACTAAGGAGAAAGTTCCTGACACTAAGAAAAATCGATCAGTGGAGCAACTTTCCTGCAGAAGTTGTGGGTGCTTCATCCCTGGAGGTTTTTGAAGAAGAGACTGGACAGCCACCTATTTGAAACAGTATGGGGTCTCCTCCTTGGACTAGAAGACCTCCAAAATCCCTTCCAACTCCATTCTGATTGACTAATTGATCCAAATGGCAAGAGACGGGAAGCAAAACGGACCCCTGAGCAAAACCTTTCGCTCGCCAGCAAGGTTGAAATCCAAATTCACCCAGCATTTTAATAGGAATTAGAGGAACAATTGTGGTGATTATGATTAAAAAGCAAAAGTGGAGCATTACATTTTATGTTCGGTTATAATTGGTATTTATCACAATTTATGTAAACAGTAATGAAGCCTATGCGATTTATTTATTTATTTATTTAATTTTTTTTTTCTCGGGGAAATTGCATTATGACGCCAGCCATCGTTACCGTTAATTTTCCTAAGATGATGGCAATCAGCAGGCTCTGGTTTCATTGTAAATAGGTTCATTTAAAATTCAAACGCTGTTGATATTTCCAAATGAGTTCATGTTTGATTTCTGAAAGTCAACAATGTCAGAGGGGGGGGGAGAAAGGGGGGAGGGGTGTTGAATATGTTCCCCTAATTTGCATCAGAAACCAAGAGAGAACTTGTGGAAGAAAAGTTTGTTGCAAATGGTAGGAAAACGTTGCCGACTTTGGAGTTTGCTATTAGCTCTTGTTAGTTTATTTCTATTTTCTATTTTTTTTTTCTATTTATTTAATTTGTATACCGCCCTTCTCCAACAGGACTCAGGGCAGAGAACAGCCACGGTAAAATCACAACATATAAAATTTAAAAACATTTTTTTTTAAAAAAAGAGCCTTGGTAGTACAGTGGTCTAAGGCACCCTGTTATTAAGCTGGTTATTAAGACCAGCTGCCTGCAATTACTGCAGGTTCGAATCTCTCCAAGGCTCAAGGTTGACTCAGCCTTCCATCCTTTCTAAGGTAGGTAAATTGAGGACCCAGTTTGTGGGGGCAATAAGCTGACTTTGTATAAATATACAAAAGAATTAAGGCTATTGCTTAGCGCATTGTAAACCGCCCTGAGTCTCCGGAGAAGGGCGGCATATGAATCAAAATTAATAATAATAATAATAATAATAATAATAATAATAATAATAATAATAATAATAACAACAACAACAACAACAACAACACAACATTAAATAATGTTGGCCATCAATTTAAAATAACCCAATTAAAACTTAAAACTGCAAGGATGAGGTCAAGTTTAGAGCAGGGATGTTAAATTCAAGGCGCGGGGCTGGTCAGATCCAGCCTGGGGGGTCCATTCTGGAAAATGTAATTGGTCTACCCAAGTGGTGAAATCTAAAAAAATTTCCTACCGGTTCTGTGAGCGTGGCTTTATGGGCGTGGCTTGGTGGTGGTGGGGGTCATGTGACTGGGTGGGCATGGCTATGTAGTCATTTAATTTTAATTTAATTTAATTAATTCAATTTATATGCCGCACCTCTTCGAAGACTCAGGGCGGCTCACAATACATATTAAAAAATCATTATAAAAAAAACATTTAAAAATTAAAAACATTAAAAACTCATTCACGCCATTCATGGCCAGATCTCACCAGATCACAAGAGCGAGATCAACGGCCCCAGGCCTGCCGGAAAAGCCAGGTGGCCAATAGGGTGGGGATAGTCCGGACCACAGGAGGTAACTGGTTCCAGAGAGCTGGGGCAGCCACAGAGAAGGCCCTCCCCCACGGGCCCACCAGCCGGCATTGTTTAGCTGACGGGACCCGGAGGAGACCAACTCTGTGGGATCTTACCGGTCGCTGGAAGCTATGCAGCAGAAGGCGATCTCGAAGGCGGTCATGTGACTGGGGGGCTCAAAAGACAGAAACTCATTATAACAATGTCCTGCTGGAGCAGGGGGTTGGACAAGATTACCTCCAGGTCCCTTCCAACCCTGGATTGATTGCTGTGCTCTTTCAAGGTATCCTCTGAAGCTGCGTCTCGTGCCAGGTTTGTGGTCCTTCCTTCCTCTCCTTTTTCCCTCCCTCCCTCCCTTTCTTTTTCTTTCATTTTCTTTCTTTCTTTTTCTTTCTTTTTCTTTCTTTCATTTTCATTCATCCATCCTTCCTTTCTTCCTTCCTTCCTTTCTTCCTTCCTTCCTTCCTTTCTTTCTTTCTTTCTTTCATCATCGGAACTTTTTCTTTACTTTTTAAATAATTTTTACTACCGGTTTGGTGAACCAGTCACGATTGTCACTCCTGGTCTACCCACATCGCTTCAGCCTGGTCTACCCAATGCAAAGAGGAAACATACCAGCAGTTTGGGAAATAACAGTAACAGAGTTGGAAGGGACCTTGGAGGTCATTTAATCCAACCCCCTGCTCATGCAGGAGACCTGTACTAGGGATTAGGAACCGTCAAATTGCCAACCTTTCTGATCGACAAGCTCAGTGTCTTAGCCACTGAGCCACCTAGTCAGGCTCAATGACGTCAAGCTGGCCACGCCCACCCAGTCAGCCACGCCCAGTCAGTGGCATCAATCTGGCCATGTCCATCCAGTTGGCCACGCCCACTCTGCCCCCTGGTCGTAAGTGTCAAAAATGTCTGTTAGTCACTCTTTTCAGTGTTGGTGTACCTTCGAATGGTCACTAAATGAACTCTTTTTATTTTTGCAAAAAAAAAAATATTTTTAAACAAACAAAACATAAAACATCCTTCATCCATTACAATTTCAAGCAGTGTGTTGATCGGTTGCAAATCCCTTGTGCTTCTTCCCCATAATCATATTTTACTAATTATCTAATTTCTCATATTATCAACCTGATATATATCTTTATATCATTATTCTCATTTGTCATTTCTTCAACAATGGCATTATCATTCCAAATATATATATATATATATATATATATATATATATATATATATATATATATATATATATATATATATATGTCTTTTTCTGTTTTTCGTAGGCTTTTATGTGCATATTCTTTCTAGCCAGGTTTTACCTACGTAAGCTAGGTTGTTCTGCAGCTCTGACTGTGTGAAATCTCATTCACCAGCCTCAGAGCTCCTCCTCTGCTGACAAACTGCAACGCAGAGTTGCAGTTTGTCAGCAGAGGAGGAGCTCTGAGGCTGGTGAATGAGATTTCACACAGTCAGAGCTGCAGAACAACCTAGCTTACGTAGGTAAAACCTGGCTAGAAAGAATATGCATATATATATATATATCAATTTTCTTACTTCTTCGTAGGGTCTATGTGTGTTTTTCTTCTAGCCAGGTTTTCCCTACGTAGCCAAGGTTTTTTTGTAGCTCCAGCTCAGTAGAATCTCATCTACTCGGTTCTGGGCTTTTTTCCTTTCTAACACCTAGCAAGCTCTGACTGCTAGGTGGGAGACCTAAATAGATCCATTTCTAGCTCATTAGCTGTCATCAGTAGGCCACACCCACCTCCTCCCTGTAAAGGCATAGTATCAATTTTCTTACTTCTTCGTAGGGTCTATGTGTGTTTTTTCTTCTAGCCAGGTTTTCCCTACGTAGCCAAGGTTTTTTTGTAGCTCCAGCTCAGTAGAATCTCATCTACTCGGTTCTGGGCTTTTTTCCTTTCTAACACCTAGCAAGCTCTGACTGCTAGGTGGGAGACCCTAAATAGATCCATTTCTAGCTCGTTAGCTGTCGTCAGTAGGCCACACCCACCTCCTCCCTGTAAAGGCATAGTATCAATTTTCTTACTTCTTCGTAGGGTCTATGTGTGTTTTTCTTCTAGCCAGGTTTTCCCTACGTAGCCAAGGTTTTTTTGTAGCTCCAGCTCAGTAGAATCTCATCTACTCGGTTCTGGGCTTTTTTCCTTTCTAACACCTAGCAAGCTCTGACTGCTAGGTGGGAGACCTAAATAGATCCATTTCTAGCTCGTTAGCTGTCGTCAGTAGGCCACACCCACCTCCTCCCTGTAAAGGCATAGTATCAATTTTCTTACTTCTTCGTAGGGTCTATGTGTGTTTTTCTTCTAGCCAGGTTTTCCCTACGTAGCCAAGGTTTTTGGCTGGCTAGAAGAACCTGGCTAGAAGAAAAACACACATAGACCCTACGAAGAAGTAAGAAAATTGATACTATGCCTTTACAGGGAGGAGGTGGGTGTGGCCTACTGACGACAGCTAACGAGCTAGAAATGGATCTATTTAGGTCTCCCACCTAGCAGTCAGAGCTTGCTAGGTGTTAGAAAGGAAAAAAGCCCAGAACCGAGTAGATGAGATTCTACTGAGCTGGAGCTACAAAAAAACCTTGGCTACGTAGGGAAAACCTGGCTAGAAGAAAAACACACGTAGACCCTACGAAGAAGTAAGAAAATTGATACTATGCCTTTACAGGGAGGAGGTGGGTGTGGCCTACTGACGACAGCTAACGAGCTAGAAATGGATCTATTTAGGTCTCCCACCTAGCAGTCAGAGCTTGCTAGGTGTTAGAAAGGAAAAAAAGCCCAGAACCCAGTAGATGAGATTCTACTGAGCTGGAGCTACAAAAAAACCTTGGCTACGTAGGGAAAACCTGGCTAGAAGAAAAACATATATATATATATATATATATATATATATATATATATATATATATATATATATATATATATATGTAGGTCTTTGGTTATTCGGGTCTTCTCCCACGTAAAATTGGAAGTGTCTTGGCGACGTTTTCGACGAAGTCTCATTCGTCATCTTCAGGCTGGTGTTCTCGGCTTCGTGCTTCCAGGAGCAATGTGAGATCGCAGCTGTCTCTTCCTTTTAACTGCTAGTGGGGGTGTGAGCTGATTGGGTGGGAACTTGGCTGTGTTCTGATTGGGTGGAGGTGTGTTCTGATTGGTTAGGGGCTCGGCTGTGCTCTGATTGGATGGGGGGTTGGTTGTGCTCTGATTGGCTGGGGGTGTGTTCTGTTTGGGTGGGGGCTTGGTTGTGCTCAGCTTAGTCTGAGTTGCAGGGGGATATATATACACACACACATATTATATTCTAACATTCATTTTATATTTCATATTTCATTTCCATGTTTTATTATCTAGCCATTGGTAAAATAAATCCCATATCTTATAATATTGTTTATCTTCTTGTTCTCTAATTTCAAATGTCAATTTACTCATTTCAGCACATTCCATGATTTTCCTAATAACTTCATCTTGCATTGGCATTTTCTCATTTTTCCAGTTTTTAGCAAACACAATTCTAGCTGCTGTCAATACATTCACAATCAAATATCTCAATTCTCTATTGTATGTTTCTGGTATAATTCCTAATAAAAAAAAATATCTGGTTTAAAGTCTGTGTGTTTTTTAATCATTTTTTCCAACCATGTGTGGATTTTAATCCAATATCTTTTAGCTTCTACACATGTTCACCACATATGGTAATATATAGTGGTGGGATTCAGCCAGTTCGCACCTATTCACTAGAACCGATTGTTAACTTTCTAAGCAGTTCGGACAACTGGTTCTTGGAAGAAATCTCATTTTTTCCCACTTTACAGAGCTAATCCTGTAAGGAAGGCAGGAAGGAAACATTCTGGTGGTGTTTTCTAGCCTAATCTTTATTGCCCTGCTTATAGAAACTGCCTCTCTGGTTAACCCTTATTACATTGTAACAATAAGGTGAAGAGCCCATTGACGTGAGTGACATTGAGTTGGCCACACCCATACGATCACATGACCACCAAGCCACGCCTACCAGTTGGTCATTAGGGTAGAGAACCAGTTGTTAAATTATTTGAATCCCACCACTGGTAATACGAGCCCAGTATCTGATGACATTTCCAACACTGTTCAGATTTGTTCTTGAACATTCTGGCTATTCTCGTCGGGGGTTTACTAAATGAACTCTTGTCAGTCTACCTGTGTTAAAAAAAAAAAAACCTGTATAATGACACATCTAGGCTAAACTTTGCAATGTGCTTAGTCATTCCGCCCACTCCTTCCTGTTCATCTCAAATAAGAACCCAGCAGTAATATTCAATAATTCATTTCTTTTCAGAGGAAAAAAAAAAATCTAAGAAATTGCCAATTGAATTAAGAATGGTGCTTCTCTTAATATCAAACAAAGGCACCTTAAAGGACTCTGTATGAACCTATTTACGGGACCGCCTGCTACCACCAATAGCCTCCCACCGGCCGGTACACTCTCATAGAGAGGGGCTTCTCCGGGTGCCGTCGGCCAAACAATGTTGGCTGGCGGCCCCCAGGGGGAGAGCCTTCTCTGTGGGGGCACCTACGATCTGGAACGAGCTCCCCCCGGAGATGCGTAGGATCCCGGATCTGCGCACCTTCCGCCGCGCGCTTAAGACTTTTCTATTTCATCAAGCTGGCCTGGCCTAAATCTTCCCCCTTTTAAATGTGGAAATTTTAAATGTGGAAATTTTAAATTTTAAATTTGTCTTATTTATAGGGTCATGGGTAAGGTGTTTTAAATTGGGGAGCCATTTTGGATTTAATTCTGTTTTAAATGTATTTTAATGTTTATATTGTATGTTTTTAATTTTGGCTGTTCACCGCCCCGAGTCCTTTGGGAGAGGGGGCGGTATAAAAATCTAATAAATAAATAAATAAATAAATAAATATAAATAAATAAATTGCTTGAAATGAATCAGCCATTCATCAAAATGGATAAAGGCAGAACAATGCTTACTAAATGAAGCTTACAAGCATACACATTTGCAGTACAGAACATAGACTCACAGAGATGGAAGGGTCCTTGGAGGTCTTCTAGTCTACCCCCTGCTCAATCGGGAAACCCCATCTGTTTTCAGACAAATGGTTATCCAGTCCTTTCTTAAAAACCTTGAGTGTTGGAGCACCCACAACTTCAGTTCCCCTGATGAATTATTCTCACTGTCAGGAAATTTCTCCTTAGTTTTAGGTTGGATCTCTCTTTAATGTTCTTCTACCGGTTACTCAATTGAATGTTGTGGGAAGAAATATCCATCTGCTTCAGTTCCAAGCTGGGAGAAAGAGACTGGAAACATGGAGGCTGATCGGCAAAATGGTTGATTGACGAAGCAGAATCACATGTGATTCTGGGCAGCTGACAAAATGGAGTTGAGAGTGAGGGGTTTTTATACCTTCTTTTGAGCTTTGCATTGGAGCTTCCTGTTCCTGTGCAGGAACATGTATTCTATTGGCTGTTGTCAGATTCCTCTGGGGTCATGGAGGGGTTATATAGGGTTCATAGCTGGCTCTATAGGCAAAAGAGGAAATGCAAATCCTAGGTATTTGTCCTGAGCTAATTTTGTCAACCTTTCATTTGTTGCTTATCTGAGTTTCTGTCTTGACCCAGTCTTTCCGAATGGATGACCAAATCTGCCTTTCTAAAAGCTGGCCTCCTCAGTTTCTGCTTGGGGGCAGGGAAACTGGGGCTGGTTTCTGAATAGCCTGGCCCAATTTTTCTTAAAAAGGGCACAAAATATCTGCTGGGGCTATTAAGAAAGACTTGGGGGCTTGCTTTCTGTCTCCAAGAGCATGTTTCTCCATCTAAGGAAGTATAATATTCTGCCTTTTTTTAAAAAAAAGAAAATCCTCAAAATATTTCATTCTTTGGGGGCGGGGGGCAGGGCTTCCCACAATGTCACATAATTTAATGTCATACACAGTAAATATACAAAAGGGTTGGATCTCGAAAGGAAACGCTGGAGAGGGAAATATAAACTCTCTGGAAAAATCTGCAAAGGGTGTTAGGACAGGCCTCATTAAACATCTAGGATGCCATTTGACAAAAAAAATGTGTTGAACAAGGACAGCTAATTGGAGGTGACAGAAAATACTTTGAATGAATTGACCAAGAAAGAAACACATTCTCGTATCCTTCCTCCTGTGGTCTCCAACATCTCAATGTTGGAGAGATGTCTATTAAACCAGCTCAGGGCAACACAAGGGTACTTGCAGAGAAATAAAACCATTGACCTATTTTCAAATGTTCTTTGGCACTATAGATGTTATGGTTGCTTTCAGGTCTACAAGAATCAGTTGACCTGAAAGGCCACCTAACCTTAGATAATTGCAGTCTCTGATCTAACTACTCAGTTTTGAGCTATCATTAGCTGTTGGGTGAATAGTCCTGCCTGGGCCAGCTGGTTAATTGAGACTTCCAATGAGACAGAAAAACCTCTGAGAGACTGCTGAGCAATTGAAGGTCTCGAGATACCAAGAATGAGTTGCAACTGACATTGCTGGCCTTGCTAGAATGGAATGGATGCTCCTGCTGAGAATCTAATGGAGAGAAGTAGATTTAAATTAAAAAAAAATGGGGAGGAGGTTTAAAGAAACAGGCTGAAGAAGAACTTTGTTGAGGCAAAACACAATCCTTGTTTCTGTGGCCTCCAAAGCTTTCCAAAAATTGACTCCAAGCTCTACTTTAATCCTGTCAAAGGGAAAAGTTATTAAGCAGAGTTAGAGTTTGACATTTTGTCAGAGTTCACCTGTTGAATATATTTATTTATTTATTTATTTTATTTATTTATTTTATTTATTTATTTATTTGTTTATTTGTTTGTTTGTTTGTTTGTTTGTTTTAATTTGTATACCGCCCTTCTCCAGCAGGACTCAGGGCGGTGAACAGCCAGAATAAAACAGAACATACAAAATTTAAAAACAGTTTAAAAATAATTAAATATTTTTGGCCACAATTTAAAACACCCAATTAAAATCAATTAAAATTAACTAAAGCTATGGGATCAAGTCAGCCCGGCTAGGTGAAATAAATAAGTTTTCAGGGCCTGACGAAAAGTCCGGAGGTCTGGTATTGTACGTATCTCTGGGGGGAGGTTGTTCCAGAGGGCAGGTGCCACCACATAGAAGGCTCTCCCCCTGGGGGTCACCAGCCGACACTGTCTGGCAGATGGCACCCTGAGGAGGCCCTCTCTGTGCGAGCGTACTGGCCGGTGGGAGGCTATTGGTGGCAGAAGGCGGTCTCGTAAATACCCCGGCCCTAAGCCATGGAGCGCTTTAAAGGTGGTCACCAACACCTTGAAGCACACCTGGAAGACCACCGGGAGCCAGTGCAGCTCGCACAGGAGAGGTGTCACATGGGAGCGCCCCGTCACTCCCATAATCCCCTGCACGGACCAGCTGGAGCTGGAGCTAGAGAGCATTGCAGTAGTCTAGGCGGGAGGTGACAAGTGCCTGAGTGACCGTACGTAGGGAGTCCTGATCTAGAAAGGGACGCAACTGGCGTATCAGGCAAACCTGATAAAAAGCCCCCCTGGCCACGGCTATCATATGCTCTTCTAAAGACAGCCGTGCATCCAGGAGGATAAACACACACACACACACACACACACACAGACATGCACACACATATATATATATATATCAAATTTATATTTGCTGATAAAGAAATAAAGGGAGACTAGCACAGATCTATTTCAAGTTATTGGATTCGAACTTGTAAGGGTATGGCTCAGATTCGAACTTGTAAGGGTATGGCTCAGATTCGAACTTGTAAGGGTATGGCTAGCTGATGAGAGCTAAATAGCTTGAAATAGATCTTATACTAGTCTCTCTTTATTTCTTTATCAGCAAATATACATTTGGTATAAAATGGTTTGTTGTGAATGCGACTGAATAACTGAATAACAGACCAAATAACTGAAGCAATCGCGATGCTACATACTCTCTCATTGGCGGGAAAACAAAAGCTATTCGCAACCAGAATGGTCCATTTCTAAAAATAGGAGTGTTCCAAACATTTTGGAAAACTGTTGCAGTCACTATGACTGTAGGTCTGGTTATGGATTAAGGAAGGAAATTAGATCACAAACTCTTATGTGGCATGTCCAAAAAATAAATAAATAAAAAAAATGCAAAGCAGCAAACAGGGGTGTAATCTCAGATCCAGATGGTAGACTTCCAGGACAGGAATAGGCTGGGTAAATCTCCCCAATGGGAATGTTTGATGTTGCTACCCATCACGCTATATTTTCTTTAACATTGACTTCGTTTCAATTAATTGTACTCATTTGGAAACAAAAAAAGCTGGTTTCATCTCAGCTGGTATCATCACACTGCTCAGGATCAAGTAACACATTAATCAATGATTGACTTTGATTGCAGCTTAATGTGTTCAATAAACTCATCCATTCCCATCATGCTTGATACATAACAGAGGATTAGGAGTTCTATATCCAATGCAGGATCTACAGAGATCAGTGTGCTGTCTGGCTTTCTTTTTTTTAAAAAAAATATATATTTGACTGTGCTTCTTAAATTGAAGTCTTTGAGTGGCTAGTAACAGATAAAAGTGTCATGGAACACACAATAACAGAAACAATTCATCCATAATCATCTTGGATACCCACCAGGCTAATTGTGCCAATCAATTATTTTATTATTCGAGTATTTAATTGGAAAAATACATTTTAAGCTTGTCAGTTTAGGAGGAGGAGGAGGAGGAGGAGGAGGAGGAGGAAGAGGAGGAGGAGGAGGAGGAGAAGAGGAGGAGAAGAAGAAGAAGAAGAAGGGGAAGGGGAAGGGGAAGGGGAAGGAGAAGGAGAAGGAGAAGGAGAAGGAGAAGGAGAAGGAGAAGGAGAAGGAGAAGGAGAAGAAGAAGAAGAAGAGGAGGAGGAGGAGGAGGAGGAGGAGGAGGAGGAGGAGGAGGAGAAGAGGAGGAGGAGGAGGAGGAGGAGGAGGAGAAGAAGAAGAAGAAGAAGAAGAAGAAGAAGAAGAAGAAGAAGAAGAAGAAGGGGAAGGGGAAGGGGAAGGGGAAGGGGAAGGGGAAGGGGAAGGGGAAGGGGAAGGGGAAGGAGAAGGAGAAGGAGAAGGAGAAGAAGAAGAAGAAGAAGAAGAAGAAGAAGAAGAAGAAGAAGAGGAGGAGGAGGGGGGGGGGGAGGAGGAGGAGGGGGGAGGAGGAGGGAAGGAAGGAAGGAAGGAAAGAAGGAAGGAAGGAAGGAAGGAAGGAAGAAAGGAAGGAAGGTAAAGATAAAGGTAAAGGTAAAAAAAATCCTCTGACGATCCCAGCTGAGCAGCATGATCGTCAGAGGCTCTTTTTTTTTTTTGCTTTTAAAAGTAAAAAAAAAAGGATTGCACACCACAGCTGATCACTACCACCCCTTGCATGCTGTTCTACTTACTGTATGCCTCCTTTTGGCATGCACTGTGCACACGCACCTCGCATTTGGTGCATGGTGCACACTGCGCATGTGCAGCCAGCGAACCAGTAGTAAACCAGTTCAGATTTCACCACTGCATTAAATGCATCATAAGTCACAAGCCCTGGCATGCCCACAAGAGCTTTAAATCCAGTCCACCTTGAATGCCCTTCTTATCTCCCGCTCATTTCCCTCGACTGTTAGTTGGCCAGATTCTTGTTGAGGGCTTAAGCTTGCAATAAATCTTTATACTCATTTGAACTGCCTGACTCTCCTGATTTCCCCTGTGCTTGACGTGGAAGTTAGGATGGACAAGGAGAGTGTAAGAGAGAGCTTAGCTAGTATAAGGAAATTCAAATATCATTATCAGGGTAGATTATATTACCAGGTATTGAAGAAACTGTTGGTAGAACCATTCTTGGTAATGTCTGGTGAGATCCCAGCAGACTGAAGGGGAGCAGATGTCTACTTCATTTTCAAAATGAGGAAGGGGACCCAAGAGACTGCAGGCAATTCAAGAAGTTCAGTGGCAAACTGGAGCAAGTTTAGAAGATAACTACAATTAATAGTAAAGGGTTGGAATTATACCTGTGCACCTTTGCACACACAGAAACACACTACAACTTAGTGGTTTCATGAAACCCTTACAATAGAAAAATAGGACAGAAGGATAAAGGAGGCAGGAGCTTTCGGATTTATGTCCAGCAGATATATGTGGATTGGTGTAAATCCAATCCATTTTATAACCCATCTTTCAAATCCAATTTCCTCTCCAGCAGATTTATCATAGAGTTCCTCCTCCTCCTCCTCCTCCTCCTCCTCCTCCTCCTCCTCCTCCTCCTCCTCCTCCTCCTCCTCCAAAGAAATGCATATTGATCTATGAGCGAGAAAATAAAGAAGGTTGAGCTTGCTTGCATTTCTTTTCCTTGGTGTCTCCCTTGTGTAGGTCTCTCTGTGTGTGTCCTACACAATTATAAAAGTCAGAGACATTGGTGCATATCCACATGGTTGACAGAGGAAAGCCACAGAAGAGGAGTAAATTGGAATAATGCTGGGGTTAGGGAAAAGGCATGTAAAAAAAGAGAGAGAGAGAGAGAGGTGGTGCTTCAGTGGCATGGTTCAAAAAAAAGGAATTGAATTTGTATCTCTGACTGGAGAAAGGGATTTTGCTGGAAGAAAGGCCAAGGGGAAGGATGGGAAGGAGAAGGAGAAGGAGAAGGAGAAGCAGAAGGAGAAAGGGAAGGAGAAGGATGGAAAGGAAGGAGAAGGAACAAGAGGAGAAGGAGAAGGAAAGAGGAGAAGGAGAAGAGAAGGGGAAGGAGAAAGAAAAGGAGAAGGAGAAGGAGAAGAAGAAAAGAGGAGAAGGAAAAGGATAGGAAGGAAGGAGGAGGAGGAGAGAAGGGAAAGGAGAAAGGGAAGGAGAAGGATGGAAAGGAAGGAGAAGGAACAAGAGAAGGAGAAGGAAAGAGGAGAAGGAGAAGAGAAGGGGAAGGGGAAGGATGAGAAGGAGAAGGAGAGGAAGGAAAGAGGAGAAGGAAAAGGATGGGAAGGAAGGAGGAGGAGGAGGAGAGAAGGGGAAGGAGAAAGGGAAGGAGAAGGATGGGAAGGAAGGAAAAGGAACGGGAAGAGAAGGAGAAGAAAAGAGGAGAAGGGGAAGGGAAGGGAAAGGAGAAGGATAGGAAGGAAAGAGGAGAAGGAAAAGAAGGATGGGAAGGAAGGAAGAGGAAGAGGAGGAGGAGAGAAGGGAAAGAAGAAAGGAAAGGAGAAGGATAGGAAGAAAAGAGGAGAAGGAAAAGAAGGATTGGAAGGGAGAAGGAGGAGGAGGAGGAGGAGACTTAATAACTAGTGACTTTTTACTTACTTTGAAAATGGGAAAAATCCCAACAAAATCCATCACCAAATTCTTTTATACCCCTAACTTTTCAGTGAAAGGAAATAAGATTGAGGTTTCAAATCCATGCCTAGTACTGCAGAATGCTGGTATCTTAGTGAATTTTAAAACACTTAACAGGGACACAATTTTGCCCATTCTGCTTCCTATGTGCATGTGTCTATTATTTCCCATCTCTTACTCTTCTTTTTGACTTCTGCTGTTGTATGTTATGTAAAAAAACTAGCACATTTCTCAACTCTGCATTAACTGCAGCTATAAGAAAGAGTTGGGGAAAAAAGGAACGTTGTTTGTGAATGATTAGGTGAATAATAATTTTATTACTGTCTGTGAGATCATTTTCTCTCGTCTCCCTGAAGGTGATATGTAAATGCAAAGGAACCAGCAAATCAATTAAGAAGAAGTCACAGCCGCACAACTTGAGAAATGGGAGACTGAAGTTAATGACAAGAGCTTTTCATATTTTACTTTTTTATTTTTTAAATCATTCCCCCCAGCGTGGCTTCCTTCTTTTCTTTTCATTTCTCTCCCTTTCTCGTGTTCTCCCGCACCCTTTGCAACCAAATCATTCTTTTTCTTGAGGCTTAAGACAAGTTTTAAAGGCAAATATGTCTCCACTTTGCATTCTGGTGCTTTTTCCAGCCTGAAGCTAGCTTGTTATAACCAACTTAGGCAGTGGCAAAGGGACAATCAAGCCTTCAGAATCAATCCTAGGCAGATATAAGTTTGGATCTGATGGGTTTTCCTTTCCTTTCACCCCCATTCTAAGGAGGGGGAGAAGGTAGGAGAGGAAAATGAGGAGGAGGAGGAGGAGGAGGAGGAGGAGGAGGGGGAGGAGGAGGAGGAGGAGGAGGAGGAATAAAAGAAAGAGGGGGAGGAGGAGCAGCAGCAGCTTGGAAAGTAGAAAGAAAGGATGAGAAGGAGGAGGAGAACCATGAGGAGGAGAACAAGAGGAGGAGGAGGAGGAGATAGAGGAGAAGGAAGAGGAGAAGAAGAAAATGAGCAGGGGAAGGAGAAGGAAGAGGAGGAGGAGCGTGAAAAGTAGAAAGATGGAAAGAGAAAGAGGAGGAGAACCAGGAGGAGAAGAACAAGAGGAAGAAGGGGGGAAGAGGAGGAGAAGAAGATAGAGGAGAAGGAACAGGATAAGAAGGAAGAGGAATCCTAGGCAGATATAAGTTTGGATCTGATGGGTTTTCCTTTTCTTTCCTTTCACCCCCATTCTAAAGAGGGGGAGAAGGTAGGAGAGGAAAATGAGGAGGAGGAGGAGGAGGAGGAGGAAGAGGAGAAGACAGAAGAGGAAAAAGAGGAAGAAAAAGAGGACCAGGAGGATGAGAAGGATGGGATGAGAAGAAGGAGGTAGAGGACCAAGAGGAGGAAGAAGAAGAGGGAAAGGAGAAGGAAAGAGGAGGAAAAAGAGGGGCATGAAGAGGAAGAGAAGGAGGTAAATAAGGAGGAAGAGGAGGTGGTGGTTTAGTATACAGCTCTTCACTGCCTGCTAAAATATCAATACCTACAAAATGAGGAAGTGCGCCAACAACAGATTCAAATTTGGAATTAATCATGCTCCCCACTAATCCATTCCTCCTGGAGAGGATGAGTTTGTATGCACCCCCGATTTCCAAATCATCAGGGTCTTTGCCCAAGGAAAGAAATATTCATCAGTTTTTTTCATCAGTTTTGTCACAAAGGGAAGAAAAGGAAGCGTTCTTTGGATTTACTCAAAGAAGTCTCAGTCCCTTTGAAAAGTCAAATCTCTTTTTCCACCCCTCCTTCGGCCTTTTTAGAATAGAATAGAATAGAATAGAATAGAATAGAATAGAATAGAATAGAATAGAATAGAATAGAATAGAATAGAATAGAATAGAATTTTTTATTGGCCAAGTGTGATTGGACACACAAGGAATTTGTCTTGGTGCATATGCTCTCAGTGTACATAAAAAGAAAAGATACATTTGTCAAGATTCATAAGGTACAACACTTAATGATAGTCATAGGGTACAAACAAGTAATCAGGAAACAATATCAATATAAATCATAAGGATACAAGCAACAAAGTTACAGAGTCATAAGTGGAAGGAAATGGGTGGTGGAAACAATGAGAAGATTAATAGTAGTGCAGACTTAGTAACTAGTTTGACAGTGTTGAGGGGATTATTTGTTTAGCAGAGTGATGGCATTTGGGAAAAAAATTGTCTTTGCATCTAGTTGTTCTGGTGTGCAGTGCTCTATAGTGTTATTTTGAGGGTAAGAGTTGAAACAGTTTATGTCCAGGATGTGAGGGGTCTGTAAATATTTTCACAGCCCTCTTTTTGACTTGTGCAGTATACAGGTCCTCTGTGGAAGAATATAGTATAGTATATATTATACTATATATTATACTATATACTATATATTCTATAGTATAGTATAGTATAGAATAGAATAGAATAGAATAGAATAGAATAGAATAGAATAGAATAGAATAGAATAGAATAGAACAACAGAGTAGGAAGGGACCTTGGAGGTCTTCTAGTCCAACCCCCTGCTTAGGCAGGAAACCCTACACCACTTCAGACAAATCGTTATCCAACATCTTCTTAAAAACTTCCAGTGTTGGAGCATTCACAACTTCTGGAGGCAAGTTGTTCCACCGATTAATTGTTCTAACTGTCAGGAAATTTCTCCTTAGTTCTAAGTTGCTTTTCTCCTTGATTAGTTTCCACCCATTGCTTCTTGTCCTGCCCTCAGGTGCTTTGGAGAATAGCTTGATTCACTCTTGTTTGTGGCAGCCCCTGAAATATTGGAATACTGCTATCATGTCACCCCGGTCCTTCTTTTCATCAGACTAGACATACCCAGTTTTAGCAATGTTAGGATAGGACTTTGAAAATTGGACACTAATTATAGAAACCAAAGAAACTAAAGATTACAATTAAATGGTAAGAATATTTAAATTTGACACATTAACAAAAAAAATCGAGCAAAATACTTTAACAGCAGATGTATTTTTTTTTTTATTTGATTTATATGCCGCCCTTCTCCGGAGACTCAGGGCGGCTTACAATGCGTTAAGCAATAGCCTTCATTCGTTTGTATATTTTATACAAAGTCAGCTTATTGCCCCCACAACTGGGTCCTCATTTTACCTACCTTAGAAAGGATGGAAGGCTGAGTCAACCTTGAGCCTTGGAGAGATTTGAACCAGCAGAAATTGCAGGCAGCTGTGTTAATAACAGGGTGCACTAAACCACTGTACTATCAAGGCACTACTATTGAAGGATGTTTTTGAAGAATGGACTGAGAAATTAATTATAAGAATGTCTGAAACCATAGATAGGTGGTATGGTAATGATGTCTCAGAATAGGGACAAGCTCTACTGGAAAAGACTAAAATTTGAATGTGGATTTCAATGTGATAAGTTACAAGAATGACATGCAAAAAATATGGATATATCTTATGGGGAAAGATGGATATATTTTGAAATGAAATGGGCTGATATCTTAATACTTAAAATGGACATACAAATAGGAAACCAGAAGAGTATTTGGATAATCCTTAAAAAAACACACACACATGGATTTACAACAGAGAGCTGTTAACATTTAGAAGTATTTTCTGAGAGGAGACAAAAAGCCAATGAAACAAAATCAAGTTTGAGGATGTTATTTAAGGGATTAAAAGCCAAGATTGTTAAAGGAACAGGGAAGAAATATAAAGTTGGCTTATCTGATCGAGGTTAAAATAGATACACAGTTATCTCTGGTAGACCTTAATGGACTTTTACCAACTAGCAATGGATGTTGAGACTTGAAGTTCTTTGTTTATGGTTAAAAGATTAGATATGGGAAGATAAGTTCCTTTGTTGTATTTTAAGAGATCGGTGATGTTACCAAAATAGTTTATATTTATCATGATGATGGGAGGGGAAAACCTTATAAAGAATCACTGGAGGCAGTTTTTAGCCAAGAAAAGAGAATATTGTAGAAAAGATGTGATCACTGTCCTTGGGTATCTAAGGGGAGAAAATGGGAGAAACTATTCAAAATTGCTCTAGAAGGCAGGGCAAAGATAATGTGTGCTTACATTACAAAGTAAAAGATTTCAGCTGGACATCAGGAAGACTTTTCTCCTGGTAGATTATTCTCCAGTAAGTCCTTGGTGCTCTGAGCTCGGTTGTTTGCTAGCAAACGTTTCATTAGCCAACTAGGCAACATCATCATGCTAGAAGGGAGCAGAATTAGATAGATAGATAGATAGATAGATAGATAGATAGATAGATAGATAGATAGATAGATAGAGAGACAGACAGACAGACAGACAGACAGACATAGATGGTAGATAGAAGATGATGATGATGAGAGAGAGAGAGACAGACAGACAGACAGACATAGATGGTTGATAGAAGATGATGATGAGAGAGAGAGAGACAGACAGACAGACAGACATAGATGGTAGGTAGAAGAAGATGATGATAGAGAGAGGGGGGAGACAGACAGACAGACAGACAGACAGACATAGATGGTAGGTAGAAGATGATGATAGATAGATAGATAGATAGATAGATAGATAGATAGATAGATAGAGTAAGTAGGTAGACAGAGAGAGAGAGATGATAGATAGATAGAGATGGGGGAGACAGACAGACAGACATAGATGGTAGGTAGAAAATGATAGATAGATAGATAGATAGATAGATAGATAGATAGATAGATAGATAGATAGATAGATAAGGTAAGTAGGTAGACAGAGAGAGATGATAGATAGATAGATAGATAGATAGATAGATAGATAGATAGATAGATAGATAGATAGATTGTTTCCCATACACCTCACTAATATTGACAGGCAAGCTACTGTATATAAACAAGGAGCAAACCCCACACTCATTCTCACTGTTGAGGTTATTAGTTGGGTAATGAAATGTTTGCAAGAAAGCCACCAAGTTCAGAGAGCACCAAAGACCTCACAATCCTCCTCCGGCTGCTGCTCCTCCTCCTCCTCACTCTCCTCTCCAGAAATACCACTCCCTTCTAGCACTGATGATGTTACTTAGCTGAGTCATAAAATGTCTGCAAGAAAACAACCAAGCTCAGAGATAGACTCCTGTTTTTTTTTTTTTTTTTAATTTGATTTATATGCCGCCCTTCTCTGGAGACTCAGGGCGGCTTACAATGCATTAAGCAATCCTGTTAAGAATGCTATGGTTGTCTATTTGTGTTCTGGACAGAGGGTGGGAGTAGATGTTGCCAAAGTCCCTTCCAAACTTAACACCCTGTGATTTCAGCCAAAGGGTTAAGCAAATAAGCTAAACATCATCACACCTCTTCAAAATGGTGGCCGTCCGATGTTCCTATGTGGATTCCTGCTCCATTGCAGCATTCTGACTCCCTTTATTCCAAGTTTATTTGCAAAAGGATGGTAACCCATAGAATGGGAGAGAAATATCTGAGTGCCAGTGACACTGAGAACCCCCGGCAAATTTCAGAGTTGGAGCAGATGTCAAAACTGCACTGAACCAAACCGGAGGGCATCCAAGCTTGACACGAAGCAAATTTCCTTGGCAAAAGTGATGGAAAATAAACACCCTCTTCACAGAAATTGCAATGATTTGATGAGATCAGACCCTTCTTGGCTCACGTGAACGTTGGCACACTTTGCAAAGCCTTCGTTACTGCCACATGGGCTGGCACAAGCGTGGCTCTTCCCAATGTTTTGCACGCTTCCTCTGCGGAATGAAATCTCGCTAGCAAGTTCTGCAAAGACAGTTAAGGTGCCCTTCTTCACCCTCAGGCCTTCTTCGATGGATGGAAACTAATGAAGGAGAGAAGCAACCTAAAAACTAAGGAGAAATTTCCTAAGAGTGAGAAGAATTCATCAGTGGAATCAGGGGTGAAATGCTCCTGGCTCGGGCGAATAGGTAGCGATGATGGCCAGTGGTCTGGAGAACCGGTAGCAATGGCAGCTTGAGGCTCAACCCACCCGCCCCATTCCCCGGAGTCGGGGAATGCACCATTTGCTGACTCCAGCCTTGCCGCGGAGCCGCTGCCTGATCGCCCTTTGCCACGTGGCTCTGTCCACCCGCCCCATTCCCCAGAGTCAGGGAATGCACCATTCCTGGACTCCTAATGCTCACCTTTCTCCCACGGCTGTCTGTCAGGGAAGGCAAGTGCTTGAAAGATACCAGAGTCGCTTATTCTCTTTCTTGAGAGTTCAGTTTGTGATGAGCAAAAACTGGAAATACTCCATGATCTCTGCGTTACTGGACTTTGCCTGCTTTATCGGACTGCATTTGGATTAATCCTTGTATTGTTGAAACTCTGCCTGTTTTATTGGAATGCTTGCAGTCTAATCTTTGTTTTGTGTGAGTAAAGTCTGAATTGGCAACTAGCCACTGGGTTGCTGCCAGCTTTATCTTCAAAGAGTTTTGTCGTGTGGCTTATTAACTCCGGGCCGTCTGTGAGGGTGCGTGTGTGGTACGGGGACAGAACAGGTAAGGACACGCCGGCAGAATAGAAATTTAAAAATTTTTCCCTACCACTTCTGTGGGTGTGGCTTGATGGGAAGGGGTCTTGTGACTGAGCGGGCATGGCTGTGAGTGACATTGAGTTGACCACGCCCACTCAGTCACAGGACACCTCCCCCACCAAGCCACGCCCATAGAACCAGTAGGGAAAAATTTTAGATTTCACCCCTGAGTGGAATGATTTGCCTCCAGAAGTTATGGGTGCTCCAACACTGAAGGTTTTTAAGAAGGGACTGGACAGCCATTTATCCAAGGTTCCTTCCAACTCTATTATTTGGTATTCTGTGTTTGTTTTCTAATAATGCCGTGGTAAGACCACACGTGGAATATTGCACCCAGTTTTGGTTGCCAAGAGATAGATAGATAGATATCTATATATATATGAGATGTTGAGACTCTTTAATAATATATAATGATAATATACCATCCGAAGATAATCTGATCAGAAAAGTTTTGGAATGTGCGGAGATGGACATATTAACAAAGGTGATACAAGAAAAAGAGGAAACAGAATATATTACTTAGTGTGGGAGAAATGGTATGAATGGTTGGAGGAGAGAGATAAAAGGAAGGGAAAAATTAAATAATGGTCAATATAGGAGTTGAAGTATAATTGCTAATATGAGGAAACAAAAACTGTAGAAATAGAAGCGGATACACGGGTATTGTTATGTATATATGTAAATAAATAAATAAATATTAGAAATATATGTATAAAAGATATAGTAGAAATAAGGGAGGAAAAATGTTTAAGTATGAAATTTTGGCGAAACCGTTGAAACAGAAAAAGTGTTAAAGCTTTCTTTTTGTTTTTAAAAAATGTTTAATAATTTTTTTTTTTTTTTAAAAAAAAAGATGTTGAGACTCTAGAAAGAGTGCAGAGAAGAGCAACAAAGATGATTAGAGGACTGGAGGCTAAAATATATGAAGGACGGTCTCAGGAATTAGTCCCAAAGGTGCTTTTTCAAGAGGCAACTGGACTTTCTGATTTTTCTCCAAAGATGTTTCCCTTCTCATCCAAGAGAGATGAAGAAGCTTCTTGGATGAGAAGTGAAATGTCTTCAAAGAAAAACTAGAAAGTCCAGTTGCCTCTTGAAAAAGCACCTTTGGAACAACCATGACCTGGATGACTGAGAATCTCCATAGACATTTGCAGGAATTAGGTATTTTTAGTTTAATGTGAAAAGAAGGACCAGGGTCCTCCTGGATACGCAGCTGTCCTTGGAGGAACATCTGATTGCTGTAGCCAGGGGTACCTTTTGTCAGGTTTGCCTGATCCGCCAGTTGCGGCCCTTTCCTGATCGGGATTCCCTGTGCACAGTCACTCATGCCCTCGTCACCTCGCACCTGGACTACTGCAACACTCTCTACATGGGGCTCCCCTTGAGGAGCACCCGGAGGCTCCAATTGGTCCAGAATGCGGCCACACGGGTAATTATGAGAGCTGCCTGGTGCTCCCACATAACGCTGCTCCTGCGTGAGCTGCACTGGCTCCCAGTGGTCTTCCAGGTGTGCTTCAAGGTGTTGGTCACCACCTTTAAAGTGCTCCATGGCATAGGACCTAGTTATCTTCGAGACCGCCTGCTGCTATCGATGACCTCCCACCAACCTGTGTGCTCCCACAGAGAGGGCCTCCTCGGGGTGCCATCAGCCAAACAATGTAGGCTGGTGACCCCCAGGGGGAGGGCCTTCTCTGTGGGGGCACCTACCCTCTGGAATCAGCTGCCCCCAGAGATAAGGAGAATGCAAGACCTCGGTGTCTTCCGCCTTGCCCTTAAAACTTTCTTTTTCCAGCAAGCTGGGCTGGCTTAACATAACATTTTTTAAAAACATTTTTAACTGGTGTCATTTTAAATTGGGGCCAAATTAATATATATCCTTTTAATTGTTTTTAATGTTTGTATTGTATGTTTTTAGCTGGCTGTACACCGCCTTGAGTCCCTCGGGAGAAGGTGCGGTATATAAATTCGAAATAAAATAAAAAATAAATAAAATGATAGCAGTCTTCCAATGTTTAAGGGGCTGCCACAAAGAACAGGGGGTCAGCTTATTCTCCAAAGCACCTGAAGGCAGGACAAGAAGCAATGGATGGAAACTATTCAAGGAAACAAACAATCTAGAACTAAGAGAAATTTCTTGACACTGAGAACCATTCATCAGGGGAACAGAAGTTGCCTTCAGAAGTTGTAGGAGCTCCATCACTGGAGGTTTTTAAGTAGAGACTGGACAGCCACTTGTCTGGAATGGTATAGGGTCTCCTGCTTGAGCAGGGGGTTGGACTAGAAGACCTCTAGTCCCTTCCAACTCTATTATTCTGTATTCTGTGTTTGTTTTCTAAGAGTTTGGTAGAAATCTAGGCAGAGACTAAGCAAAGAATCTGGAAAAACAGGCAACAACAGTTACGATGACGCTTCTGAGCGTGCCAGATTTTTGACTCTTTCAAGACTGCATTTTCTTCTGTTTTATTTTTCAGAAATGGTATTTATTTTCATTTACATTTAGATTAGCTCTGTGGCAGCAGATGGAAAGACTTGGAGTGAAATTACGATCAAAAGACATTAGAAACCGTTGAGAAATTAAAACTAAGTGGCAACCTTGTTCACAGCTTTTGTTTGGTTGGTTGCTTTGGCTTATTTTGGATAAGGCTGAGGGGGAAAGAAATATGGACCTGACTCATTAAAATTGACAGATTTGGGCAGAGGAGATGAAGGGTAGAGGGAGTGGATTTGCTTGAAAACATTTGAGAAGTCACAACAAAATGGAGACAAAGGTTCGCATCTGTTTACTGTAACTGCATCACACTCTCACCGTGTGGGATATATTTTAAATTATGCTGCTCATTGCAGAATTGATAAAAAACAGAAATCTTTTCAGGAAAAAAATAAAATAAAATCCATGAACCCAAACAATTGTTTCTCATTTCTCAGATGACATGTCAGGGGATTGTTTAAAAGCAGATAGGTGCATCTACCTTTAAATTGTCTCTACAATTTATGTAGTAATATACCCTGTTTTCCCGAAAATAAAACCCAAACGGAAAATAAGTCCTAGCGTGATTTTTCAGGTTGCTCATAATATAAGCCCTACCCCCCAAAAAATAAGACCCAGTTAAGCTTGTCAGCCAGATGGATGCATTTAGTAATGTATTTTCCCCAAAATAAGACCTAACCTGAAAATAAACCCTAATGTGTCTTTTGGAGCAAAAATTAATATAAGACCCGGTCTTATTTTCAGGGAAACACAGTATTTTGAATAAGGACGCTTACATCATAGAAAATGGGTGCTCAGTCATTCAATTATTTCTAACTCATTATCATGCAATGGATGAATGTCTATGGAGATTCTCAGTCATCCAGTTTATGGTTGTCTCAAAGGTGTTTTTTTTTTCAAGAAGCTGAAGAAGCTTCTTGGATGAGAAGCAAAACTTCTTCAAGGAAAAACCAGAAAGTCCAGCTGCCTCTTGAAAAGCAGCATCTTTGGGACATGCAATGGATGTCATTTTGTGAGGGTTATCCTTCAAGAGTTATTTCTTTGACTTCTAATGACTTTTTCTTGAGTCAACAGCAATGGTGTCTATCTATTTTCTCTTCTGTCAGTGTCTTTTATAGGACATAGAATATCAGATTTGGAAGGGACCTTGGAGGTTTTTTAGTTCAACCTCCTTCTCAAGCAGGAGACCCTATACTATTTTAAACAGGTGGATGTCCAGTCTCCTCTTAAAAGCCTCCAATGGTGGGACAATCACAGCTTCAGAAGGCAAGCTGTTCCACTGATTAATTGTTCTGTCAGGAAATTTCTCCTTAATTCTAGCTTTCTTCCCTCCTTGATTACTTTCCATTCATTGTTTCTTGTCTTGTCTTCAGCTGCTTTGGAGAACAGGTTGACACCCCTCCTCTTTTTTGTGGCAGACCCTCAAATATTGGAACACTGCTGTCAGGGTTTCAAGTAACATACCCATAGCAAACAAAACTCTGAGCCAGGTAGTTTCCTCAAAGAATAGGTTTATTGAATATGTCATATTGGCACAGGCTGGTGAAAACCAACTCTGAACATTCCTGCAGTTTTCACCTAATTGAAAGTAAAAGTTTGTCACTTTCTCAAAACAATCAGTCACATGGTCCAATCAAGACACTCTCCAGTTGCTAGGTGACTCCAGTTCCCTCCTTCTGAGCACCTGCAGGAATGTCCTTGGTTCCCAAGAGAAAGTATTTTGTTTTGACTACAAAAATTCCAGTGCTTTTCCTTATTTCCAAGCATCAGAACGTCTCCAGTGATTCTTGCCTTCACGTATCCAAACTATTTAGTCTTCATTTCCATGATGAATGCACTGATGATGTGACCTAGTTTGGGTAATGGAGCAACTGCAAGAAAACAACCAAGTTCAGAATGCACCAAGGACCCTCATTTCAATCCTGAGCTACAAATATTCTCCTTGACGGTCTTCTGGGCCAATCCTCTGTTCAAGTAGGAAACCCTACACCATTTCAGACAAATGGTTGTCCAATCTCTTCTTAAAAACCTCCAGTGATGGAGCACCCATGAGTTCTGGAGGAAAGTTGTTCCACTGATTAACTGTTCTCACTGTCAGGAAATTTCTCCTTAGTTCTAGGTTGCTTCTCTTCTTGATTTGCTTCCATTCATTGCTTCTTGTTCTGCTTTCAGATGCTTTGGAGATAGGCTGACCCCTTTTCTTTGTGGCAGTCCCTTAGATATTGGAAAGCTGCCATCATATCACCCCCTAGTTCTTCTTTTCATTAAAGTAGACATACCCAATGCCTGGAACCCAATTTGTAATCAATGCTTCCTGTGAGCATTTGGCGTTTATTTTATTCTGTGTTTTGTTCTTCATCAAATCCAAGGTATTCTAAACAACTTTATTTAGCACCACAACACAAAGCATCAATAACGCTATTGGGATTTCACAGATCATTGACTTTAATGGCCACCTCTCTCTCCCAGTAGGTACAGAGAATTGAGTGCCTGTCCCTCTTTTTCGAGTGATGTGATGATCAAGATCAATTGACTTGGGATCCCAACTTAAGGCTTCCCCATCTGCGGAGATTTGTTGCCTCTCCATTGAAAAGGAGGATTTCTTGAAATAACTAATCCAGTTTCTCATCCCATTACATTTCCTGCCTGCTTAGATAGAGCGGTTCACAAAATGTTTCGTTTTGGTGCTAATCTGAGTGTCAGGTATTTGATCAACGTGATGCTGATAATACAGGCTGATCTGGTTTCGTGTTGCAGCTTTTAAGCTGTTTCTGGCTTTAAGCATATTATTTTCTGGTTCATTTCAGGTCTCTTTCTAAAGCAGGTATATAAAGGCCCAAGACGTACACATACCGTATAAGTAAAAATTAACTTAACTCTCTTCTGGGTGTTTGAATTAAGTCCATGTGGTGCAGAGCAAATCAAAACATCTCTTTCTCCTTATTTCACCTTTAGCTGAAGAACAAACTTGGAAATAAAATAAATTGGAGAGCACAGTTAATCCATGCATCAGTCTTACAGGCTTAAAATAAGAATTTATACTGCATCTTAAGTATAAGTGTGTCAGTCCTGGAGGCCATCTTTCTTTTTGGATCTTCAGGGCTGCCACACTTAGTGTTGTGGGAAAGTGGGAGGGGAGGTTGTATGGAGTTGGTAGAGTTATCTAGCCATAACAACATTCTTTTCTCTGAGAGTCAAGGACGTTCAGCCTGGACCTGGAGTGGCGTGACTGGGAGGCATCTCCAGTTAGGACAATGGATTGATTGGACCATGTGATGGACATGTGGGTGCAGGGGAAGGGACTTTGATTTTTCTTTTGGGGGGGGAATGTGGGAGCTTTCAGATTAGGGATGTGCCAATATGACGTCTCTAATAAAATGGATCTTTGAGGAATTGATTGCCTCAGAGTCTTCTTTCGTTGGGGGTGTTACTTGGAATCCTTTTGACATTTTGCTGTTGCTCCAAATAATTTCCAGCTATTTTCTATTCAAATTTATAGACCTGATTGGTTCAGTTCACTGGAGGTTTTTAAGAAGTGACTTAAATACTTAAGAGAAGACTGGACAGCCATTTGTCTGAAGTGGTATAAAGTCACCTGCTTGAGCAGGGGGTGGGATGAGATGACCTCCAGAATAGATCCTTCTGGGTCTATTCTGAGTTTGAAAAAGTTCTGCTTGTTGCTTCTTTTTGGTGTATTTCTGAACAATAGGAAAGAAAGAAAGAAAGAAAGAAAGAAAGAAAGAAAGAAAGAAAGAAAGAAAGAAAGAAAGAAAGAAAGAAAGGGGGAGGAAGGAAGGAAGGTAGGAAAAAGGGAAAAAAGTGAAGAAGGAAGAGAAGATGGAAGGGATGAAGTGACAAAAGGATGGAGAGAGGGAAGAAGGAAGGAAGGAAGGAAGGAAAAAGAAAAAGAAAAAGTGAAGGAAGAGAAGACAGGATGAAGGGAGGGAGGGAGGAAAAAAGGAAAAGAAAAAGTGAAGAAGGAAGAGAAGATGGAAGGGATGACGGGATGAAAGGATTGAGAGAGGGAAGAAGGAAGGAAGGAAGGAAGGAAGGAAGGAAGGAAGGAAGGAAGGAAAAGAAAGAGGAAAGGAAAGACAGATGAAGGCAGAAGTGGGATTCACTTACCTTCCTTACCAGTTCGCAAATGGGAGTGTGCACATGCGTGCACTTGCTTTGCTCATACATGCCACTCTGCGCATATGCACGGCCTTCTGTGCTTGCTCAGTGCTCGTGCATTACATCCGGGGGTAGGTGGAGCCTCCCACAGTCACTACCAGTTTGCCTGATCCAAAGAGAACTGGCTGAATCCCACCACTGGATGAAGGGGTGGAAGGATGGAGGGAGGGAGGGAAGGAAGGAAGTTTATTTGTAGATAATACTGACAATCGGCAGGCAACATATTTATTTCTCACAATAGCTGGAGGTCACAACTGCAGCTGCAGGTCCTAAGTCTTTCTTTGTAAGAGAAATCTACATTGTATTTCTTGCAAGACAGACTTATAGTTCCGAAAAGAGGCTGGGGAAAAAAGCAGAAGGCAATAAAAATGGCAGAAATACAAATCATGTGTTTTTCTAAGCATCCCTTGTGAGACAGAGGGATCAAGTAAGTATTCTCTTGGATGCCTTCTGTGCCAGCCCCCAAGCGAAAAGCACAATAGTGAGGTTAGGGAAAGATTGCTGAAGAAATTATTTCATTTTATTTATTTGTTAAATTTATAGGGCCATCCACCTCTTCCAGCATGATTCTGGGAGGTGCATGATAAAATATGTATAATGCAATACCGTCCGATATATAAACAGAGCAGGGGGAAAAAAAGAGGCTAAAAACATCAAAAGGGATGCAATGAAATTCCTAACAAAAAGGAAGAAAACTCCACAAGACTTATAATGGAGCTCTGCAGTTTAAGGTAAAGGTAAAGGTTCCCCTCACACATTTGTGCTAGTTGTTCCTGACTCTAGGGGGCGGTGCTCATCTCCATTTCAAAACCAAAGAGCCAGCGCTGTCCGAAGATGTCTCTGTGGTCATATGGCCAGCATGACTCAATGCCAAAGGTGCACGGAACACTGTTACCTTCCCAGCAAAGGTGGTCCCTATTTTTCTTTTCTTTTTTTTTTTTCAATAATTTTTATTAAACAGTTTTTTAAAACAAAAACAAAAACAGATATTTACATCTTCTTCTTCTTTTCAACATCTTTGCATTAGTAATCCACATTTATACATTTTCTCTTTCTTATCTTAATATATCTTTTATACATATATTTCTAGTATATCATATATATACCGTTGTAATATATTCTCTTAACCTAAATATTTTATTTACATTTAACATAAACATAAACAGGTACCTAATTTCCTTTCCACAATTTTTATATCTTCCCATATAAAAACTGTTTTTTTTTTCCTTAAAAATCTCCAGTGATGGAGCATCCACAATTTCTGGAGGCAAGCGATTCCACCGGTTAATTGTCCTCACTGTTAAGAAGTTTCTCTTTAATTCCAGGTTGCTTCTCTCCTTGATTAATTTCCATCCATTGTTTCTTGTCCTGCCCCTCTTCTACCTTCTTCACTTGTAGGACAAGAGGGAGGACAAAATGGGAGGAGTGAGGAGGAGGAGTGTCACTGCGTTTTTGTATTTACCAGATGAGCTCATATTTCTGGACTGTCAGACTTTCTGTAGCTTGCCAATTTTGTTATCAGTAAGCTAACTACGTATATCCGCATTCCTTTCTTTCTACTTCACACACTTTTCTTTGTTCTCTTGCCAAGAGAAGTCCGGCTGCAGAGATGTAGTCAGTAGGAACTTTACCAAAATGTAACAATTTAATTATTTAGGTCAGCAAGATGTTTTATTTTCTTCTTTACAATAAATATGAGTTTAATTAGAAGATGTGTTCCAGTTTTATTTTTCAAAAGTATACACAAGGAAAATGCCACGATCTAGGCAATTACCCCAGGAAGGTAACAGGGCTAATTGCCTCTGACAAGGAGGAGGAGAGGAGGAGCAGGAGGAGGAGAAAATAGTGAGGAGGAGGAGGAGGAGGAGGAGGAGGAGGAGGAGGAGGAGGAGGAGGAGGAGGAGAAGGAGAAGAAGAAGAAGAAGAAGAAGAAGAAGAAGAAGAAGAAGAAGAAGAAGAAGAAGAAGAAGAAGAAGAAGAAGAAGAAGAAGAAGAAGAAGAAGAAGAAGAAGAAGAAGAAGACACACACACGGACATAGTTGGCTGACCAAGAGTCCAAGTCACCAGGTTACCTTGGTGGGGGATCTCCTCCTTCTCCTCTTAGTTAGATTAACCCTAACTCTGGTGGTCTTTTGAAAAACGGTAAAGACTCAGCTGCTCTAAATTTGTGGAAATGGAGTGGCATCGTCTATATATCTCTGAACGTGCTGTTTTAGTGTTACTGAAGGATCATTTATCCAACCCTCAATATTGCTAATTAATGACTGTATTCAAGTATAACTGTAGATTTTAATTGTTAGTACTGATGGCTTTCAAGTGTGTAACTTGTAATGAATGTTACAATTATACCTACTCCGGATATTTTATTGCTTTATCTTCTAAGTTTTATTGGGGATGTTTACCTTTATATTACACAGCGGATGTTTTAGACATTATTTTGCAAGTTACAAAGTGGTGCTTCAATTTGGTAGCACACAAGACCTACTTAGAGAACCATTTTCCTTTAATTTATAGACAAAGCCATGATGTTTCCCCCGCAAAAAAAACGTTTATTTATTTTATTTATTTTATTTATACATTTTGTCAAGCATATATAAGATAACCAATATAAGTATAAACATGATTATGAATACATGAAATGGATATGAATAAATGTGGACATTAGGACAGGAACGGTTGGCACATTGTTGCACTTATGCATACCCTTTACAGACCTCTTAGGAATGGGATGAGATCAACAGTAGACAGGTTAAGGTTAACATTTTGGGGGTTTGGGGATGAAACCACAGAGTCAGGTAGTGCATTCCAGGCATTGACCACTCTGTTGCTGAAGTCATATTTTCTGCAATCGAGTTTGGAGCAGTTTACCTTAAGTTTGTATCTATTGTGTGCTTGTGTGTTGTTATGGCTGAAGTTGAAGTAGTCATTGACAGGTAGGACATTGTAGTAAATAATAACTGTGCTGCATTCTTCTCTAAGAAGCAATGTCACACCTTGGGTGGGGTTTTCAAGATCCAGCAACCACATACCTCTTAGGATCCTTTTGTCTTGATTGATAACTTTTATAGGAATATCCTGGTTTGCACAATCCAATCTGGGTCAGTCTCTGGGACCAGAGGTTTAATCTTCTGAGTTTTTGGACTCGGGCTGGAGCCCATCTGGGGAACTTCTCTCTAACTTCTGAAGGCAAGACGTTCCACTGGTTAATTGTTCTCACTGTCAGGAAATTCCTCCTTAGTTCTAGGTTGCTTCTCTCCTTGATTAGTAACAGAATAATAAAGTCGGAAGGGATCTTGTCTTCATTGTTTTATAGTCCAAATCCCCATCTATTACTGCATTAAAATCACCCATTATACATATGTATTCATAGTCCTATTCTAAAATTTTCCTGTGTAATCTCCCATAAAATTCTTCTTGTTTTCGTTTGGTGCATATACCGCTATCAAGAGTATTTGTTTATTATTCTTATTTCCACCATCAGAATCCTTCCTTCTTCATCTTCAAACAGTAATTTAGGTTCTATTTTTTCTTTAATATATAGAGCTACTCCTCTTTTTGCTTTGTTGTATCAATGAGATAAATAAGACTCCTAATTTTGGGTATTCTAGTAATTTTATATGTT
This sequence comes from Arizona elegans, assembly GCA_022577455.1. Taxonomy (NCBI): domain Eukaryota; kingdom Metazoa; phylum Chordata; class Lepidosauria; order Squamata; family Colubridae; genus Arizona; species Arizona elegans. Next base: position 1,929,058 of record JAKOOJ010000053.1, read on the forward strand.
GTTTTCTAATATGTACTTCTTGTAAACATATAATATCCATCTTAAACTATTTAATTTATTCAAAGTTCTGTTTCTTTTTATCGCCACATTCAATCCATTTACATTTATTGATATTGCTTTTATTTCTTCCATGTTTTAGACTCTTCTTTTTTTTCTTTATTACTTTACATGTTTTATTTACTTTATTTAAATAACATGTACAAATTCCATTTCAATCAAATAAACAGTGAGTTGTCTGGGTACAGTTGTTTTTAGGCAATTGTAATCAAAATGCTTACAATAACATTCACCACAATAACATTGATACTATGATAAACAATAATATTTAGCTTGTCTATTTTATCAAATTTCCATTTTAACATTTATCCTTTTTATGTCCCTGCATTTCTAACTTCTGTTTTTATTGCCTAACCATAGCCCCTTCACTGCATCACCTCAGAAACTTCAACCAAACTGAGCTCAGACAAATACCTAGGATTTGTACTTTGCCTATAGAGCCAGCTATGACCCCTACATAACCCTTACATGTCCCCATGGGATTCTGACAACAGCCAATAGAATACATGTTCTTGCACAGGAACAGGAAGCTCAAATGCAAAGCTTAAAGAAGGTACAAAAATCCCTCACTCTTGTGTCATCAAACTCCAGGATCGTATTACCATATGTGGTGGACATGCGTGGAAGCAAGGAGATTTTGGACTAAAATACATACATGGTTAGAAAAAATGACAAAGAGACATATTGACTTTAAACCAGAAATATTTTTACTAGGAATTTTACCAGAGAAATTTAATAAAGAATTACAATATTTAATTATGAACATTTTAACAGCAGCCAGAATTGTATTTGCCAAAAACTGGAAAGGAGAGAAGGTAATTACCGATGAAGAAATTATTATGAAAATGTTGGACTGTGCTGAAATGAGTAGATTGACATTTGAAATAAGAGAACAGGAAGATAAACAATACTATCTGATATGGAAGATATTTTGTCAATGGTTTGATAAAAAAGTATGGAGATGAGATAGCATATATGAAATGTTTAAATATGTATTTTTAATTTAATTTAATAATAATAATAATAATAATAATAATAATAATAATAATAATAATAATAATTTTATTTCTATACAGCCCTTCTCCCGAAGGACTCAGGGCGGTGTACAGCCTATTTAAAAACAGAATAGACATCGAATTAAAATAATTAAAAATATTAAATAATTGGCTTAATTTAAAACCCCAAAAATTTAAAACATCCAATTAAAAATTATGTTGCTAACCCAGCCTGGCGGAACAATAATTTAAGTAAAGAATAATTGTTATATGAGGAGATTTGGAGAATTGTAAGCACGAACTGATTTTAACCGATTGAGATGCTGTCTATAATTGTTCGTAAGGATGATATTTTTATGTTATTGTTGTGGGTTTTTTTTTTATTTTATTTTTAATCTAAAATAAAACTTTTTCAAAAAAAAAAAAATCCCTCACTCTCCACTCCATGTAGTCAGCTACCCAGAATCAGACATTTTTGGTGCTCCTGCTTCATCATTAAACTATCTTTTCAATCAGCCTCCATGTTTTCAGTGTCTTTCTCTTGGGTTGGAACTGAACCAGATGAATATTTCTTCCCACACGGGGATGTGACAAAGAACTCGAGAGAAATAAGATTCATAGCGGTGGAGAATCAGACAGACAGAAAGGGAAAGCATCAACCAAATTATAAAATATAGAGGAAACGGATGACATTCAGAGTATAAGGGCTTCATTTCCTTGTCATTGGTTTGGGTGTCGTTTACTTTTGGTTTTCTAGAAAATGAAGATTTTCTTCCATCCCAAATAAGAACTTTAAAAATTGCACATGTCATTTGGAAGCATCTGCTTCCTATCTTTTAAGGACTTAACATTACTTTTTTTTTTTTTTTTTTTTTGGCATCTTTAAATAATTGGGTGAGTCATATGATTTCTGTTGGAAACAGAACCGTTGTTAGAATATGAAATGCTGGGTAGAAAGATAAGTATGACATGCGATGCCACATCCAATTAAAAAAAGACTAAGAGTCCACCTTGTTTATTGAAAGACTACCTTATTTCTAAAGTTTTGTCCCCTAAACTTTTCCGAATTTCACAGACTTTTTTTTCCCCTAATAGAAATAGATTTCGATGTATTATGCAAAGACTTGGTTTTCTAGAGGGAGCTGTGATGCTAGGAAAAGTGGAAAGTAGGAGAAGAAGAGGATAAGCAGCAGCAAAGTGAATGGACTTAGTAACTGTGGCGATGAGGATACCATTAGAAGTCCTGAATGACCAGGTTGAGTACAGATCATCCTGGATATAATGTATCCATACAGTTGTTAAGAGAGGACACAGACTTCCTGGTATCTAATCCATCAATCCATCAGTCCATCCATTTGTCCATACATCCATCCATCCATCCATCCATCCAGTGGTGGGATTCAAATAATTTAAAAACCTGTTCTCTGGCCTAATGACTGGCTGGGTGGGCGTCGCCATGGTGGGCATGGTCAGGGGGTGTGACAGGCAGCACTCAGCCTTCTGCACCCCCCTTGGAACAAAAATGCCCCCCACACTCCCCCGTGCCCCATTTTGAGACTAGTAGGCCTCCCTGCAGCCCCTTGGGAGCAAAAATGGGTCACGGGAGGGGGGGCTCACCGTACCCCCCCACCCCGTTTTGGGCCTAGTAGGCCTCCCTGCAGCCTCCTGGGAGCAAAAATGGGCCATGGGGGAGATGTGCCACACACACCCCCATGCCTCATTTTGGGCCTAGTTACCTGGAAGCCAAAATGGGGCCGTGTGGGGACTTCTGGAAGGGGTGGGGCAGGGCCAGCCAGCAATTCAATAACTGGTTCGGCCAAAGTGGTGTGAACCGGTTGAATCCCACCACTGCATCCATCCATCCACCAACCCTATCTGAATGAATTTCACAATCAAGGGATAAAGTGAGGGGTGAAATGGAGGATTATCCCGCAGATGCCTTCAGGAAATGGAGGTCTCCATTAGAAGTGGCTGTTAATCCTCAGGCTGCGGGGTCATTGATGCTCCCTCAGCGCACTGATGATATTACCCAGTTGGCTAATGAAACGCCTGCAAGAAAACCACTAAGCTCAGAGAGCGTGAAGGATTCCACAGTTCAACCCTGAGCTACAAATATTCTGTTCTATCAAAACCCTCAAGTTGACAATTACACTAATTACTAATCCCTTAATTATGATCCAACATGGATTTTGACAACCCAAACTATTTCTTTTCCCCTCAGCACTAGCTCAATCCAGCGCTTCTGCTGAAATTTTTAAATATTTGCCTTTTTTCTCCCCCTCAGGGGGATAAGAAAATGTTAATACAATTCAAGACAGTTCCTAGGGGTGCATGTATGTATATTGTGTAAAACAATATATGCCACTTTTTGATTGAAGTTTTGCATTTTTTTTAGGTCTGCGGATGTTGATAATAAATGAATGAATCCTTATTACGGAGATGGAAGGTATATCTGAAAACAACAAAAATAATTCAATAAAAGTACCACATTAAAGGTAAACTGTACTAGTTGGTATTTTTTTTTTTATAACTGAAGTGCAAAGGACTGTACTCCAATAATTGGATATTGTATTGTATTGTATTGTATTGCATTGCATTGCATTACTATATTATTATATTATATTATATTATATTATATTATATTATTATATTATTATATTATATTATATTATATTATATTATATTATATTATATTATATTATATTATTAATTATTATATTATATTACATTATATTATTTTGGGGAGGAGGAGAAGGGGGAGGGGAGGAAAAGAAAAAGGAGAAGGAGAAGGAGAAGGAGAAGGAGAAGGAGAAGGAGAAGGAGAAGGAGAAGGAGAAGAATCTGTGGGCTGTCAGACTCCTGAATGCAAAATAACACATAACTATGTAATATGATGGACTTGCAGGGCTGGTGCAATGTGTAACTTGTTCACACTGGTGCTATAGGACTGGGGGTTGTTAATATGATTTATTGAGTTAGGGGTTTTCTGTCTTCACTGTGAGTTGTATTGTGTTGGGAGTAGTGGTGCACTGAGGGAGCTCAACCAATCTCATTGTACATATGTTATGCACTGACAATAAAGATTTGAAGTTGAAGCTGAAATGTTGATTATTAAACCTGAGTCTGTTCTAGATTTAGTTAGTCCTGATTTTAACAAAAACAAGAAAAAAAATGGCAGTATGGGTAGCTTGGTAAATTTAAAATATGTATTTTTTTTTTTAAAAAAAATCAATTCTCCTTCTTTATATCTTTCGCCATAAATTAAATAGTTTATATTCTTTCACGATCATAGTAGGAGATGAGATGGATGTGATGGGAGAGGAAAATGTGGAAATCAAAGTTAGGAAAGGATGGGGACTCTTCACCCTTTAGGGAGACAGAAGGATTCAATTTTTGCAGATTCCAATGTGATCAGACCCACCTCTTCACCTCCTAAACTAATAGGCTGGTTGAAAACTCAGTTATCCGGCAGCTTTGCTATTTTTCTGCAAGTTCTGACTTAATACTCAGCGGGGAAGAAAGCATCAACATCTATTAAAAATGCATGTTTGGAGACCAAAAAAAAAAGAGGTTTAGAATTATGCCTTTCGAGAGAAAGTACATTTTGAAAAAAAATAAATAAATGCTTAGTTAAATGCAAATGTTCTATGATTTAAAAAAAAACACATTCTGTTTATTTTTTTAGTCTGCAGATGAAATACGGAACTGGAGACCACATGCAAAACTATATAGATGGAAATAGATTGGTTTGGTTATACTTTGTAGATGTCATCCACTGACCATCAAATGTTAGCTAATATTTTAGGAAACAGAATCGTGTTGCAGCAGGATTGTCTCTGTTTTTTGTGTTTTGCTAGAAAGAATACAAATAAACCTAGTTTTTTTTCTAATTTTATTTTTGTTTTGTTTTGTTTTGTTTTGTTTTGTTTTAGGAGAGGAGAGGAGAGGAGAGGAGAGGAGAGGAGAGGAGAGGAGAGGAGAGGAGAGGAGAGAAGAGAAGAGAAGAGAAGAGAAGAGAAGAGAAGAGAAGAGAAGAGAAGAGAAGAGAAGAGAAGAGAAGAGAAGAGAATAACAGAGTTGGAAGGGACCTTGGAGGTTTTCTGGTCCAACCCCCTGCTTAGGCAGGACACCCTACACCACTTCAGACAAATGGTTGTCCAATTTCTTCTTAAAAACCTCCAGTGTTGGAGCATCCACAACTTCTGGAGGCAAGTTGTTCCACTGATTAATTGTTCTAACTGATAGGAAATTTCTCCTTAGTTCTAAGTTGCTTCTCTCCTTGATTAGTTTCCATCCTGTCACAAGTAAATACCTTATTCTCCTTTATGTAAATAATATATGACCAGGGTATCAGGGGTTAACTTATTCTTCTCTATTTAATATATTCATACTTAACCACTCCTATATCTAGCTCCACCCCATGTATATATAAGGAGCTGTATGCTTTCCTTCTGTGCTTCTATCTGTGAATATTCAGTAAATATAGAATGCCTTCTGTAAATAAACAGTGCTTTATTTGAATATCTAATTCTTAATCTACTTATTGAGTCTGATCCTGAAAATATCGTAACAATCTGGTAGCAGAGGATGGTTAAATTGACTCAATAAAACTTTAAATATGTCTGAGAGAGAAAACTCCAGAAATAAAAGAGAAAGACCCAACACCAGGGCATACAGCAAAGAAATGGAAGCAGATCAAGAAATAATCGATGAGTCCACAAATACAATATCGAGAGAATCTGAAGACTGCACTACTGACAATGAAGAAACAATGGATGAGACTGATGACCAAGAAGAAAACGAAATAGAAAACAACGAACTCAGGTCAGAGATACTAAAACTCTTAAAAAGCCAAAAGAACGATGAAAATCTCATCGCGAACCTCCAAGAAATATTAAAAAACAACGGAGCAGCGAAAGAGAAGCACATCGTTACGAATAAATCTAAAGACTCAAAAACGGTGAGCGATCTGCCTGAAAATAAAAATACAGCGAAAAAGAAAACTAACAGTCCCGCGCAAAATTTCGAATGGCAGCCATCTTGGTTTCAACGGACCCCTAAGATGAGCGAAGCAGAGCCAATCAGAAAGCTAGATTCAAAATACCTGGCGCGAAAAGCCTTACTCGATGTAAGAAATGAAAAAGAGAAAATTTACACCTCAGAAGAATCAGACACAGAGATTGAAGAGACTTCAATAGATATGCAAGTAAAATCAGCAATGAAAACGCTCTTTGCTGCTTTTGGACCAAAATTGAAAATCACTAAAGAATCAACGAAAAGGCAAGCAAGCAAACAAACATCTCAGAATCCACCCACTTCTATTCAAACGATGAAAGCGCCGACGCCTGAACCTAGAAAGCCCTGCAGATACCACCCCACGCCACAGACGATCCCAGGGACCAGCGTTCTCAACCAAAGAAAGCGAGCGCCTGCTATCACCAGGAGTCCCAAGATCGAGCCGGAGACCGATTCCTCAGAAGAAGAGCGATGCGAGGGAGCTGCGGCAGCGAGAACCTCTCACGACGGCTTCAGGAGCGAAATGAACAATGCGCATGTGCAAGATTACACAGACAACTTCGAAGGACATGAAGAACAGAGAGAACCATTCAGAATCGTCGCAAGCATACCCACGCCATTTTGTAACTTTCAACATTTGCAAGACCACAGACTACCTCCAGTTGTAAGTAATGGATCCAACAATATTGGGAATTTACCCAATGATTTCCCAAAACTGAGAATAGATGGCATTAATTTGCAAGAATGGTGTCAGCAGCTCCAGGTTGTCTTTCTAAAAGAAAACTTATTATTTTTTATCACTAATCCCCCAAAAAGACCTTGGACTCTAAAATTAGACTGTCTGCACCATAGGGCATTTTTCTTATTAATTTCCAGTATATCTCCTGCCATGTACCACAGTATTAAGCAAAATCTAACTGTACCAGAAATTATTCAATGCATGTTTAAATTGTTTCACAGTGAAAGTGTAGCCACTACAACAAGAATGTCTAAAGATTTCTTCTCAGCTAGGATAAAGCCAGGGGTTACCATAAGTGAACATTTAATATCTTTAAACAAAATTAGAGCAGAACTGCATTTAAGGGGGGAAATAATTTCAGATCAAACAATGAAGAGTGTTATCATTAACTCACTAGACCCATCATGGGATAACTATATATCTCATTTAGACACAATCAATTTAGGATATTTATCCATAGAAAGTCTATCTAACAAGCTAATATCTGAAGATAATTCAAGGAGAAGTCGTTGTAACAATCACATGGAACATAAACAATATAAGAGGGTAGTTTTTCAAGAAAGATATCATGAACCAATAGGATGCCACAACTGTGGATCCAAAGAACATAATAGGAGAGACTGTCCAAAACTCCTCAGAAATAGAAAAAATCCTGACTACAGAAATAGGTATCAAAACAGACAGTCATCAATTGATAGACATAGATACAGAAGTCCACCCATCTATAGGGAACATAGAGGGGGCAGGGATAACTCAAAAGATAGAAAGTCTGGTTCACTGAATGGGTTAAACAAACATGACAACACTAACATACAACAGACAGAGGACAATGATTGGCTTATCGATTCTGGAGCAACCAACCACACTACAAATAATAAAAATATACTATCTTCATTAGTAGAGGATAAATTCGTAATTAAGGTAGCTAATCAAGAGAAGGTTCAAGTCATAGGTAGAGGAAATATAACCTTACCTGGCCTAGGAAAAATAGAGGGGGTATTGTTAATACCTGAAATACCTCATAACATACTTAGTGCAATAAAACTAAGCAGAGATTCTGGCATAAATATTGTGTTCTCAAAAGGAAAAGCAACATTAGAGAAAAACAGAACAAACATAGGTACTGTGATTATTAAAGGAGGTCTACCTTATCTAATGTCAAAAGAAAAATGGTTACACAACATTGATTCCAACATGGAAGATAACAATAACATAGACAATGAAAGCAGTAGTAATAGTAACAATGAGGAACATGAGATTATTCATAATCACAAAGACACACACAACAACAAAATACCTAATATTGGTAAACCAATTCATGATGAGTGTGTTCATGTCTTACATAGGAAATTAGGACATGCCAGTTTTCCTGTAGTTCAAAAGATGACTGAACATGCTGAAGGTGTTAAAATAAAAAATTGTAAAAACTATTTGGAATGCTCAGTATGTAAATCTACAAAACTCAAAACTAGCCCCAAACCCAAAAAATCAACAAGATCAACCAACAAAATTTTTGATTTGGTACACATGGACCTAGTTGGTCCATTAACACCATCAATCACATATAGGAAACGTTATTTCCTAACCATTGTGGATGACTATAGTCGTTATGGCTTTGTCTATACACTAAAGCACAAAGATGAAACTTTTCAGAAATTTAAGGAGTTTTACAAACGTATAGAAACACAACATAATATTAGAATAAAACAAATTATGACAGATAGGGGATGTGAATTCATGTCAAAAGAATTCTCCCAATGGCTTAAAGACAAAGGGATGTTACATTACACGTCTAGCCCTTTCTCTGCATTCCAAAATGGAGTGGTAGAGAGAAAGAACTCGACATTACAAACCATGATTAGATGCACATTAGAAGATGCTGGCTTAGGAAAACAATTCTGGTCAGAAGCTTTACAATATTCCAATTATACACAAAATAGAACTTGGTCCAGCATTGTTAACAAGACACCATATGAAATGATGTATAATAGGAAACCCAAAATAGCTCATATGCACATATTTGGAGTCACTGCAGACGTACACATACCTAAGCAATTAAGACGTAAAGGTGAGAACGTATCTAGGAGACTCAGGTTCATGGGTTACGAAACAGGCACAAAAGGGTACAGATTTATCGATAATAATAACAGATTTATAGTTTCCAGAACGGCTGTATTCCATGAACAGGCCAACTGGTCTAAAATACATCTTAATGAAATTTTCCCAAACAACTATACAAACACTAAACACCAAGAGGAAAGAACTGGAGAAGAATACAATCACAACATACATAAAAACAAAAACAAAACATGGACAAACAGTCAATACAAAATAAAGACAGATTCATTAACAAAAAAGGAAGCTAGGTATTTACATGACAATGATAGTAAACCAAAAAGAACAATCAGGAATAACAGAAACCAAATACCAAACAAATACAAAGATTATATAATGTATATGGATGGAGAAACATCAACACCAAACACATACGAGGAAGTGCTAAAACTTCCCCCTGAAGAAAAAGAAAAGTGGGAATCAGCCATGACTAAAGAGATGGATAGTTTGCAGAAATTAAATGTATTCACACCTACACATGCACCTAAAGATAAAACTGTTATTGGTACTAGGTGGATATATAAAATCAAAAACTTAGAAGGAGGCAACACCTTATACAAAGCTAGACTAGTTGCTCAAGGTTATGCACAAAAATATCCCGAGGATTACACGGATACATACTCTCCCACAGTAAGAACTGAGAGTGTTAAAACTGCACTGGTCATAGCATCAGCACTTAACCTTGATGTATTCCAATACGACATACAGACTGCATATCTACATGCAAAATTAGATAAAGAGATATATGTAAGAGCGCTTCACAGTCAATATACGAATAAAAATGAAACGTGGTTACTAAATAAAAGTTTATATGGGCTGAAACAATCTGGCAAAAGATGGTATGAATGTTTAGTCAAAGTGCTCAAAACTATGAATTTTAATGCCACTACTGCTGATAACTGTTTCTTTGTTAAAAAAGAGGATGACTCTTTAGAATTCGTGTTAATTTATGTGGATGATATTTTGTATATAGGTAAACACAAAGAGAAGAGAGAAACATTTGTAACAAAACTAAATGAACATTTCTCTTTGAAATCATTAGGTAAGGTAAATAAGTATCTTGGAGTTCAAATTAGTAAAACAAAAAGGGATTCAAACTTTCTCAAAGAGATAAGATTATAGAACTCCTGAACAAATGTAACTTAAACAATGCTAAAACCTGTGATACTCCCATGCAAACTGATTTCCTGAGGAACACAGATGAGTCATCCCCTGAATTTAAAGATAATACTCTTTACAGATCAGTCATTGGTTCCCTTCTATATATCTCCAATTGGACCAGACCCGATATCGCTTTGCCTCTCAACTTGTTGTCTAGACACGTCAGCAAACCACTAGTATATCATTGGGAAGCTGTCAAAAGAATATTAAGATATTTGAAAAATAGCTTAGATTTTTGTTTATTATTGGAACCCAATAGTGACAAAGAGCCCATCCTCACATGTTACACCGACGCAGATTGGGCTGGCGACACCACATGTAGAAAAAGCACATCTGGTTATATATTTTTTCTTAACAATTGTCCAGTTTACTGGTATACTGGTAAACAAGACTTAGTAGCCACATCAACGACTGAGGCAGAATATGTCTGTTTGTCTAAAGCCTCAAATAACCTCGTATGGTTTAATGACTTGTTGTCAGACACCTGGATGAAACCTTCATTACCATTTATCATACATGAAGATAATAAGGCTGCTATTGAAATATCTATATCTGATGCCATTGGACAAAGATCCAGACATATAGATATAAAATTCAAACATGTGAGGCAGTTATCTCAAGATGGATTTATTAAAGCAGTCCATTGTGAAACGTCAGAGCAAATTGCTGACATACTAACAAAGCCTTTACCCTCTAAGCAGCACTAATATTTGACTTCTAAGTTACAAGTTTTATATTGTTCAGAATCTGAATGTAATTATTGTTATATATCGAATCGGCATTTAGAGGGGGATTTGTCACAATTAAATGCCTTATTCTCCTTTATGTAAATAATATATGACCAGGGTATCAGGGATTAACTTATTCTTCTCTATTTAATATATTCATACTTAACCACTCCTATATCTAGCTCCACCCCATGTATATATAAGGAGCTGTATGCTTTCCTTCTGTGCTTCTATCTGTGAATATTCAGTGAATATAGAATGCCTTCTGTAAATAAACAGTGCTTTATTTGAATATCTAATTCTTAATCTACTTATTGAGTCTGATCCTGAAAATATCGTAACACATCCATTGCTTCTTCTCCTGCCCTCAGGTGCTTTGGAGAATAGTTCGACTCCCTCTTCTTTGTGGCAACCTCTGAGATATTGCAAGACTGCTATCATGTCTCCCCTAGTCCTACTTTTGATTAAACTAGACATACCCAGTTCCTTTTTTTTTTTTTTTTTGCCATTCCCATGAAATTTTCCTGTAAATAAAAATTACAGCACTACTCCTCAATTTTGCTTCTCTGAGTGCACATGGTGACATAATGGTTAGAGGACAGTATGACAGGCAAACACTGCCCACTGCCAGGAGTTCGATCCTGGCTGGCTCATCTTTCCAAGGTCAGTAAAAGGAGGACCCAGATTTTTTAGGGTCAAGATGCTGACTCTGCAAATCACTTAGAGAGTGTAAAACACTGTGAAGTGGTATATAAGTCTACAGTAAGTGCTATTGCTGTTATTTGAATAGCTTCTTCAGTCTGAGCAAGTTGGTTAGGGGGATCACAGATATTTCCTCCAGGGGAGACTCCATATAAGTGGGTGGGTGGGGGAATTAACAGAATAACAATAGAGTTGAGAAGGAGCTTGGAAGTCTTCTAATCCAACACCTTGCTCAAGCAGGAGACCCTATACCTTTCCAGAAAAAGGGCTGTCCAATCTCTTCTTCAAAACCTCCAATGATGGAGCAGCTGCAACTTCTGGTGGCAAGTCGTTCCATTGATTAATTGTTCTATTAATTAAAACTAAGCAACCTTAGCATGGCTATTTCAATGCAGCTACAAGGCCTTTCAAGTGATTTGCATGAAATACAGAATGGTGCAATTCCAGACAAAGAAACATCCAATGGTTTTTGTTATCAGAGTTAAGGGCAGTTCATCTCCCTCCCATTGAAAGCAAGGGGTTACAAGATGCAGAAATAGTTCCAATTGCTGAACCTTGCATTTATTTATCCATTTATTGGATTTCTTCCTGCTACAGTCAAGGAGTACCTCTGCAGCTTACAATACCTTTAAAACAGTGCAATAACCTGTAGAAATGTAATGAACCCGCATTGAACCTAGGTATTTCTGAGTTATAAACAGGTAGGACCCATAACTTTCAATCAATCGGAATAGAGATGAACAGGACCTTGGGTATTGTAGGAAAGATGGGACTAGGCCAAGCTCTTCAATGCAGGAAAGATTTTATTATGCATAGGTTCAAACAGCAATATCACAGCAAATTGTTTGAACCCCGAAGGGTTTACAGAAGCATATTCTTATACTCTAAATTACGTATACATCATCTGGGTGGTACATTTAGATATATATGGTCTTAAGAGGAACTGAAAGACGCCTGGTCCAAAGTTTGGTCCTCCTCATGGGGGTCTACTAGTCCAACCCCCTGCTCAAACAGGAGACCCTATACAATTTCAGACAAGTGGTTGTCTTATTTCTTCTTAAAAACCTCCAGTGAAGAAGCACCAACAACTTCTGGAGGCAAATCCTTCCACTGGTTAATGGTCCTCACTCTTTCTCCTTAATTCCAGGTTTCTTCTCTCCTTGATTAGTTTCCATCCATGGTTTCTTGTCTGGTCTTCTGGTGCTTTGGAGAATAGCTTGATCCCTCTTCTTTCTGGCAGTTCCTCAAATACTGGAATACTGCTATCTTGTCACCTTCAGTTCATCTTGAATGGAGAAGATTTACAGGATCTATTTCAAGTTTATACCAATGGTTTTTGAGTGTATATGTCAGGTAAGAAGAATCAGAACCACACCTTAAGTTCCAGTTAAGCTGATTTATTGTTCTTGCCCCTACTCAAGAATGTAGTCAACAAACAGTCGGCATTAAATTAGCGCTAGACAAGAGTCAACCAAACTCAAGTGGGATTGGATTTAGACCGTTTCTGGGAATGTAATGACTCCAGGCTGATTCCTCTCTTGACTCTGCCTCCAGGGTATGCCTGTTTTTCTCCTACAGTATATTTCTCAACAAACCAGACATCCTGACCTCTAAGAACATAAGGAAAGTTTCAGACATTCTATTAACAATGTTTTTCTTTTCTATATTTGCTTCTCATTCCTCCCTCCTTTGCTTTATCAAAGAGAGAGGGGGAAGGGAGGGCGGAGGGAGGGAGGGAAAGGGAGAGAGAGAGAAAAATAATAGATAGATAAGAGAGGGAGGAACGGAGGGGGAGAGAGAGAAGAGATGAGAGAGGCAGGAAGGGAGGGGGAGAGAAAGACAATAGATAGATGAGAGAGGGAGGAATGGAGGGGGAGAGAGAGAATAGATAAGAGAGACAGGAAGGGAGGGGGAGAGAAAGATAATAGATGAGAGAGGGAGGAACGGAGGGGGAGAGAGAGAATAGATGAGAGAGACAGGAAAGGAGAGGGAGAGAAAGATAATAGATGAGAGAGGGAGAAACAGAGGGGGGAGAGAGAATAGATGAGAGAGGGAGGAAGGGAGGGGGAGAGAAAGATAATAGATAGATGAGAGAGGGAGAGAGGGGGAGATTAAATTAGATTAAAAGAGTTGAAAGGGACCTTGGAGGTCATCCAGTCCAACCCCTCCCCCCAAGTAGGAGACCCTACACCATTTCTGACAGATGGCAATCCAGTCTCTTCTTGAAAGCCTCTAGTGATGAAGCTCCCACAACTTCTGAAGGCAACTTCTGTTCCATGGGTTGATTGTTCTCACTGTCAGGAAATTTCTCCTCATTTCTAGGTTGAATCTCCCCTTGGTCAGTCTCCATCCATTATTCCTTGTCTGGCCTTCAGGTGCCTTCGAAAATAGCTTGACCCCCTTCTTCTCTGTGGCAGCCCCTCAAGTATTGAAAGACTGCTATCATGTGTCCCCTGGTCCTTCTCTTCACTAGACTAGCCATGCCCAGTTCCTGCAACCGTTCTTCATAATAGAGATGAGAGGAGCAGGAAGGGAGGGAGAGAGAGAGACACTAGAGATAATAGATGAGAGAGAGATGGAAGGAAGGAAACATGGCTTGTTTATTTATTGGTCTATTAAACAATTCCAATTCTTAATCATATTTTCGTAGGATCCGTGATAGGTCTGCTAGGGGTTCATGAGAAATTTGATCCCATTTGCCCAGGTACAAGTTCATTTAGACCAAACTGGCTCTGACCAACAATTCCAAATTTTAATTGCAAATAGTGACATTTTCCTAGAAAGGTTTTTTTTTTTTTCTTTCCCTTTTTTTCCTGCTGAAAGATAACAAGTGCCAAGGCATTTTCATTTCTTCTAAAATAATTTAAAAAATGAAAAAAGAGAAAAAGAAAAGAAAGAGCAAGAGACAAAAGTCATTGTTGAATCGTCTAATGCATTAGGCACAGTTCCACATGACATTTTCCTACAGAAGCAAAAGAAATGTAGATTGGATGGTAGCATGGACGGTCGAAGAAGGATGCAAAATTGCTTCAGAAACCAAGGAAGGAAAGAAGGAGGGAAGGAAGGAAGTGGGGAAGGAAGGATGAAGGAAGGAAGGAAGGAAGGGGGGAAGGAAGGAGGGAGGGAGGAGATGGAGGGAGGGAGGAAAAGAAGGAAGGAAGGAGGAAGGAAGGAGATGGAGGGAGGAAGGAAAGGAAGGAAGGAAGGAAGGAGGGAAGGAAGGAGGGAGGGAGGGAAGAAAAGAAGGAAGGAAGGGTGGAAGGAAGGAAGAAAGGAGATGGAGGGAGGAAGGAAAGGAAGGAAGGAAGGAGGGAGGGAGGAGATGGAGGGAGGGAGGAAAAGAAGGAAGGAAGGGTGGAAGGAAGGAAGGAAGGAAGGAAGGAAAGAAGGGGAGGGAGGGAAAGAGAGAGAGAGGAGGGAGGGAGGGAGGAAGGAAGGAAGGAAAAGAAAAAAGGAAGGAAGGAAATGGGAGGGAAGGAGGAAGGAGAGGGAGGGAGGGAGGAGAGAGAGAGAAATAGAGAAAGAAAGAAAAGGAAAGGAAGGAAGGAAGGAAGGAAGACAGACAGACAGAGACAGACACAGACAGACAGACAGACAGACAGCAAGCAAGCAAGCAAGCAAGCAAGCAAGCAAGAAAGCAGGATGGAAATGTCTCTTCCCATTTTGCTGGTTTTCTTCTGAGTAACGTCCCACGAAGTCGCGACCAAATCCACCTTTCCCAAAATAATCCGTCTGATTTTGTTTGGTCTGCGCAATTACATGCCTCTCATTTGTCTGTGCAGATGCCCGTCTAATTTAGCAGCAAAGCTTTGGTGACCCTATCGGCAAATTGGTTAATTGCGCACAGAAAGGCCAATAATGAGACATTTGCACACCCAATTACGTACTCTGCGGCCACGGCCTCCCATCATTGCACACGCAATTGCACTACTAAAATAGGTGTGTGGAAAGGGGCTGGCACGAATCCAATTGGCTGGAAGGGAATAGCAGCGGAGGATCTTCCACATTTGCTCATCTTGATCATCAACGAAGGACGGCAGCGCATTCGGTGTTTCCAATTCAGCCCCTGACACTCAATTCTGCAACTCGCATCCATTAAGGAAAAAGAACAATTTTCACCAAGCAAAGTTTTGGCACATTTTGAATCTCAGCTTCAGTGGTGGGTTTCAATTTTTTTTTCTACCAGTTCTGTGGGTGTGGCTTGGTGGGCGTGGCAAGGCTTGGTGGGCGTGGCTTGGCTTGGTGGGCATGGCAGGGGAAGGATACTGTAAAATCTCCACTTCCTCCTGATCAGCTGGGACTTGGGAGGCAGAGAATAGATGGGGGTGGGGAAAGTCAGAATTTTTACTACTGGTTCTCCGAACTATTCAAAATTTCTGCTACTGGTTCTCCAGAACTGGTCAGAACCTGATGAAACCCATCTCTGCTCGGCTTCCCTATTTCTTATTACAGAGTTTCCTGTCTGAGCAGGGCATTGGTCTAGGAGACCTCGAAAGTTCTACATTTAGGCAAAAAAAAAAAAAAACCCAAATGCACAGGTATAGTATAAGTGGTACCTGGTTTAATAATCGTAACTGTGAGAGGGATCTTGGAGTCCTAGTGGACAATCGCTTAAAGATGAGCCAGCCATGTGCAGCAGCTGCCAAAAAGGCCAACACATTTCTAGGCTGCGTTAACAGAGGCATAGAATCAAGAACACGCGAAGGGTTAATACCACTTTATAATACCTTGGTAAGGCCATACTTGGATCCTGCATCCAGTTTTGGTTGCCATAATGCAGTGGTGAAATGCACTTACCTTCACTACTGGTTTGGGAGTGAGAGCGGGCACGCCTCTTCTGCGCATGCGTACAGGGTCAAAAATGGGACATAATGATGTCCCAGTGGGTGGGCAGAGCCTCCCACCGCCAGTGCTACTAGTTTGCGCGAGCCGGATAGATCCAGCCAAATTTCACCATTGCCATGATATAAAAAAAGATGTTGAGACTCTAGAAAGAGTGCAGAGAAGAGTAAGAAAGATGATGAGGGAACTGGAGGTTAAAACATATGAAGAACGGTTGCAGGAACTGGGTATGTCTACTTTAATGAAAAGAAGGACTAAGGGAGACATGATAGCAGTGTTGCAATATCTCAGGGGCTGCCCCAAAGAAGAGGGAGTCAAGCTATTCTCCAAAGCAGCTGAGGGCAGGACAAGAAGCAATGGATGGAAACTAATCAAGGAGAGAAGCAACTTAGAACTAAGGAGAAATTTCCTGACAGCGAAGACAATTAATCAGTGGAACAACTTGCCTCCAGAAGTTGTGAATGCTCCAAAACTGGAAGTTTTTAAGAAGAGATTGGACAACAGTTTCTCTGAAATTGTACATGGCTTCCTGCCTAAGCAGGGGGTTGGACTAGAAGACCTCCAAGGTCCCTTCCTTTTGTCCTGTCCTGTCCTGTCCTGTCCTATTCTATTCTATTCTATTCTATTCTATTCTATTCTATTCTATTCTATTCTATTCTATTCTATTCTATTCTATTCTATTCCATTCCATTCCACTCCACTCCACTCCACTCCACTCCACTCCACTCCACTCCACTCTACTCTACTCTACTCTACTCTTAGTCTGTTATTCTATTATTCTAATTCAGCAACTGGCATCCGTTAAGTGAAAAGGAAAATTTGCATCAAGCACATTTTTAGCAGAGTTTGGATCACAACTTCTCTATTCAATGTTCAGATCTTGCAAGGAGCAACCTAATGTTAGGAAATGGTCTTCTTCATCGTTACAAATCTTCCTCCAATGAATGTTTCATCCCTCTCCCCCTCCCAAGTCTTCCAACAATGGGTCCCAATACTTGAAATATCTTCCTTCCATATGGACTAGAAATTCAAAATGTAAGAAGTTATGGTTCACAGTAAGTTGATTTCTATGCCCAGTCAATTAGCTTTTAAAGTGTAATGGAGTTCACGCTTGTTTTTAAAAGGGTAGATTAGCATACATTTCCTCGTTGGCAGATCATAAGATCTGACTGATTAAAAAGACAAAAAAAGAAAGAAAAGAAAAAGAAAAGAAGAAGAAGAAACACCTTATGAGTATTTGCTCAGTAGAGCAACTGATCCAAACCAGAATAACACATTAACAGAGTTGGAAGGGACCTTGGATGTCTTCTAGTCCACCCCATTGCTCAAGCAGGAAATCCTACATTATTTATACCCATCATGAAACAAGGGAGGGAGGGAGGGAGGGAGGTGGATGGAAGAAAGGAATGATGGATGGAAAATGGTTGGAAAGAAGGAAGGAAAGGGAGGGAGGGAGGAAGAAAGGTATGATAAATGAAAGAAAGGAATGATGGATGGATGGAAGGAAGGAAGGAAGAAAATTGAAGGAAGATGGATGGATGAATGGATGGATGGAAAGAAGGAAGGGAGGAAATGAGGGAGAGAGGGAGGAAGGAGGGAAGATGAATGGAAGAAAGGAAGAAAGAAAGATTGAAGGAAGATGGATGGATGGATGGAAAGAAGGACATGGAGGGAGGGAGAGAGGGAGGAAGAAAGGTAAATGGATGGAAGAAAAGAATGATGGATGGAAGATGGATGGAAGGAAAGAAGAAAGAAAGATGGAAGAAAGATGGAAGGATGGATGGTTGGTTGGATGGAAAGAAGGAAGGAAATGGAGGGTGAGGGACGAAGGAAGGAAAAAAGGAGGGAATGGAGAGAGGGAAGGAGCAAGGGAGCAATAAAGCAAGCAAAGAAACAAACAAAAAAAATATATCTTTGATTTTTATAGGTTTGGTTTAATCTTTTTGTCCTTGTTCAACTCCATGGCCAGGAAAGTTTTGTCTGTTTTCTTCTTGCTTGCTTGTTTGTTTTCAGAAAAGATTGCCAAGGTTTATTTTTATTTTTTATTCATTACCATTTTGAACATCTCCCTCATACCTTCCTTTTGGGTGGTGTACCATAAAATATTAAAATGTAGAAGCAATATATAACAGTTAAAAATTTAAAGGAGGTAACTTTGGTTAAAGCATTGTTAAAAATTAAAAGGTGAAGGGCACTAACCAGCAAGGAAGCAGAGCCATGTTTTCACTCCTTTCTGGAAGGGGGTCTGGCTCTCCTTCCTTCCTTCCTTCCTTCCTTCCTTCCTTCCTTCCTTCCTTCCTTCCTTCCTTCCTTCCTTGTTTCATTCTTTCTTTTTTCCTTTCCTTCCTCCCTCCCTCGCTCCCTCGCTCCCTTCCTTTCTCATCCTTCACTTCCCCATTTCCTCCCTCCCACCATTTCCTTCCTTTCTTCCCCTTCCTTCTCTTACTCCATTTCCTTCCTTCCTTCCTTTCTTCTCACTCCCCATCTTCCCACTCCCTATTTCTTCCTTCATTTCTTCCTTCTTTCCTTCCTCCTCCCTCCCTCCCTCCCTCCTTCCATTCCCTTCCGGCCTTCTTTCCTTCCTTCTCCTCCCTCCCCATTTCCTCCCTCCCTCACTTCATTTCCTTCTTTCCTCTTTCCTTCCTTCTCTCCTTCCTTCATTTCCTCTCTCTCTTCCCTTCTCTCTTTCCCTCCCTCCCTTTCCTCCCTCCCCTCCCTTCCTTCCTCCCTCCTCCTTCACTCCCCCATTTCTTCCCTCCCTTTTCTTTCCTTTCCCTCCCTCCCTTTCCTTCCTTCCTTTCCTCTCTCTCTCCATTTCCTTCTTTCTTCCTGCCTCTTTCCCTCCCTTCCCTACCTTCCTCCCTCAATTTCCTTCTTTCCTTCCTTCCCCTTCCCCCATTTTCTCCCTCCCTCCCTCCCTCCCTCCATGTATTTCCTTCCTTCCTTTTCCTGCTCTGTCTGTCTGTCTGTCTGTCTGTCTGTCTGTCTGTCTGTCTCTCTCTCTCTCTCTCTCTCACACACACACACACACAGACACACACACACACACACACACACACACACACACACACACACACAGCACATGAAAGAAACTAAACCTGTTTCTTCCTTTTAAAGCAAAATATTAATGGAAAGAGAGGGGGAGAAGATTTCTCAAGGGAGAATTTATTCTCCTCTAAATTGAGTGTTGTGTTTCATGTTTTCATTGTTGCTAAGACATTAACAAACATATTTAAGTTGCACCCATTGACACTCTTTTGTGAAAAACATATTTATTTAGAAACCTCGTTTTCTGCCAAAGAGAAAAAAAATGTGTTTCAAATTCACTCAGAGAATCACTGCACCAGTCTAGACTAACTAAATGTTTACTCCTTTTAATGGTTGAACTTTGTCTTTAGAGCTACAAACACCCCTACTCACAAAGATGCATCAGAATTTATCTAATTTTATTTTTCCTCCTGCAATAAAGCAATAACTGGAGGGAGGGAGGGAGGAAAAGAGAGAGGGAGGGAGGGAGGGAGGGAGGGAAGGAACGAAGGAAGGAAGGAAGGAAGGAAGGAGGAGGGAAGCAGGTAGGCAGGGAGAGAGGAAGGCAGGGAGGGAGAGAAGGGGAGGGAGGGAGGAGAGAGGGAGAGGGAGGGAGAGGAAGGGAGAGAGGGAGAGAAGGAGGGAGGGAGGAAGGATGGATGGATGGTAGGTGGAAGGGAGGGGAGGGAGGGAGGAGGGAGGGAGAGGAAGGGAGAGGGAAGGAAGGAAGGAAGGAAGAGAAAGAGGGAGGGAAGGGAGGAAGGAGGGAAGCATGGAGGCAGGGAGAAAGGAAGGGAGGGAGAGTGGGCAAGGGAGGAAGGGAGGATGGATGGCAGGTGGAAAGGAGAGAAGGGGAGGGAGGGAGAAAGGAGGGAGGGAGGATGGATGATAGATGGAAGGGAGGGGAGGGAGGGAAGAGGGAGGGAGAGGAAGGGAGGGAGGGAAGGAAAGAAGGGAGGGAGGGAAGCATGGAGGCAGGGAGAGAGGGAGGGAGAAAGGATGGATAGGTGGAAGGGAGGGAAGGGGAGGGAGAGAGAGAGGGAGGATGGATGGATGGATGGATGGATGGATGGTAGATGGAAGGGAGGGAAGGGGAGGGGGGAGGCAAGGAAGGGAGGGAGGATGGAGAAAGAGAGAGGGAGAGGGACGGAGGGAGGGAAGGAGGGAAGCATGGAGGCAGGGAGAGAGGGAGGGAGGGGAGGGAAGCATGGAGGCAGGGAGAGATGGAGGGAGAAAGGATGGATGGTAGGTGGAAGGGAGGGAAGGGGAGGGAGAGAGGGAGAAAGAGGGAGGGAAAGGGAGGGAGGGAAGGAAGGAGGGAAGCATGGAGGCAGAGAGAGAGGGAGGGAGGGAGGAGAAAGAAAGAGGGAGGGAGAGGAAGGAAGGGAGTGAGTGAGTGAAGGAGAACGGAAAGAAGGAAGGAAGGAAGTTCAATTATTATTCAAAGTTTAAAGAGTTCATGTTATGTTTATTGAACAATCTGTAGTAAATGGTTCTTTTTTTTTTCACTAGCTGTAGTGTGAAAAATTGAAAAGAGTGTTGCTAGGAGACTGTAAACAGCTCTTCGAATCCCAAAGTAAAACTGACAAACATTTTATTTGTATGCAAACAAATTTCATTGCCTTTATTATTATTTTTTTCTCTAAGTCTTAATGTTCTGTTGTTTGGCTTTATTTCTTTTTAACACATTTGCCCAAAACTTGTGACAGATCCTTGTTGTTCTCCAAACTTGGTTATTTTCTTATTTATATTAATATAAATAAATATATTTAACAATCTATATTTATATCAGACAAGATAGTCAGGCACGTCACTACATCGTGAGGTAAATTGTCAGGCAAATCACAGAACAGAGCACATCGGAAAAAAGGCGGGAAACAAGGGAAACGCCCCCTTTACAATCACAGTACCCAATTATAAAATAGATTGCCTCATGCAGGAGCTCACACTCTCCAACCAATCAGCTACAGCTGTGTGTTTTGGCTCATTATACACTTTACTCTCTTCCAGCTATTAAATTAAATATCTTAACAAGGGTAACATTATCAGTTGCACTGATGATGTTACCTAGTTGGGTCATGAAATGTCCTGAAGTAAACCACCAAGCTCAGAGAGCACCAAGGACCTCACAGTCCTCCTCCTCCTCCTCCTCCTCCTCCTCCTCCTCCTCCTCCTCCCCCCTCCTCCTCCTCTTCCTCCTCCTCTTCCTCTTCCTTCTCCTGGGTCTACTCCTTGTCCTATTCCTCCCTTTTTCTTTCTCCACTCCACACACCTCACTCCCTTCCAGAAGTGATGTTCCCTAGTTGGGTCATGAAACATCTGCAAGTAAACAACCAAGCCAGTAGTGGGATTCAAATCCCATCGCTACAAGTTCGCTACTGGTTCGCTACCCATTCACTCATGCATGTGCTGAGACATCCGGGTGGGTGGGCGGAGCCTCACACCGCTGACACCGCTACTGATTTTCCCAATCCGGGGCAAACCGGTAGCAATCCACCACTGAACCAAGACCAGAGAGCATCAAGGACCCCCACAGTTCGACCTTGAGCTACAGATATTTTCTTCTGTTGGTAGGATGATATGGCAGATCATTTATATCTGATCAGTGAGGAAAACCCAATTCTAACTAGAGATGATGATGTTATGTAGTTAGGTCATGAAATGTCTGCAAGAAAACAGCCAAGCTCAGAGAGCATCAAGGACAACTCATTTCAACCCTGAGCTACAAATATTCTCCTTTATTGGTCCAAAACTTGCACCTTTTAGATATCTCAACAGATTAGTGTAATAGTTAGGAATTAGGAGTCATGAGGCTGAGATTCTATTGCTCCCTTCGGGAGTTAAAGTTACTATAGAATTTGGGCCACTATCTCTTTCTCACCCTAAGAATTTCTGTGGTGTAGTAGTGAAGACATTGATAAATATTGGAAAGACCAAGGAAAGATTCCTCTCAGGCATGGAAACTTCTGGAAGACTTTAGAGCAACACGCCCCCCCCCCCCCCCGCCTCAGCCTTACGGAAAGTATGGAGCAGTTGTCGAGTGTCAGCCATTCCCTCGACACATGATCCCAGGGACTGTGACAGCCAGAAGAACAGAGACACGGTGAAGGGGCGTGTTGTAGCGTTTAGCAGGGCACGGTGATATCAGGTGGTGGACAGGATAGGGAATCTGGGGGCAGGGTCAATAAAACGATGTCAAAGGAAACAAACGCCCTTCAATGCGAGGGACAGCGCGATCCGGAAGTAACTGAAGGATTAAATAGCGCGGTCACTTTAAATGCACAATTGAGCAAGGGAGGGGCGCTTGGGGGCGTTCTATAAAGCCAGTTAAGTGGAGGAATCGGGCGTCTCCGACTTTGTTTTTCATCAGAAAACTTCAGCGCTTACTGTATGACCACCATGTAAGCTACGATTAAACCGGATAGCTCCACCTTTGAGTGTGTGCATGTGGTGTTTGTTTGGCGGAGCACAGGTGGTTCCAGAGGAGGCTGACAGAAAGTCGGAGACCCTTTATTCTTCTGTCTGAAGACTGCAAGCAGCTGTGATGGCAGAGGGCGTGATGGATGATGCCACGGTGTTGGACTTGGGGACAGAGCTGGAGGCAGAGGAGGAGGAGAACGTGGAGACAGAGGAGCGTTGCGAACAGCCAGTGGTACGCCCCAAACAGAGAGTGGTGTCGCCCGCCCCCCTAGAAGACAAGCAGGGAAGACAGGATTCATTGGGGACTGAAGCTGCTCGAAAACCATCTGGAAATTGGTGGCAAAGTACCGCTACACTAGGGAAGTTGGGGTTTCAGACGTCAGCTAACCCCCCTCTAGCCCCTCAATTCCAAGGGTGGCGGGAAAGGCAATGGATGGAGGAGGAGGAAGAGGAGGAATGGGATTATTCTTCTGGCCCCAGTGTGACCACCATGGATATGTTGAGGGAGAGATTTGGGGAAGCTAGCTTCCGGGATGCCCCCTCTTGGCAGCCCTGGGCGCCCGGGGCAGACCAGTCAAACACATGGCAGAGTGGGGGGGGAACATCAACGGGCGGCATATCCGAATCCAGGGTGCGTTTGGCCAGTCCAAAGCTGCGAGTAGACCATAGTCAATATAGGGCCAGACGGGATGAGGACCCTGCTCCCCAGGGGAGAGGTTCCTTGTCAAGCGAGGGGATACAGGGTACACAACGACAGCCACCTAGTCAGGGGCATCGTGAGGACCGGGAAGGTGAGCCTGCTGCTAGACGGTCCCGCTCACTGGAACGAAGAGCCCCTCGGGGTGGAGAGCGGTCCAGGCGTGCACGGGATCCAGCACCTGCCTGGACCTCAGGGCCTTGGGTACAGCAAATACCATGGGGTCTCCCTCCCTTACAACCCACATTCGATGGGAATCCAGACCGTGTAGCCCTCTTTCTAAGCCAAGTGATCAGCTATATGGATGCTTACGGGCACTATTATTCCTCTCAGTGGGCCAGAGTAGTAGCGGTTACGACGGTTTTGACAGGTGAGGCAGCTGACTGGGTGGCCAATTTACACACCATGCACGCTCGAGAACTGGCAGATTTGGGACTGTTCCTGGAAGCGTTACGAAGTCAATTTGAGGACGATGCCAGCACCCAGGCCATTGTTGAAAGCGATCTAGTTTCACTAAAACAAAATGGACGAGCGGCTAAAGACTATGTAAAGGAATTCCATACCTTGGCTAATCGGTTGAGGGGCTGGCCTGAACGTTTATTAGTTCACCATTTCCATAAGGGGCTGGATAGAGACCTACGTCAGGCCTGCGTGTATAGGGGCCTTGGTCCTTACATAACGGCCTGGTATAAAGCGGCTGTCGAATTGGATGTAGGCCTGAAGGAGTTCCGGATGCGAAGCGACACCGTGACCCCACCAGGGAAAGTGTTGGAGAAGCCACCAATAGGGCGGGGAGGCGTTCGAACATATATGCCTATAGGAGTAAGAGGTGGTATTGCCTCACGAAGACCATTCCGATGTTACCGGTGTGACCAGGAGGGCCACAGAGCGCTTGACTGCCCACTCCCGCCTCTCCGGGCCCCAGACATCCAGGCATCAGGTTCCGGTAGGCGGGCGGGTTTCCGTTCCAGACTATCGGAGCGCTCTCGTATTGCGGCTCAAACAAGAGGTGGTGAGGCCAATGGTCGTGATGGCAATGGTGGATATCCTGACATCATCCGAACACCGACGGAGGAGGGGAACATTGAGGAGGAAACGGAACACACGGATCCTATGGTATGTGATCCTGTTCGACCGTTCATTATCTAGGTGACACTAAAACACCCTGGGTCGGGTAGATTGGAACAGCAAGGGGCCTTAGTAGATACCGGTTGCACCCGTTGCCTTTTACGGAGGGCGATAGCAGACAGTCTTGGACTCCGTATAGTGAAATTGCAAAAACCTATTTATTTTGAGCAAATGGATGGTTCAACACTAGGAGGACAACCAGCTACCCATATTACAGAACCTGTGACACTTGAGATCGGGAATCATTGGGAAGTAATACGATTTGTGGTTGTAGAAAAAATGATTGAACCCATCATTCTAGGCCTATCATGGTTAGATAAGTGGAAACCTACCATTTGGTGGGAAGGAGGTTTTCGCAAATTACGCTTGGCAGTAGGCCCTGATCCACCTGAAGACAGTAGAGATATAGGAGTGACTGGGAAGGAGATGTCCTGTCTAGAAAAAGTCCCACACGTATACAGAGATCTATGGCGTGTGTTTAGTGAGAAGGATTGTGAGGCCCTTCCACCCCACCGTCCTACAGACTGTGCGATAGAGTTAAAACCAGGTGTTAGTTTACCTAAACCTCGCATGTATTCCATGACTCCCCTTGAATTAGAGGAATTGCGGCGTTATATAGATCAGAACCTAGCCAGGAGTTTTATCTCGCCCAGTCGTGCGCATATGGCGGCGCCAGTTCTGTTTAAGGAGAAGAAAGATGGAGGGCTAAGATTGTGTGTTGATTTTCGGGAATTAAACGCTGTCTGTATGGAACCCCTTTACCCCTTACCTCTTATGACAGATTTGCTTTCCACTCTCACGACAGGGAAGATCTTTACTAAGTTGCACCTCCGAGAAGCGTATTACAGGGTCCGGGTAAAAGCGGGTGATGAATGGAAGACCACATTTAACTGCCCTTTGGGCAGTTATAAGTTCCAGGTCATGCCATTTGGTCTACAGGGGGCCCCTGCAGTTTTTATGCAGTTTATCAATAGTATACTCTATGATCACCTGTATCGTGGAGTTCTCGTTTATCTAGACGATATTCTAATATACTCCAATACCCTAGAAGAACACATTCGTCTGGTACGGCAAATATTACTGAAGTTGTTGAAGGCTCAGTTGTATGTAAAGCTATCGAAATGTGAATTTCACAAGACAGAGATAGATTACTTGGGGTTTAGGATTTCAGGAAAAGGGATTGAAATGGACCCAAATAAGATTAAAACAGTGTTGGAATGGCAGGCTCCAAAGACCCGAAAACAATTACAAAGTTTTCTGGGCTTTGCAAACTTTTACAGAAGATTTATCCCCTCATTTGCTAAGGTGGCTTTACCGTTGACTGATCTCTTAAAGACGAGAAAAAGTGCAGTCGGGAAAGGCAACCCACAACAAAAAATAAATTGGACGATATCATGTCAACGGGCATTTGACACGTTGAAAACCCTCTTCGCTAATGAACCCATACTAAGACATCCTAACACTTCAAAAACCCTTCGTAATCCAGGCGGATGCAAGTGATGTGGCGGTAGGGGGTGTTCTCCTACAAAGAAATGAACATGGGGTTCTTCAACCATGAGCCTACACCTCCCGAAAACTAACCGATACAGAACGGAATTGGACGGTTTGGGAAAAAGAGGCGTATGCCATAAAATGGGCCTTGCAAACGTGGAGGCATTTGCTAGAAGGGACTAAAGTAGAATCTGAGGTATGGACGGATCACAAAAATCTAGAGGCACTTCAATCGCCTCGTAAACTGTCCCCTAAACAGGCACGTTGGGCGCAGTATTTCCGCAGATTTACCATCAAGCTGAAAGCGATACCAGGGGGAAAGAACTATTTAGCTGATGCCCTATCACGCATGCCACAATTTGAGAGCCAAAAAGAGGAGATAACACAAGCCTTAATACCTTATAAACAGACAGGAAAGCAAGGAAGGGACGTATTCCCGCTCCCCACAACCTGGATAGGGGAGTTGAGGAAAAAATTAGCAACAGACAGTTGGCTGAAGACCAATCCCCAGATAGTGACACAGAAAAGAGGACTAATATGGAAAGGAGATAAACTATATATCCCTGAAGGACTGAGGGATAAGGTGTTACGACAATGCCACGATGTAAAAACAGCAGGGCATTTCGGTTTCGTGAAAACATTGCATCTAGTGAGGAGACAGTTCTGGTGGCCACATATGCGAAAACAGGTAGAGACATATGTACAAGGCTGTCCCGTCTGTATAAGAGCTAAACCCTTGTCAGGGAAACCGTCTGGTTTGTTACAGTCGGTGGCTGAACCACAGAGACCTTGGGAAGATATAGCCATGGATTTCATAGTCGAATTACCTCCCAGCAAAGGACACAATGTAATATGGACTATTATTGACCTGTTTTCCAAACAGGCGTATTTTGTCCCCTGTAAAGGACTACCGTCCGCAAGGCGTCTAGCGAAACTGTTTGTCCAACATGTATATCGACTTCATGGCACACCCAAGCGTATAATCTCAGACAGAGGTCCCCAATTTACCGCCCGGTTCTGGAGACGGTTTTTAGGACAATTAGGAACAGAACAGGGACTGAGCTCTGCGTTCCACCCAAATACCAACGGAGCCGCTGAAAGAGCCAATGCAATGGTAGAAAGGTATCTACGTTCTTATGTCATACCAACAAACAGACTGGTGCGAACTCTTACCTTTCACAGAATCAGCATATAATAACACCGTGCACAGCAGTACTGGTTATACACCCTTCCTAGTAGTTTCTGGAAAAGAGTTCCCAGCCATCCCCGATCTAGATGTACAAATGACTAGTTCCCATAGTCCAAAAGAATGGACAGAGAAGGTTAAACAGAGTTGGCCACACATCAAAAATGCATTAGAAAAAGCTTCTGAAGCATACAAAACCCAAGTAAACAAACGGAGACGAGATAACCTACCCTTCAAAATAGGAGAAAAGGTGTATTAGGCCCAAAGTATATAGGTCCCTTTCCCATCACCAAAATAATAAATCCCGTAACGGTATCTTTAAAACTACCCCCCTTACTGAGAAGAATACACCCAGTATTCCACAGTAGTCTCCTAAAACCAGCAGCCAAAATAAGAGAGACAGGAACACGTCCAGGGCCTGTGACAGGAAATTCATACGAAATTAAAAAGATCCTCGATTCCAAAATATATCATGGGAAGCTTAGGTATTTAGTACATTGGAAGGGATACCCTATATCAGAAGCAACATGGGTGAAAACGAAGGATATAGATGCCCCACGATTACTAAAACAATTCCATGAAACATATCCAAACAAACCAGGTGGACACTTTTCCACTTAATGAGAATAACCGAATGTTTTTATGTCCCTACAGGAAGAGACCTGGTAGGGGGGGGGCACATGTCGAGTGTCAGCCATTCCCTCGACACATGATCCCAGGGACTGTGACAGCCAGAAGAACAGAGACACAGTGAAGGGGGGTGTTGTAGCGTTTAGCAGGGCACGGTGATATCAGGTGGTGGACGGGATAGGGAATCTGGGGGCAGGGTCAATAAAACGATGTCAAAGGAAACAAATGCCCTTCAATGCGAGGGACAGCACGATCCGGAAGTAACTGAAGGATTAAATAGCGCGGTCACTTTAAATGCACAATTGAGCAAGGGAGGGGCGCTTGGGGGCGTTCTATAAAGCCAGTTAAGTGGAGGAATCGGGCGTCTCCGACTTTGTTTTTCATCAGAAAACTTCAGCGCTTACTGTATGACCACCGTGTAAGCTACGATTAAACCGGATAGCTCCACCTTTGAGTGTGTGCGTGTGGTGTTTGTTCGGCAGAGCACAGGTGGTTCCAGAGGAGGCTGACAGCAGTGGTGAAGAAGCTTGGTTAAGATCAGCTAGACTCTGGTTCTGTTCCTCTTCAGACATGATTTACTGCCTTTGTAGTTTTTAACCAAGAGGGTTTCAAGCACTGGGGAAATCAGGAGATTCAAAAGAGTATAAAGATTTATTGCAAGCCTAAATTCTCTACAAAAATCTGACCTACTAACAGTCAAAGGGAATGACCCAGAATAAGAAGGCATTCAAGAAAGGCTGGATTTAGAGCTCTTGAGGATGCGTAGGGACTCGTGACTTATGGCATGTTTGACCCCTCTCTTGGGCTCAGCCTGGTCATCTCCTACAGAGATTGCAATATCCAGTTCAGTTGCCATGTGGGTAGACTTTTAGCCACTTTGTTAAGACACAATGTTGCCTGAGGTCTATCATTGTGGAGGTAGTCTACACTTCATACCTCAACAAAACCACTTCCAGGAATGCAGTTGCTCCGAAAAATATGGTGCCATGTGAATAAAATCAGAACATGACATGGCAGAAGCAAAAGACAGCTCTTTAATTGGGAATGATCAAGAGCCTGCAATGTGATTATGGTGCATCGCAACAAATGATAATTTGTTATAGTTCAAGAGTGTCTCCTTGGGATATTTCTTTTTTTAATTAATATTTTTATTGCATTTTTACAAATAAACAAATAATCTTACTCACATTTTATGCATAACTGCGACCATTTGCATACCATAACATTCCAATTCAAATACACTCTATACATTTTTACTATACATTTTAATTCTACTTCTATTTTGTCTATTTCTTTTCCATTTTTCTGTTCTCAATCCAGTTGTACCACTTCTCCCATGTTTCGTAGTATTCCGAATCTATTTGTCCTTTCAGTTCAATTGGTAATTTGTCCATTTCAGCACAATCAAATATTTCTTTTAAGTACTAAACCTTTAGAAGGTATGTTTGTATTTCTCCAAGATTGCACGAAAGCTATCCTTGCTGCAGTTATTATACGTAAAATGATATATATTATTTTTTTGTCGTATTTCCTTTTAACTATCTCTAGGAGAAATAGTTCTGGGGTATATTCTATCTGATGTCCTGTTAATTCCTTTAGCCACTTATGTATTTTCTTCCAATATTTTTTCGTTTCAGGGCACAACCACTATGTATGATAAAAGGTACCTTGATTTTGAACAATCCAGCTTAAAATTCAGTAATTGTAACAATTCAGGTACCTCTTTGGGATATTTGAAGACACCTGGGATGATCTCTCTACAGCCAGAAAAAGTTGGATGGCTAACTTCCATGGATAGATCAAAATTAAGTTAGATAAAACATCTAAAGGTAAATGTCTATGGAGATTCTCAGTCATCCAATCATGGTTGTCCCAAAGGTACTTTTGCAAAAGTCAACTGGACTTTCTTTAGAGTGGTGCAGTGGCCTAGAGGGGGAGCTCTTGCCTCACAATCAGGAGGCTGTGAGTTTGATCCTAGGTAGAGGCAGATATTTCTCTCTCTGAGCACAATGTGAATATATCTGCTGAACAAAACTCCGCATTAGCGACAGGAAAGGCATTTGGCCAGTAAATGCTCTGCTAGCTCTATTCAGTTGCCAAGATTCCACCCCGCAAGAGATTATGGGGTTGTTAAAAGAAGAAAGGTAATAAAGTAGACTTTCTTTGTGGGTTTTTTCTTTGAAGACATTTCGCTTCTCATCCAAGGAGCTTCTTCTTCGGAACTAAAGAAGCTTTCTGAATGAAAAGGGAAACATCTTCCAGGAAAAAACAAAGAAAGTCCAGTTGATTTTTGAAAAAGTCTCTTTGGGACATCTATAAGTAAAACTCCTCTCAGGAAACAATGGGCTCACATATAAAAAGGATATTGTGGCAGGATATCTCCACAGGGTTGTGAGAAACCATACATCTAATTTTTTGCAGAAATGTTTCCAATAACTGAAATGCAAGATTTAGTTATGGAAATGTCCAGCATGGAAAAGCCAGGGAAAGCAATCATGGATGAACACAAGAATTTTGCTGAGAATGGGAAGAAGACCAAAGGCTGATGAGTTTTATAATGACATTTTGGGGTTCTTGAATCTCCCATTTGTCATTTTCATTGAATTGAGCCACATTATAACATTTTGAGAAAGAGAGAATATTCTCTCTCTTTCTCTCTCTCTCCCTCTCCCTCCCTCCCTCCTTCTCTCTCTCTCTCTCCCCCACTCCCTCCCTCCCTCTCTCCCCTAAAAAGTTGTAAGCTTTATCATCAAAATTCTTCAACCCGACAAGTTCTGCAACCCAACAAGATAGACACAGACTTCAGAGGATAATTAGAACTGCAGAAAAAACAATGGCTACCAACCTGCCTTCCATTGAGGACCTGCATACTGCACGAGTCAAAAAGAGGGCTGTGAAAACATTTACAGAGCCCTCGCATCCTGGACATAAACTGTTTCAACTCCTACCCTCAAAATGACAGTATAGAGCACTGCACACCAGAACAACTAGACACAAGGACAGTTTCTTCCCAACGCCATCACTCTGCTAAACAAATAACTCCCTCAACACTGTCAAACTAGTTACTAAGTCTGCATTACTATTAATCTTCTCATCGTTCCTATGACCTATCTCTTCCCATTTACGACTGTATGACTGTAACCTTGTTGCTGGTATCCTTAAGATTTATATTGACTGTTTCCCCATGACTATCATTAAATGTTGTACCGTATGATTCTTGATGAATGTATCTTTTCTTTTATGTACACCAAGAGCGTATGCACCAAAGACAAATTCCTTGTGTGTCCAGTCACACTTGGCCAATAAAGAATTATGTTCTATTCTATTCAAAACCAGTGTGCAAACTGTGTCACTTCTGAATGAAATTGTTGATTTGATATTATTTGAGAAGTCAATTCAATTCAATTTAGCGCGGTAGATGGGTGATTCTTCCCCCTAAGAAAAATCACTTGATTGATTCAGAAGCAACCGATTTAATCAACATCTTGACCTGAATTGACAATCCAATTTGGAAAGTCTATTAGTTTTAGAGATTTGATTGGATTTGACTTTTAGCCATGCCATCAGCTCAAATCTTTGCATAAGCCAGTAGGCAATTCTGCCTTGGGGAACAATTGTAAAAGTTGAAGTACAGGGATGTTATCTTGGGGGGAAAAAGGAGAGAAGGAACAAGAGAAAAAGCCCAAAAATATCATGCTGGAAATAGAAAAGATAGATTATTTTTCCTTTCAGGATTAATGTCAAGTGTGAAGAATGAGGACCACATGTTAAATTCCAGCTAAGCTGGTTAATTGCTCATGCTCATACACAAGAGTATAGTCAACTAATGGTCAGCACCAGATTGGTGCTAGATAAGAGTTTACAGAATTCAAGAGGGATTGGACTGGGATTGTTTATGAGAATGTAATGACTCCAGGCTAATTTCTGTCTTCACTCCACTCCCAGCCTCTGCCTGTTCTTCTCTTACAATTATTGAGAAAGATTCAAGACTACTAAAAGGAATCACCTCCTCACCAGCAACCAACACCCAGACAAGCACAGATTAACACCAGTTAGACAAACAATCAAGAATTAAACCCTAATTAAGAAACTACCAACTCAGACAAATAGAGCCTTGATAGTACAGTGGTTTAGTGCACCCTGTCATTAACACAGCTGCCTGCAATTTCTGCTGGTTCGAATCTCTCCAAGGCTCAAGGTTGACTCAGCCTTCCATCCTTTCTAAGGTAGGTGAAATGAGGACCCAGATTGTGGGGGCAATAAACTGACTTTGTATAAATATATACAAAAGTATGAAGGCTATTGCTTAACGCATTGTAAGCCGCCCTGAGTCTCCGGAGAAGGGCGGCATATAAATCAAATTAAAAAATAAAATAAAATAATGGAATAATAAACAACAGTTTAATCAATAAGAACACTCTCACCAACAGCAACAGGGCAAGTACATAAAATTACATAAAAAGAGAGCAAAACCTACTCCCTTTTAGCACTGATGATGTTACCTAACCGGGTAATGAAATGTCTGCAAGAAAGCAACTGCTCTCAGAGAGCACCAAGGTGAACCCTGAGTTCAACCCTAAATTTCACATTTTATCTGTCTGTCTGTCTGCCTATCTATCCATCCATCCATCCATTTATTCATCTATCTATTCATCTACCTGTCTATTCCTCTATCTATCCATCCATCAGTCTATCCATCCGTCTATCCCTATATCTTTCTATCCATTTATCTATCCATTTATCTATCCATCCATCTATCCATCCATCTATCCATCCATCTATCCATCCATCTATCCATCCATCCATCCATCCATCCATCCATCCATCCATCCCTATCTCTATCTCTATCTCTATCTCTATCTCTATCTCTATCTCTATCTCTATCTCTATCTCTATCTCTATCGCCATCGCCATCTCCATCTCCATCTCCATCTCCATCTCCATCTCTATCTCTATCTCTATCTCTATCTCTATCTCTATCTCTATCTCTATCTCTATCTCTATCTCTATCTATCTTAATACTATACCAACAATCAAACAGCAAAAAACAATCTAATCAAGGAACCACCAACACATTCCTACCAATATTGACAAGGCAAGTCACTTGTACATAAACAGAGAGCAAACCACACTCCCTTGTAGAACTGAAGATGTTACCTAGTTGGGTAATGAGACACTTGCAAGAAAGGTTCAAATGTTGCTAGGACATTAGCATAAACCTTCCTTGAAAAACAGGAAGATCCCATAGACCAAATCAGAATAAGCATTATGCTGTTCAATAATTATTCTAAATCTGCAATTATTTTCTGTGCTCTTACTCAATACAAAGAAATTGTAATCTCCAACCAAATTTTTCCCTCCTAGACTATGTCTGGCTGTCTTGATCATAATTGGATCAGCATTTACAAAATGCACCAATACTTGAAAGATCCTTGGTGCTCTTTGAGCTTGGTTGTTTTCTTGCAGATGTCCAAGCAGATGCCCAAGCTAGATAATATCTTCACGGATGATGTTACTTAGTTGGGTAATGAAACATCAGCAAACAGACAACCAAGCTCAGAGAGGAGTCCTCATTTCAATCCTGAGCTACAAATATATTCTACCAAATAGCACCAATACAGCTAGCCCTCTACGTACAACAGTTCATTTAGTGACTGTTTGAAGTTACAATGGCACTGAAAAAAGTGACTTATGACCATTTTTCACACTTACGACTGTTGTAGCATCCTGATGATTGTGTAATTGATATTTGGATGCTTGACCGTTCATATTTATGATGGTTGTGGTGTCCCCGCTTTTGTGACCTTTTGACAAGCAAAGCTACTGGGGAATCCAGATTCGCTTAACAACCATGTTACTAACTTGACAACTGGGATGATTCACGTAGCAACTGTGGCAAGAAAAGTTCATTTAACCACTGTCTTGTTTAGCAACTTAAATTTTGGGCTCAGTTGTGATCATAATTAAAAGACGTTTAATGACAAGAAGGACTAGGGGAGACATGATAGCAGTCTTCCAATATCTCAGGGGCTGCCACAAAGAAGAGGGAGTCAAGCTATTCTCCAAAGCACCTGAAGGCAGGACAAGAAGCAATGGGTGGAAACTAATCAAGGAGAGAATCAACCTGGAATTAAGGAGAATTTTCCTGACAATTACAACAATTAATTGTTGCACTACTAAAAGTGCAGACTAAAAGTCTGCACTGCTGTTAATCTTCTCATCGTTCCCACCATCCATCTCCTCCCACTTATGACTGCATGACTGTAACTTTGTTGCTTGTATCGTTACGATTTATATTGATATTGTTTCCTGATTGCTTATTTGTACCCTATGACTATCATTAAGCATTGTACCTTATGATTCTTGATGAACGTATCTTGTCTTTTTATGTATGCACCAAGGCAAATTCCTTGTGTGTCCAATCACACTTGGCCAATAAAAAAATGCTATTCTATTCTATTCTATTCTATTCTATTCTATTCTATTCTATTCTATTCTATTCTACTCTACTCTACTCTACTCTACTCTACTCTACTCTACTCTACTCTACTCTATTCTAACGAATTGGATGGCTTGCTTGTGGGTGCTCCAACATCGGAAGTTTTTAAGAAGGTGTTGGATAACCATTTGTCTGAAGTGGTGTAGGGTTTCCTGCCTAAGCAGGGGGTTGGACTAGAAGTCCTCCAAGGTCCCTTCCAACTCTGTTATCCTATCCTATAATTCGAGGACTACCTGTAGACAAACCTTAGCACAGAAATGCCTTTTTTTTTCTCTAGATGTCCATAAATATTGCTTTTTAGTAGGTTCTCCAAGTTAGAACTGGAATGTTACCCACAAGGCAGGAAGAAACTCTTTGACAGTTTCTCAAAGTCTGGGCGAGAAGATTCTGATTGGCAAAAGAGGTTAATCCTCATTCTCTTTTTGCCAAACAGGTTCCCCAATCACCCAATGATAGCAGAACCCCAAATCAAAGTTTCGTTTTCATTCTGCAGAGTGTAGGAGCTGTTGGAACAACCTCCCGATCTGAGCCCCATCCAAACAGAAAAAGCAGTGACTTCTTATCAAACGAGGGCGGAGAATAAAGTCATAAAACACCGCAGAGGAGATGAAAGTCTTGGTGTGGGGGGTGAAGATGATAGGAAATCAATATTTTCCACGGTTTTTGCTTGAGAAAATTCTGCATAAAAGAAAAGAGAAAGGAGAGTTGGGGGTGGGGAGTTCCCGAGATGGATTGGTTATGGGTTTTAACCTATAGGCAAGTTTTACACAGAGAGAGATTTATTCTTTGTATCTGAACCTTCTGACAAATGTTGGAGATAAATTAAAAGTGTATTTTGCTGATTTCCATAATTTCTCTGTGGGCTTTCTTGATAGAAATAATAACAAAAAAAAAAAAAAAAAAAGATTCAATAATGTTTACAGAAAGGAAAAGGAACAACAAAGAGGAAAAGGAATTTGAGACCTGCAAAGATCTTAGGCCACACGGCCAGATCCGCAATTGCTAATGCAAACTGTTTGTTCGTTCCAAAAATACATATATAAGCCCTTGGCAGATGGGGATTATGGAATTGAATTCTACTTTCTTGTTTTGGAAAATGGTTGCAATCTTTTGAGTAAGCATGTTGTTGTTGGGTTTTTTTTTTGTTCGCTATGTACATTGCATTCAGTATTTTGCATTTTAATAACATTATCAACAAAAGAACCCAATTGGGGGCTTTAATAATACACATAAAAGGTGACTTTATAACTTTAAATAAATAGAGAGTTTGGTGTTTGGGGAAGGTTTGATGGCTTTAGTGGAAACAAAGAAAAGAAAAGAAAAGAAAAGAAAAGAAAAGAAAAGAAAAGAAAAGAAAAGAGAAGAGAAGAGAAGAGAAGAGAAGAGAAGAGAAGAGAAGAGAAGGAAGGAAGGAAGGAAGAAAAGAAGGAAGGAAAGAAAGAAGGAAGGAAGGAAGGAAGGAAGGAAGGAAGGAAGGAAGGAAGGAAGGAAAGGAAGGAAGGAAGGAAGGAAGGGAGGGAGGGAGGGAGGGAGGGAGGGAGGGAGGGAGGAATTGAGCAGATATCTTAGGATAATGTAGCTGAATATTGTTTTGAATCAGAATTGGCTCTGGGAGAGGGAGAAGTAAAAAAAAAAAAATCAAGACAGTACCCAACACCCCAGAATTCGTAAAAATATGTATGCATCAGAGAGGGGGGAAAGAGAGAGGGATGGGGAGGGAGGGAGGGAGGGAGGGAGGGAGGGAGAGAGGGAGAGAGAGAGAGAGAGAGAGAGAGAGAGAGAGAGAGAGAGAGAGAGAGAGAGAGAGAGAGAGAGAGAGGGGGAGAGAGAGAACCTAGAATAACAGAGTTGGAAGGACCTTTGAGGTCTTCTAGTCCAAATCCCTGCTCAAGCAAGGGAACCTATATAATTTCAGACATATAGCTCTCCAATCTCTTCTTAAAAACCTCCACTGATGAAGGACCCACAACTTCTGGAGGCAACTTCTGTTCCACAGGTTGATTGTTCTCACTGTCAGGAAATTTCTCCTTAATTCCAGGTTGCTTCTCTCCTTGATTAGTTTCCACCCATTGCTTCTTGTCGTGCTTTGGAGAATAAGTTGATTTCCTCTTCTTTGTGGCAACCCGTTAGATATCATGTCACCCCTAATCCTTTTCATTAAATTTTTGAATCATTCTTCATATATTTTAGCTTCGGGTGCCCTAATCATCTTTGTTGCTCTTCTCTGCACTCTTTCTAGAGTCTCTCCATCTTTTTTTCTCTGCACTGTATCTTCCCAAAGATAAATAGCAATAATCTTTTATTTATAGATATCTATATCTACCTACCTTCCTACCTACCTACCTCTCTCTCTCTCTCTCTCTCTCACCTCTTTCTCTCTCTCATAGAAACATACAGTATGTATTTGTGTAGAAAGATGAGAGAGAGACAGAGACAGAAATAGAGACAGAGAGAGAGAGAAACAGAGAGAGACACACAGAGAGAGACACACAGAGAGAGAAACACACAGAGAAAGAGAGACAGACACACACACACTCTCAGAGAGAGAGACAGAGAAACACACACAGACAGAGACACACAGAGAGAGACAGACACACACACACACACACACACACAGAGAGAGAGAGAGAGAGAGACAGAGAGAGACAGAAAGAAACAGAGAGAGACAAAGAGAGAGGCAGAGACAGAGGCAGAGAGAGAGAGACACACACAGAGAGAGAGAGGCAGAGGCAGAGGCAGAGGCAGAGGCAGAGGCAGAGAAAGAGAAAGAGAAAGAGAAAGAGAAAGAGAAAGAGAAAGAGAAAGAGAAAGAGAAAGAGAAAGAGAAAGAGAGGGTATGTTTGGGAATTTTCCTTTAAGTAAATGAATAAATACATAGTTTTTATAATTTCCATGCTGTCTTAACCAAAGGGCAGTAGGGTTGGAACTCTTCTGTATACGAGTCCTTTGTTCCCCTTAATTAATAGAATTGGCCAGCTGTCATTCCAGCTAGGAGAAAGGCAATCTGATCCCGTGTAAAATAAAGGACAATATAAATAAATAAAAGAATTATAAATATTGAATAAATAAAACAAAATTGAAAAAGATAAAAATATTCCTATTCATATATCTGGTCAACTGTCCTTCCAGTTTTGAAGGGGCAGCCTAATCCAGAATAAAATCAAATCAAAGCTGAATAAAATATGTAAGCATAAAATAAACATTAAAATATGAGGGTTTTTTTTTTTTTTAAGAAAAAGATAAAAGTCCTCCTGCCTTAATTTAATTCATCAGCTGCCATTCCAGTAGCGAAAGGGGCAACCTAATCCAGGATGAAATATAACATGTAAGCATAGAATAAATAAAAGTTAACCTAATTAAATTATTCTAGGAGCATTTTCATCTCTTCTTTTTTTCATTTTAAGAAATGACAGCTATTCATAGCTATTCCAGTTGTGAAAGGGGCAGCCTGATCCAAAAAAAGAGAGTAAACTATAAACATAAATAAAAGACAAAATAAGTCAAAACTGAGTTGGAAGGGACCTTGGAGGTCTTCTAGTCCAGCAGTCACCAACTGGTGGTCCGTGGACCACTGGTGGGCCATGAGAAAATTTTGGTGGTCCGCAGAAAAATTATTTGCATTTTTTATATTGCACTAAATCAGGGGTCCTCAAACTACGGCCCCTCAGCCGGATACATGCAATGAACAGTTGTGTTGCTGCAGAGAGTCCCTCCCTTTGGGGTCTTTTTGTGCCGGTCAGAGGGGGGCAGAAATTCTGACTTGGGGTCTGCTTCAGCCTCCTGGTGTGGGGCTTTGGGCAAAGGCTGGAGGGAAGTGCCACTGGTGGCGAAGAGCCGGAGGGCCTTGTTCCAGTGGGACTGCATCATCGCCTGGAACTGGCTGACCATCTCAGCCCGCTGAGCCTCCAGGTGCCGGTACCTGGCTTTGCACTCAGGCAGGTCTTCCCTCTGCTTGGAAAGCCTATGCTCATAGTCCTCAGTGAGGGGCTTCTGCTGAGCCTCCTTCTCGGTCAGATCCAATTTGAACTGAGCTGTTTTGCCAACTCTTTCTCGTGGTGGCTGCTTAGCTCCAACAACTGCTTCCTGTTGGGGCCCTAAGGAGCCCGGGAGAGCAGGCAAGGACTGGCTGGAAGGGAAGGGGTGAATAGAGGCTGGCGAGATGCCCCTCAACGTGAGTGACATCAAATTGGCCACACCCACCCAGTCACATAACCACCTAGTCATGCCCACCCAGCCAGTCATTAGGCAGATTATATTAGTGGTCCGTGGGATTTAAAATTATGAACCTAGTGGTCCCTGAGGTCCAAAAGGTTGGGGACTCCTGTTCTAGTCAACCCCCCTGTTTAAGCAAGAGGCTCTCTACCATTTCAGACAAGTGACTGTCTAGTCTCTTCTTAAAAACCTCCCTTGATGAAGTACCTACAACTTTTGATGGCAAGTTGTCCCACTGGTTAATTGTTCTCACTGTTAGGAAGTTTTTCCTCAATTCCAGGTTGCTTCTCTCCTTGTTTAATTTCCATCCATTGTTTTTTTGACCTGCCCTCTGGTGCTTTAAATTATTTTTAAAATAATTATTTTTAAAATAATTTGACCTCTTCTTCTTTGAGGCAGCACCTCAAATACTAGAATACTGCTTTCATGTCCCCCAGTCCTTCTTTTCTCTAGACTGGCCACACCCAAATCCTGCAACCTTTCTTCATATGTTTTAGCCTCCAGGCCTTTAATCATCTTAGTTGCTCTTCTTTGCACTTTTTCCAAAGTCTCAACATCTTTTTTGTAATGTGGTGACCAAAACTGGATGCAGCATTCCAGATGTGGCCTTACTAAGGACTTATGAAGCAGTACTAATACTTCATGTGCTTTTGATTCTATGCCTCAGTTTAGTCAAACTGATCTTCAAATGAATGCATCTAATAACAATAACAACAATAACAACAACTAATTAATAATAAATAATAATAATAAGAGCCTTGGTAGTACAGTTGTCTAAAGCACCCTGTTATTAACACAGCTGTCTGCAATTACTGCAGGTTCGAATCTTACCAGGCTCAAGGTTGACTCAGCCTTCCATCCTTTCAAAGGTAGGTGAAATGAGGACCCAGATTGTGGGGGCAACAAGCTGACTTGTTTTTGTATAAATATACAAAAAGTATGAAGGCTATTGCTTAACGCATTGTAAGCCACCCTGAGTCTCCGGAGAAGGGTGGCATATAAATCAATAATAATAATAATAATAATAATAATAATAATAATAATAATAATAATAATAATAATAATACCTGTATCCAAAAAGTCATGGGAACATAAAGTGGAAAAAGTTATAGAAAATGAGAAGGCGAAGATCTTGTGGGACTTTCAAATACAGACGGATCATCACTTGGAACACAAGACGCCAGATATCACAGTTGTCGAAAACCGAAATGTACAATTTATTAACATTGCGGTACCAGGAGATGCCAGAGTCGAAGAAAAAGAACTGGAAAAAATCACGAAATATTGCGACCTGGCCATCAAAACTATGCAATTATGGATGAAATATGTAACAGTGATACCCATTGTCATTGGGGCACTTGGTACCATGTCCAAGAATTTTATAAGATACATCAACAATTTGCAGCTTCCTGCAATAACACCAGAGGAACTGCAAAAATCTGCGCTACTTGGAACATCGTACATCTTAGAAAGGTACTTGGTTGATACCTAGGATGTTGGCAGCAACCTGTATCAACCATTAGCACCAGTCAGTGGTATTTGTGATGCATTTTTGAATGTTCAGTTGACTGAGTTTCATGTTTATTGAATAAAGTAAATAATAATAAACTATTAATAATAATAGTAATATTATTATTACTTAATAATAAAGAATATTACCCTGGCAAAGTAGTGTATTTGTGTTTGTGAGAACAGTTTTTCAATTTTTTCTGCCTAGTTTGATGCCTGAAATCCCTCAACCATCCCAATCCAGGTCATGGTTGTCCCAAAGGTGCTTTTTCAAGAGGCAACTGGACTTCTTTGGTTTTCTTTGAAGACGTTTCACTTCTCATCCAGGAAGATTCTTCACCTCTGACTAGATGGTGGGGAATGGAAAGATGACCCTTAGGACACAGATAAACCTCCAAGTGGCCTCAACGATTCTCTAAAAAGAATGCAAATGACCAGCTGTCTGTAAGGAATGTAAATCCTTCTGTTCCCCACCATCCAGTCAGAGCTGAAGAAGCTTCTTGGATGAGAAGCGAAACGTCTTCAAAGAAAAACCTCAAAGCTCCTTGGAGACAGAGGTGGGTTTCAGCAGGTTCTGACCAGTTCTGGAGAACCGGTAGCGGAAATTTTGAGTAGTTCGGAGAACTGGTAAATCCCACTTCTGATTGGCCCCGTCCCCATCTATTCTCTGCCCCCCCCTCCCGAGTCCCAGCTGATTGGGAGGAAATGGGGATTTTGCAATGTCCCTCCCCTGCCACACCCTCCATGCCACACCCATCAAGCCATGCCACGCCCACCAAGCCAAACTCACCACTGCTTTGAGACAACTATGATCTGGGTGACCGAGAATCTCCATGGAGAAATTCAGGGAGTCCGGCTGACTTTCTGAGATCAAATGAGGTCAGCGACATGCAGACACACATACAGACACAAACACACACACAAATAAACACAGACTCTTCCCTCTACTTCCACTTGATGTAAGTAACCATTAATATATTTTCATAATCTTCACCAGCCTCGGCAACAGCAGGAATACAAAAAAAAAAAAAAAAAAAAGGTGTGCAGGTCATACAATATTCATGAAATTAAGGGGAAACTGAACTGAAAGGAAGTTCCATTAGGGAGACCAAGTGTGACAATATAACACATATTTGCATATTTTAGACTTTAAATCTTTTCAGCCCATCCGAGTTGATATATGGAGGTAAACATGCATTGCCGGGTTTTTAGCATATTATAAGCCCTCCAGACTTCGCATGCATTTTAATACGTTTCATTATTGCCGTAGATTTTAATTTCGAACGCGCACAGCTTTGATGGAAGAAAGCGGCAAGTCGGAGCATCTGTCCTGTGCTGCAGGCAAGCCAGCACCTTGCTGAATGTGGTTCCTGCCGAGGAATCGCTCTAGTTTTGAAGTGGCGGCGGGGCGTGAGTTGGCAAGGGTGCCCGTGCGGAGGAAGGGAGGGATAAGTGAAATGTTTCGGTTTGCACACGTGGTAAGAGTGGGCTAAGTTAACTCTCCTAAAAGCAAGTGAAAAAAAGAGAGAAAAGTAAGGAGTGAGAAAGATGGAAAGGAGGTGAGAAATGAAGATAGCTAGGTGGCTAGATAAGTATAGTCTATAGATATGGATGGATAGATAGATAGATAGATAGATAGATAGATAGATAGATAGATAGACAGACAGATGGATGATAGAGAGACAGACAGAGACAGATAGATAGACATAGACAGATAGACAGATAGAGATAGATAGAGGATAGGATAGATAGAAGACAGATAGATAGATAGATAGACAGACAGACAGACAGACACAGACAGACAGACAGACAGACACAGACAGACAGACACAGACAGACAGACAGACAGACACAGACAGACAGACAGACAGACACAGACAGACAGACAGACAGACAGAGATAGGAAGATGGATGGATGGATGGATGGATGGATGGATAGATAGATAGATAGATAGATAGATAGATAGATAGATAGATAGATAGATAGATATAGATATATATTGTAGATATTAGGTCAATCTAAGAAGTTCACACTTCTTCCTCAGAGATTATAAAATAAGAAAATGAATCCTAAATAATTGATCTAAAAAATAATGGGTGACAAAGCTGAATATTCAGAAAATCTGAGAGCACAATCTCTTTTTGTGTGTGTGTGTATGATCCGAGTATCCAACTGGTTGCCAAAAAAAAAAAAAAAAAAAGGACTATGGAGATTTTCTTTTTATGCTGAATATTCTAACCTAGCTTAATTCAAATTGGGTTCATGCCTGTCTGCACACAGAGGTCAAAGAAAAAAAAAATCTGAATGCCAAATGAGAACTGGGGAATTTCAGGTTTTTTCCTCCATTCTGATAGGCCTTTTGTCTAAATTTAATCTTGCATAGCTTCTTTTCTGGTAATGTTGTACTACTAACTAGAGCATACAAAACATTTGCTAGACCAATTCTCGAATACAGCTCATCTGTCTGGAATCCGCACTGCATATCAGACATAAATGTGATTGAGAGAGTCCAGAGATATTTTAGGAGAAGAGTCCTCCATTCCTCTATCTGCAATAAAATACTTTATGCCACCAGACTCCAAATTTTGGGCTTAGACA
Source organism: Arizona elegans (assembly GCA_022577455.1). Lineage (NCBI taxonomy): Eukaryota > Metazoa > Chordata > Lepidosauria > Squamata > Colubridae > Arizona > Arizona elegans. Next base: position 1,971,811 of record JAKOOJ010000053.1, read on the forward strand.
ACTTAGAACTACGCCAACTTTGGTCTGACCTAAGCATAGTACATAAAATTATCTGCCACAATGTCCTTCCTGTCAATGACTACTTCAGCTTCAACCACAACAATACACAAGTAAATAATAGATACAAACTCAAGGTAAACCGTTCCAAACTCGATTGCAGAAAATATGAGTTCAGTAACAGAGTGGTCAATGCCTGGAATGCACTCCCTGACTCTGTGGTTTCTTCCCCAAACCCCCAAAACTTTAACCTTAGACTGTCTACTGTTGACCTCACCCCATTCCTGAGAGGTCTGTAAGGGGCGTGCATAAACCCACCAACGTCCCTGTCCTACTGTCCCCATTTATTCGTATCCATTTCCTGTATTCATAATCATGTTTATACTTATATCTGTTATCTTATACATGCTTGACAAATAAATAAATAAAATAAAAAATAAATCAATTTCAAACACCACACCTTTAGTGTGAACATATTGCAATATGTGCACCTCTGGCCATCTGGTGGCAGCATCTGGCAACCTTTGAATGATGCCAAAGACAGTGAAGCAGAATTTGCTGTGGTTGGTGCTTGAATGGGACACACCAAGAAATCCAAGGGTTGTCAGCTACATGGAGAATTTTGTTTTTAATCCCAGAAGAAGACAGTGATAGAGTTCCACGTCAGTGTAAAAAAACTACCTGGAGATTTCCGTATTTGATGGTGAGGTTATATACTTTGGATAATGAAATGTCTACCAACCACAATGGTGAGTTGCCCCCGGTTTGGACCAGTTCTATTGTTGTGGCTCCGTTGCCTGAGCCTGGGCTATCAACAGATGCAGACTCTGAGAGTGAGGGAGAGGAGTTGGCAAGTCCTCCCTCTCCAGGACCCTCCTCTCTGGCAATGCCTCTGGAGGACACCGAAGGCCAAGAGATAGTCCCAGAACCAAGCACGTCCCCGCAGCCACAGGTGGACAGCGACGAAGGAGATAAGTGCTGGCTGGATCCTCGACTGCGGCGCAGGGAGAAGCGTGCGCAGCAGAGGGGAAGGCATGCCAGAGATTAGCTGAGTCACTGGACCACACCCCACAGGGTATAAATGTGGGTGTGGTGGCCGGTTCAGTTTGTGATGAGCAAAAACTAGAAATAATCCATGATCTCTGCATTACTGGACTTCTGCCTGCCTTGTCGGACTGCATTTGGACTAAACCTTGTATTGCTGAAACTTTGCCTGCTTTATCGGAATGCTTGCAGTCTAATCTTTGTTTTGTGTGAGTAAAGTCTGAATTGGCAGCTAGTCACTGGGTTGCTGCCAGCTTTATCTTCAAAGACTTTGTTGTGTGGCTTATTAACTCCGGGCCGTCTGTGGGGGTGCGTGTGTGGGACGGGGACAGAACATCTATAGAACCGGTAGTAAAACCAGTGGGAGGCTCCGCCCACTGACCCTGACGTCACCAGAAGCGATCTGCATATGCACAGAAGCAAGGCACAATTGCGAGCAAAGCGAGCGTGCACGATCCTATTGCAAACCGGTAGTAAAGGTAAGTAGAACCGACCCCTGACCATCCAAGTTCAGAATAACAGAATAACAGGGTTGGGATGGATATTGGATGTCTTCCAACCCTCTTCTCAAGCAGAAGATCCTATACCGTTCCAGACAAGTGTCTGTCCAGTCTCTTAAAAGCCTTCAGTGATGGAGCACCCACAACTTCTGAAGGCAATCCGTTCCACTGGTTAATTGCTCTCATGGTTAGGAAATGTCTCCTTAGTTCTAGGTTGCTTCTCTCATGTCACCCTTAGTCCTTCTCTTCACTAGACTAGACATACCCAGTTCCTGCAAACATCCTTCATATGTTTTAGCCTCCAGTCCCCTCATCATCTTTGTTGCTCTTCTCTGCACTCTTTCAAGAGTCTCAACATCTTCTTTTTATATCATGGCAATCAAAACTGGATGCAGTATTCCAAGTGTGGTCTTACTAAGGCTTTATAAAGTGGTACTAATGCTTCATGTGATCTTGATTCTATTCTTCTGTTAATGCAGCCTAGGATTGTATTGGTTTTTTGGACTGTTGCCACACATTGCTGGCTCATATTTAAGTGATTGTCCACTAGGACGCCAAGATCCCTCTCATAGTTACTGCTCTTGAGCCAAGTTTCACTTAATCTGTTATCTTAAATTCCCTAAGTGTAGAACTTTACTTTTTTCTCTCCACTGAATCTCACTTTGGTAGATAGTGCCCATTGTTCATATCTGTTGAGATCCATCTGGCCGTTGATCCTATTTTCTGGAGTGTTGGCTATTCCAAGGACAAAGACTATTCCAACAGAGACCACCCAGGACCTCTGATCTCCATAATAGGAGCCCTGATGGCACAGTGTTCAGATTGCAGTATTGCAGACTAACTCTGCCGATTGCCAGCAGTTCGATTCTGACCAGCCTCCCATCCTTCTGGGGTCATTAAAATGAGGACCCAGATTGTTGGGGGCAAGAGGCTGACTTTGTAACCAGTTTAGAAAAGACTGTAAAGCACTATAAAGTGGTATATAAGTCTAAGTGCTATTGTTATCGCTATCTATCTATCTATCTATCTATCTATCTATCTATCTATCTATCTACCTACCTACCTACCTATCATCTATCTATCTATCTATCTATCTATCTATCTATCTATCTATCTATCTACCTACCTACCTATCATCCATCTATCTATCTACCTATCTATCTATCTATTTTCTATTATCTTAGAGAGGTCTGTAAAGCACTATAAAGTGGTATTGTGATGACCCAGGGCACGGCACAGAGATAACACAAACAGCTGGCAGTTCAAACAACCCCTTTATTGCTCAAAATCTTCCCAAATGCTCCCATGTTACTGGCAAGTCCCAAAGCAGAGTAAGAACCAACCTCCACACAAACCTCAAGCAGCCCGTGGCTGCAATTAGTCCAACCCAGCGCTGTTTGCACCCAGGCTGCACGGCAATAAATCCCAAATGTATTCAGCAAAACAAGAGTCAAGCAAAGAGTTCAGGGAGCAGAAGATCCAGATAATTAGTCCAAGGAATGCAAGGACTCTTGGCAAGTTCAAACATCGGGACACAACACTTCAGGAACTCAGCGTTTGTTCCCAATAAATGTCCCTCCCCAATGGTGTCTCCTTAAGTGTCATTCCCCAGGTGTGCCTGGTGAAGCTAGGCGGGGCACTCTCCTCGCATGTGGCCTTTTCTGCCTGCACTGATCCTGCCTTCTCTGCACTCTCTAAGCCCTTGCATCAGGAAGGGTTCTTGCTCCTCGTCTGAACTCTGTCTCTCCTCCTTACCTGCAGTCCTTGCTAATTCCGAACAGCCTTGCCTGGACTGACTCTGCCCTTCCCCAGTTTCCTCCAAGGCCAACAGATCAACAGAGGTGATCAGCTGTGGCGCAAAAAAGGCACTGATGATCATGTGGCTCATCTGGGATCGTAAGTGCCTCTTTTTTACCTTTTAAAAGCATTTTTTAAAAGAAGTGGCAAGCGGGCGACCGGGCGATTTGGGGGGGCATGGGCGGGGGGGCAGGGATTTTTGCTACCGGTTCTCTGAACCACCCGCCGCCATCGCTACCAGATCGGCTGATCCAGTCCAAACCGGGAGCATTTCACCCCTGGTCTAAGTGCTATTGTTATAATATTCTTAGGAACCAAGGTCATCCCAAAAGATGACTCTCTTACCCATTTCTGGTAGTGATCTAAAAGGGACGTAAATATTTATATTAACAAACATCTCCCTCCATTTTGTCCTCTGCTTTTCAAACGCCGTTCTCGCCCGCCATCAAAGGAGACAAAAATGGAGGGGAATTAGAACTGTAGTTACAAGATAACCAAGATGAGAAGGGAAATTAATCCGGAGGAAGTGCATTTGTTTGAAGCACAATTCAACGCACTCCAGTCTGCATGGGAACCAAAGAGTAAATCTTTCTTTTTATGCTTTTCAAGCTAATCTCATTGATGTTTTACAATCTCCAAGCCAGTGGGTGCCTTTAGGATTAGTCATTGCTGTTTTTTTGCCTCCTCCTTCCACCCATTTCGGACCAAATTCAATTCTGCGGTTCACGGAACGAACAAAAGATAACTCTAATCAGATTGCTGATGCCTATCTATAGGCGATATCTGGAAAACAAACAGATTTGGGGCTGAATAACATTCCTGTCATATCGTGAAGGCTGCTTTGGTGCTACACAAGAGGGGGAACGGTCGGCGTTAAAAAGGGGAGAGCAAAAAACCCCCACGTGCCCTTGAAGACAAAAGATTCCTTTGGCAATTTTCATATTCTTCAAAGACAAATGTGTTTTCTCCATCACGCCAGGATTAAAAAGCATTGATGGATCAAAGACACACCAGTTGTCAACATAAAACATGGATAAATTGGTAATTTCTGCTATTAGCAAACTCTCAGCATTCATCACATGATTGCTGTGTTTGCATCTGAGCAAACACCCTGGCTTTGGATGGGAAAACAGTTATACTGCATCTAGGCTGAAATGTGGAGGAAACGTCCTGTTTGTGTCCCAAAAGTGCTTTTTTTCAAGAGGCAACTGGACTTTCTGCTCTTTTTTTTTTGAAGACGTTTCGCTTCTCATCCAAGAAGCTTCATCTGTTCTGAAAGAAGGGAAGTTCTTCATTCAGAACGGAAGAAGCTTCTTGGATGAGAAGCGAAACGTCTTCAAAGAAAAAAAAAACCAGAAAGTCCAGTTGCCTCTTGAAAAAAAGCACCTTTGGGACAACCATGACTGGATGACTTGGTGGTGCAGCAGACTAAAGTGCTGTTAAGTAGCACTTAGCTGCCAGCTGCCTGCAATTACTGCGAGTTCAAATCTCACCAGGCTCAAGGTTGACTCAGCCTTCCATTCTTCCGAGGTAGGTAAAATGAGGACCCGGATTGTGGGGGCAATAAGCTGACTTTGTATAAAAAAGAACACCATTTAGGGGGGCCTGAAAGCCCTACTAAGCAGGTATATATAAAAGTATGACGGCTATTGCTTAACGCATTGTAAGCCGCCCTGAGTTTCCGGAGAAGGGCGGCATATAAATCGAACCAATAAATAAATGAATGAATGAATGAATGAATGAATGAATGAATGAATGACTGACTGAGAATCTCCATAGGGGATCTGACTCCTCTGGAATCAGTTGCCCTCAGAGATAAGGAGAATCCAAGACTTTAGTGCCTTCCGCCGTGCCCTTAAACCCCACTTTTTCCAGCAAGCAGGGCTGGCTTAAGAAGAAATTTTAAATGTTTTAATTGGTTTGTATTTTTAATTTTGGGCCAGATTTATATATATATTAATTGTTTTTAATATTTGTATTTCATGTTTTTTAATTCTGGCCTCAGGGAGAAGGGCGGTATATAAATTTAAAAATAAATAAATAAATAAATAAATAAATAAATAAATAAATAAATAAATAAATAAATAAATAGACGTCCTCTTTTTTGGGGGGTGGGGATGGGATGGGACTTTTTCTACAGATTTATCAAAAGCAAACAGTTTTGATTTAAAAACAGTCCATGATTGGCTAAGACTGTCCCTAAATCAATTCCTGGAACCATTGTCCATTTTAAGTACCATTTTCTACCCTTAGTGCCCTCACTATAACAATTTTGATTCTTTCATTGGCATCCTTCTGTCTCAAGAGACGATGGTATCGTGCTCTGGAAAGAGGTCCTAAAACAGCATCTAGTGTGACTAAAAAGGCCAATTCGAGAGTGGCCATCCCTTCCACACTGAGGGCAGATCCATTCTGTCCCCTGCCCAGCGTCCAGATTTCACTGGTTCCAGGACTGCCTCTTTGCCTCAAGTATCGCTTCAAATTGGAGAAGGCCATGCTGTGTCTTTAGCCTCCAAGCTGAACGATCTGAGGTCAAGGTTTCCCAATTGTAAATGTCCATTCTCAGGGCCTTTAGGTCCCTCTTGCAGATATCCTTATATCGCAGCTGTGGTCTCCCTCTGAGGCGCTTTCCCTGCACTAATTCTCCATACAGGAGATCTTTCGGAATCCGACCATCAGCCATTCTCATGACATGCCCCAGCCAGCGTAGACCTCGCTATTTCAATAGTGTATTCATGCTAGAAATTCCAGCACATTCCAAGACTGCGCTATTTGGAACTTTGTCCTGCCAGGTGATGCCAAGAATACGTCGGAGACAGCTCATATGAAATATGTGCAGTAACAATTTTGATTATGGAAATTACAATGGGATATTTTCTAATCTGTGACTCCTGATTGGCGGGGATGATTGGAAAGAAATTAAATGGGACAAAAAATGGATACTTGTAAAACAGCAGACAGTGAAACGGTGGCAATAACAGAACTGCAAAAAGAGAGAGAGAGAGAGTCGGGGGGAGAGGATGTCTATCAAAAAAGATTTAATTTGCCCTAAAATTAGTAGCTTCAGAAGGAAATAAAAGAAAATCTGAGCATTGCATTATGGCCCAGATATATTTTTTTATTGTCTACAGATATAATAAGGGCAATTTCTGAATGTGCCTGCAAAGCTGAGCTCTGAGTTTTATATAGCTAGTCCTTGATTTACAGTACAACCACAATTGAGCTCAAAATGTATGTTGCTAAATGAGACAGTTGTTAAGTGAATTTTGCCTCATTTTACCACCTTTCTTGCCAAAGTTGTTAAGTGAATCACTACAACTGTTAAGAGAGTAACATGGTTGTTAAGGGAATCTGGCTTCCCCGTTGACTTTGCTTATCAGAAGCTGGTCGCAAAAGCGGATCGCGTGACCCATTGCAACTGTCACAAATATGAGTTGAGACCCTTTTTCATGAATGTTTCACCATTTGGATATTGAATTGTTACCTTTCAACTTCTTCAAAGTCTACTGTTTTAATCTCCGCAACATAAATAAAAAAAAAATACAGAACAGAATAGAATAGAATAGAATAGAATAGAATAGAATAGAATAGAATAGAATAGAATAGAATAGAAAATATGGAATGGAATGGAATGGAATGGAATGGAATGGAATGGAATGGAATAGAATAGAATAGAATAGAATAGAATAGAATAGAATAGAATAGAATAGAATAGAATAGAATTTTTTTATTAGCCAAGTGTGATTGGACACACAAGGAATTTGTCTTGGTGCATAGGCTCTTGGTGTACATAAAAGAGAAGATACATTCATCAAGAATCATAAAGTAATGATTAATGATTAATGATAGTCATAGGGTGCAAATAAGCAATCAGGAAACAATATCAATATAAATCGTAAGGACATAAAAGTTCTTACTATTATTCAAAGTCTGTCAAACTTCTGATTTTTTAAAGATGGCTACAAATACAGAGATATTAGCCTGGGTGAACTGCATGTTTGAGCAAAGGGTATAAATTGCAGTGATCTGGATTTGGTTTAAATTGAAAAGGGAAAATATTTCCTGGTGGGTAAGTTCTGCACAATAGGGGAAAAAGTCTAGCGATGGATGGGTGGATGGATGGGGTGAGCTACTAAGCATGTAGGTAGATAGATATAAGAAAAAGAGAAGGAAGGAAGGAAGGAAGGAAGGAAGGAAGGAAGGAAGGAAGGAAGGGGGGAGGGAGGGAGGGAGGAGAGGAATAGAATAGAATAGAATAGAATAGAATAGAATAGAATAGAATAGAATAGAATAGAGTAGAGTAGAGTAGAGTAGAGTAGAGTAGAGTAGAGAAGAGTAGAGTAGAGTAGAGTAGAGTAGAGTAGAGTAGAGTAGAGTAGAGTAGAGTAGAATAGAATAGAATAGAATAAGCTGGAAGGGACCTTGGAGGTCTTCTAGTCCAGCCCTCTACTCAAGCAGAAGAACCTATATCATTTCAGATAAGTGACTGTCTAGTCTCTTCCTAAATCCCCACTGATGGAGCACTCATGATTTCTGAAAGCAACCTCTGTTCCACTGATTAATTGTCTTCACTGTTAGGAATTTTCTCCTTAATTCCAGGTTGCTTCTCCCTCTGATTAGTTTCCAATCATTGTTTGTTGTCCTGCCTTCTGGTGCTTTGGAGAATAATTTGACACCCTCTTCTTCATGGCAACCTCTCAAATTCTGGAAGACTGCTATCATGTCACCCCTAATTCTTCTTTTCTTTAGACTAGCCAGACCCAAATGCTGCATCCATTCTTCATATGGTTTAGTCTCCAGGCCTTTGATCAGCTTAGTTGCTCTTCTCCGAGCTTTTTCCAAAGTCTCAAAATCTTTTTTGTCGAAAGGAAGGAAGGAAGGAAGGGGAAGGGGAAGGGGAAGGGGAAGCAGAAGGAAGGAAGGAAGGAAGGAAGGAAGGAAGGGGAAGGAGAAGGGAAGGGGAAGGAAGGAAAGAAGGAAGGGGAAGGGGAAGGAAGGAAAGAAGGAAGCGGAAGCGGAAGCGGAAGCGGAAGCAGAAACAGAAGGAAGGAAGGAAGGAGGGAAGGGGAAGGGGAAGGGAAGGGGAAGGAAGGAAAGAAGGAAGGGGAAGGGGAAGGGGAAGGAAGGAAGGGGAAGGGGAAGGAAGGAAGGAAGGAGAAGGAGAAGGAGAAGGAGAAGGAGAAGGAGAAGGAGAAGGAGAAGGGGAAGGGGAAGGGGAAGGGGAAGGAAGGAAGGAAGGAAAGGGAAAGGGAAGGGGAAGGGGAAGGGAAGGAAGGAGGGAAGGAAGGAAGGAAGGAAGGGGAAGGAAAGGGAAGGGAAGGGGAGTCAAGTCATTTTCTGGCATTTTGTGCATATGCTTTTCCGCTTCGGTGCTGCATATGATTTTAACTCTGGTTGGCATATTCCAGTTTCAAACCAATAACATTCAAAATTGGAGAGTGAGCAGAATGAAAGCAAACAAACCAGATAATCGTGTAGCTTCAGCTCAGTTCTACTTACTTCTCCAAGACCTTTTGCAAGCCTGCACAACTTTCTCATGGTTTGCTACTATAGGTAGTCCTCAACTTACAAAGTTCATTTAATGACTCTTCAAAGTTACAACAGCACTGGAAAAACGTGACTCATGAGTGTTTTTCACACTTATGACCATTGCAGCAGCCCCACGATCACGTGATCAAAATTCAGACACTTGGCAAGTGACTCATATTTATGACAGTTGCAATGTCTCGGGGTCACATGATCCCCTTTTGTGACAAGCAAAGTCAATGGGGAAGCCAGATTCGCTTAACAACCATGTTACTATTTTAACAATGGCAGTGATTCCTTTAACAGCTGTGGCAAGAAAGGTCATAAAATGGGGGCAAAACTCACTTAACAAAGGTCTCGCTTAACGACAAAAATATTGGAGCTCAGCTGTGATCGTAAGTCGAGAACTAGCTGTATATATTTATGTCAGCTAGCCCAGCTCTGTCGTTTTTATTTAATCCTTTCCCACCATGGCATTGTGAATGTTAGTTTTTGCTAAGCCGAAATGCGGTAAAACAATGCAGTTCATGATCTTGACTTACAGGAAACAAATATGTTACAGCTTCTTTTATTACCAAGCAATCCACATTTTTATCTAGAGTCCATTTTTCTCCCCTTTTTTCTCAATCCTCTTGATTGTTTTTCTCTCTCAATAGCTAATGCCATGCGATTGCAAAAAAGTGCCTTAAATTCTTCAGAGAATAAGAGTTGCTAGTGAGCAGGAGACCAAAAATGAACAAAAGAGCCACAAGACAATAATAATAATAATAATAATAAAGAAGGAGGAGGAGGAGGAGGAGGAGGAGGAGGAGGAGGAGGAGGAGGAGGAGAAGAAGGAGAAGGAGAAGGAGAAGGAGAAGGAGAAGGAGAAGGAGAAGGAGAAGGAGAAGGAGAAGGAGAAGGAGAAGGAGAAGGAGAAGGAGAAGGAGAAGGAGAAGGAGAAGAAGAAGAATTGACAAGTTTTAAATCACGGGCCAAATTTATTAATTATTTTAACTCTATTTTTAATTGTAATGTTATGTATAGATGTTTTTATTTTGGCTGTTCACCGCCCTGAGTCCGCAAGGAGAAGGACGGTATAGAAATTTGAATAATACATAAATAAATAAAATAAATAATAATAAGAAGAAGAAGATCATCATTTTGTGGGACTTTCGAATACAGACAGATCACCACTTGGAACACAACACGCCAGATATCACAGTTGTCGAAAACCTAAACATACAATTTATTGACATCGCGGTACCAGGAGATGCCAGAGTCGAAGAAAAAGAACTGGAAAAAATTATGAAATATCGCGACCTGGCCATCAAAATTACACGGCTATGGATGAAACAGGTCACAGTGATACCCATTGTCATTGGGGCACTTGGTACCATGTCCAAGAATTTTATAGGATACATCAGCAAATTGCAGCTTCCTGCAATAACACCAGTGGAACTGCAAAAATCTGTGCTACTTGGAACATCATACATCTTAAGAAGGTACTTGGTTGATACCTAGGACGTTGGCAGAAACCCGTATCAACCATTAGCACTAGTCAATGGTATTTGTGATGCATTTTTGAATGTTCAGTTGACTGAGTTTCATATTTAATGAATGAATGAATGAATGATGATGATGATGATGGAAGAGCAGAAGTTGAAATCTGGATTGCAAATTGGTCCAGTAGTTCAGGAGATGGAAAGACAAAGATCTGGGGATTTGATAGAACAATGTCCCCATCACTCATTCAATTGTTATTAATTTTAGGTCTTCCATTTTTCAGAAAAAAAGTAATATTGATAGGTATCTTCCTTAAACATAACAGAATAACAGAGTTGGAAGTGACCTTGGAGGTCTTCTAGTCCAACCTCCTGCCCAAACAAGAGACCCTATACTATTCCAGACAACTAGCAATCCAATCTCTTCTTAAAAGCTTCCAGTGATGGAGCATCTACAACTTCTGAAGGGAAGCTGTTCCACTAGTTAATTGTTCTCACTGTCAAGAAATTTCTCTTTATTTCTAGGTTGGTCCTCTCCTTGATTAGTTTCCATCCATTATTTCTTGTCTTGCCTTTTGGAAAATAGATTGACCCCCTCCTCTTCGTGGCAGCCCCTCAGATATTGGAAGACTGCTATCATGTCCCCCTTGGTCCTTCTCTTCACTAGACTAGCCATGCCCAGTTCCTGTAACCGATCATATGTTTTAGTCTCCAGCCCTCTAACCATCTTTGTTGCTCTTTGCTGCACTCTTTCCAGAATCTCAGCAACTTTTTTTATAATATGATGGCCAAAACTGGATGCAGTATTTTAAGTGTGGTCTTACTAAGGCTTTGTAAAGTGGTACTAGTACTTCACGTGATCTTGATTCTATCCTTCTCTTAATGCAACCTAGGATTGCATTGATTCTTTTGTCTGCTGCTGCACAATGTTGGCTCGACAATCAAGTGATTGTTGACTAGGACTCCAAGATTCCTCTCACAGTTAGATCTTCAGATCTAAAGTCACAGGTTTAGAACCAATATTTTGAAAGGTATCTTCCTTAGCTTTAGGTCTTCTAGTCTTCAGAACAGACATTTTGGTTTTAGGTCTTCAAGTCTTCAAAACAAACATTTTGCAAGGTCTGTTCCTTGAATATGTGTTTGCCTAGGAAAATACATCTGGGAGAATAAGAACCAGGAGTGAAATCCAGCAGGTTCTGACAGGTTCTCAAGAACCAGTAGCAGACAGTTTGAGCAGTTCGGAGAACTGGTAGCAGAAATTTTGGGTAGTTTGGAGAACTGGTAGTGGAAATTTTGAGCAGTTCGGAGAACCGGTAGCTGAAATTTTGAGCAGTTCGGAGAACTGGTAGCAGAAATTTTGAGCAGTTTGGAAAATTGGTAGTGGAAATTTTGAGCAGTTTGGAGAACCGGTAGTGGAAATTTTGAGCAGTTTGGAGAACCAGTAGCGGAAATTTTGAGCAGTTTGGAGAATTGGTAGCGGAAATTTTGAACAGTTCGGAGAACCGGTAGTGGAAATTTTGAGTAGTTCAGAGAACCAGGCAAATACCACCTCTGGCTGGCCCTGGAGTGGGGAGGGAATGGGAATTTTGCAGTATCCTTGCCCTGCGACGTCTACCAAGCTACGCCCATAGAACCGGTAGTAAAAAAAATTGGATTTCACCACTGATATAACTCAGAACTGACTTTTAAACTTATCAGTGATTTGGAGTCCAATGGTTATCACTTTCTGAAAAGTTCTCCATCAGGGTTCACAATCCTTTGGGCCATAGATCTCATCAGCTTCCTACCTCTATTTGCAGCATCCTGAAATCTTTCTTTCATTGTGCAGTGGCAAAGTATTTATTTTATACAGCAGCTTCTTTTGTATGTGTGTGTGTGTGTGTGCATGTGTTTTGTTTTCTTCAGAGAATTGTGCCCAACTTGTCTCTCGTGACATCATGGCTGTACATTATGTGTATAACAGGCATCCCCGTAAATAATGAACAGAAAAAAAAATAAACGTCTTTAAGCATCTTAGCTGTGAATTGGGCTTTTGAACAAATGCAAAAGTCTTTGTTAAGGAAATGCTGAACTCTGCCCTCAGCTTCCCCTCCTCTGGGTTCCCTAAGCCTCTTTAGACATCCAAGAATTAAAAGGAAGAGTCGTGTAAAGCATTGCCTAGTCATGAAAGACAAGCACGTTTCTCATCCAATTCCTCAGAAGCAAAATTGAGATACAGCTTCTAAATAGACATGAAAGCAAAAGCTGCCTTTTATTCCCTTCCAGGAAGGAAGGAAGGAAGAAAAAAGAAAGAAAGAAAGAAAGAAAGAAAGAAAGAAAGAAAGAAAGAAAGAAGAAAGAAAGGAGGGAGGGAGGGAGGGAGGGAGGGAGGGAGGGAGGGAGGGAGGAAGGAAGGAAGGAAGGAAGGAAGGAAGGAAGGAAGGAAGGAAGGAAGGAAGGAAGGAAGGAAGGAAGAATTGGAATTGGAATCAGAATCAGAATCAGAATCAGAATCAGAATCAGAATCAGAATCAGAATCAGAATCAGAATAGAGCTGGAAGGGACCTTGGAGTCTTCTAGTCCAACCCCCTGTTCAAGCAGGACACCCTATACTATTTCAGACAAGTGACTGTCCAGTATCTTCTTTTTTAAAAAAACCAGTAATTAAGAGCAATGAGGAAAGAAAGAAAGAGAGAGAGAGAGAGAGAGAGAGAGAGAGAGAAGGGAGGGAGGGAGGGCTGAAGGAAGGAAAGAAAGAGAGAGAGGGGGGAAGGAAGGAAGGAAGGAAGGAAGGAAGGAAGGAAGGAAGGAAGGAAGGAAGGAAGGAAGAATTGGAATTGGAATCAGAATCAGAATTAGAATTAGAATCAGAATCAGAATCAGAATAGAGCTGGAAGGGACCTTGGAGTCTTCTAGTCCAACCCCCTGTTCAAGCAGGAACACCCTATACTATTTCAGACAAGTGACTGTCCAGTCTCTTCTTTTTTAAAAAAACCAGTAATTAAGAGCAATGAGGAAAGAAAGAAAGAGAGAGAGAGAGAGAGAGAGAGAGAGAGAGAGAGAGAGAGAGAGAGAGAGAGAGAGAGAGAGAGGAGGGAGGGAGGTCGGGCTGAAGGAAGGAAAGAAAGAGAGAGAGGGGGGAAGGAAGGAAGGAAGGAAGGAAGGAAGGAAGGAAGGAAGGAAGGAAGGAAGGAAGGAAGGAAGGAAGAATTGGAATTGGAATCAGGATCAGAATCAGAATCAGAATCAGAATCAGAATCAGAATCAGAATAGAGCTGGAAGGGACCTTGGAGTCTTCTAGTCCAACCCCCCGTTCAAGCAGGACACCCTATACTATTTCAGACAAGTGACTGTCCAGTCTCTTCTTTTTTAAAAAAACCAGTAATTAAGAGCAATGAGGAAAGAAAGAGAGAGAGAGAGAGAGAGAGAGAGAGAAGGGAGGGAGGGAGGGCTGAAGGAAGGAAAGAAAGAGAGAGAGGGGGAAGGAAGGAAGGAAGGAAGGAAGGAAGGAAGGAAGGAAGGAAAGAAAGAAAGAAAGAAAGAAAGAAAGAAAGAAAGAAAGAAAGAAAGAAAGAAAGAAAGAAAGAAAGAATTATTGTGAAAGGGTAGTGGTGGTGGAAAGCTTCTTCCTTAATTATTAATAAGCAACCAGCATTAACAACAATATCTTCCTGAACCATACCTGAGAGAATTTGTGTTTTGAGAATGTAAATGTCCACTTCCCATTCAGGCTGTATCAGATACCTGTTGACTTTGTGAAATCTTTTTGGATACCATCTTACTCCAGAGACGGACTCAAAGGGATTAAGATAAGGGATCCCTTACCTTTAAACAAGCTCTCAGTCCATTTGCAAAATCCCATCGTTCATAGTAACATGTGTAGGCTTATTTTAGGATTTTATTCGATTAAGCAGGAAGCTAAAGACAGCCCCTCTCAGAATAGCAAAGGAGACAGGATAACCTATTCTCCAAAGCACCTGAGGGGAGGGCAAGAAGCACCGGATGGAAACTAATCAAGGAGAAATCCAACTTACACCTAAGGAGAAATTTCCTGGAACCGAGAACAATTAATCAGTGGGATGACTTTCCTCCAGAAATTGTGGGTGCTCTATCACTGGAGGCTTTCAAGAAGATGTTGGACAACCATTTGTCTGAAAAGGTACAGGCAGAGGTGATATTCAGCCAGTTCAGACCGGTTCGGGCGAACCAGCAGCGGAAATCAAGGGTGGCCCCACCCACCCAACCCGGCTCTATGCTGTCCTATTTAGGCACATTTTTGAGGCCAGGCGCATGTGCATAAGGTGTGTGCGTGAGCAAAGAGTATGCGCGGAAGGCCAGGTGCATGCACATACTCACATTTTCAGTGCTGGGCAACTGGTAGGTAAACCCAGAAAGGCCTATACACTGAGGCCATCTGGAACACGTTACTTCTTTCATTGGGGGTGTTACTTGGAACCCAGACGTTATGTGAATCCCACCTCTGGGTACAAGGTTTCCTCCTTGAGCATGGATTGACTAGAAGACCTCCAAGGTTCTTTCTGTCTCTGATATTCCTTTGTTAAGAACAGTTTATCTCTAGCGGTTTAGGTGCTCCATTGCTAGAAGTATTCAAAAAGAGACTGCACTGCCATCTGTCAGAAATGGTGTAGGGCAGGGATGGCTAATCTTTTTGCCATCGCATGCCAGGAGCGGGGGGAGCACGCGCATGTGCCCACACCCATAATTCTATGCGCCCCACCCCCATGCATGTGCATGCGATCCCCCCACGCTCACCCCACTCCTGACACGCGATGGCCCGGTAGGCCCATTTTTCTCTCTCCCCATGCTCCAGAGCCTTTGTAGGCATCTGGGGAGGGTGAAAAACCGCCTTCCCCACCCTCCGGAGGCCGGAAACAGCCCGTTTGCCAACTTCCGGTGGGACTGGAAGGCCTGTTATTTGCTCTCCCTAGGCACCAGATCCTTTCCTAGGGTGAAAACGGCATTCCCCACCCTCCCGGAGGCCCTCTGGTGACAGGAAACAGCCTGTTTCCCTACTTCTGGTGGGCTCAGAAGGCCCAAAAATCAGCTGGCCAGCACTCACATGTGTGCTGGAGTTGAGCTCGCGTGCCCACTGATAAGGCATGTGTACCATAGGTTCGCCATCACGGATGTAGGGTCTCCTGCTTGGGTAGGGGATTGAACTAGATGACCTACAAGGTCCATTCCAACTCTGTTAATCTGTTAAACCATTTGTCTGGAATAATATAGGTTGGACTAGAAGATCTTCAAGAACTCTTTCAACTGTGAACTCTTTCATCTTTAAAGTGCTCCATGGCTTAGGGCCAGGGTACTTACGAGACCACCTGCTGCTACCGATAACCTCCCACCGGCCAATACGCTCTCACAGAGAGCGCCTCCTCAGGGTGCCGTCGGTCAGGAAATGTCGGCTGGCAGCCCCCAGGGGGAGAGCCTTCTCTGTGGGGGCACCCGCCCTGTGGAATGAACTACCTCCCGGAATACGGCTGATCCTGGACCTCCGTACCTTCCGTAAGGCCCTGAAGACTTATTTATTCCACCAAGCCGGCCTAGCCTAAATAGTTCTTAATTGGGATTTTAAATTTTATAGACTTGGGGGTTTTAAATTGGGAAGCCAATGATTTAATTCTTTTTAATTATCTTAACTTTTGTGTTGTATGTATTTTTAATTTTGGCTGTTCACTGCCTTGAGTCCCTTCTGGGAGAAGGGTGGTATACAAATTAAATAAATAAACAAACAAACAAACAAACAAACAAACAAACAAACAAACAAACAAACAAACAAACTGTATTATTCCACGTACTAAGAAGCCGAATAGAGAAAAATCTCGTCATCTTCATTGTATCAATATGGGCCTCTTATTAGCCTAGCCTTATGTTCCATTATGTTACTTCTTGACTACCGTGTTTCCCCAAAAATAAGACCCTGTCTTATATTTATATATATATACATATATACATATATACATATATATATATATATATATATATATATATATATATATATATATATATATATATATATATATATATATATATATATATATATATATATATATTTGGAACCCTGAAATAAAGTGCTTGGCCTTATTGCCATGTGCTCAAAACACCGATTGGGCTTATTATCAGGGGATGTCTTATTTTGGGGGAAACAGGGTATAAAGAGAAAATGTGTTCAGCAACACTACACCAGAAGTATTTCATAGCAAGAGCTCTGGTGGTGCAGCAGACTAAAGCACTGTTATTAACATCAATTGCCTGCAATTACTGCAAGTTCAAATCTCACCAGGCTCAAGGTTGACTCAGCCTTCCATCCTTTCTAAAGTAGGTAAAATGAGGACCCGGATTATGGAGGCAATAAGATGACTTTGTATAAAATATACAAAAGTATGAAGGCTATTGATTTTTATTTTTATTTTTTAATTTTGATTTATATGCCGCCCTTCTCCGGAGACTCAGGGCGGCTTACAATGCGTTAAGCAATAGCCTTCATACTTTTGTATATTTATACAAAGTCAGCTTATTGCCCCCACAACTGGGTCCTCAATTCACCTACCTTAGAAAGGATGGAAGGCTGAGTCAACCTTGAGCCTGGTGAGATTTGAACCCTGCAGTAATTGCAGGCAGCTGGTCTTAATAACCAGCTTAATAACAGGGTGCCTTAAACCCCTGTACTACCAAGGCTCTTGGATTAACGCATTGTAAGCCGCCCTGAGTCTCCGGAGAAGGGCAGCATATAAATCAAATAAAAAAAAAATCTACTATAATGACCGAGCACTTTGATGAAAACTTTCTTTGTGATTTGACACTCATTAAATACATAGGTGCTTTTTTCCTTTGGATGAGAAATAATGAGCACTGGGTGGAGCAACCTTCATAAATCTTCTTTGCCAGACCAAAATTCATGTCATTACTACTACTTCTTTTATACGATCTTGGAATTTCCCCCTCCCTCAAGAAATAACCTCTGCCTTTTGCTCTAGGGAGAATCTCAATGAACAGATGAAAGTGTATGTTACTTGAAATTCGTCTCTGACTTTCTTTGAAACGCCTCAGATGTTTTATGTGACTTACAGTAGTGGTCAAAATTTTTGGGAAAAGTGTATTTTCCAAAACTAGTTAATAACACCACTTTTTTTGGGGGGGGGAGTAGTACCATAAAATGATATATCAATGGAATGATAATTTAATCAAGAATGTAATGCAATAACTTTTATGAAGGATTTGCTATTAGAATAGCAGTTACAGTATAAAGAAGAAAAGTGAAACATGAAGAAAAAATGAGTAATACAAAAATTATCACCATAGAAAAAACGAGATATACAAAAATGATCCCCATGTCAGTTAATACTTAGTTGGCTAACCTTTAGCATGAATTACGGCCTTACAACATCTTCCCATGGAGTGAACCAAGACTTTTAGTTCTGCAGCTGTTATCATGTGAAACCAAGGTTGAATGATGGCTTCTATTAACTGGGTTTTATTGTTGGGTCACTTCTGACTAACAAGTTTCTTTAGTCGGCTCCCTAGATTTTCAATTGGGTGAAGGTTTGGGCGATTCCCAGGCCATTCCAGCAGTGGAATAGGATTATCTTGAAACTCCAAACAAACAAAAAAAATGGTGTTATTAGCCATCAAACCCCAAAAATACACTTTCCCCAAAAGGTTTCCACAATTTTGGCCACTTCTGTAAAGTCTCAGTTCTGTTCGAATCTAATGTCAGATTGTTTAGTTTTTAGTTTAGTTTAGTTTATTAGACTTCTATACCGCCCTTCTCCCGAAGGACTCAGGGTGGTGTACAGCCATGTTAAAACACACATAAACTCACAAAATTTAAAAACAATTTAAAACAAATATATAAAATTTGGCCCACAAAGTTAAAACTTGACAAACAACCCAATTTAAGGAGCCTGTATAGCTCTGCAGATAAGGCACTGTAATTTAAGATGTCTGCAATTAAAGTAAGTTTGACTCTTGCCAGGCTCAAGGTTGACTCAGCCTTCCATCCTTTCTAAGGTAGGTAAAATGAGGACCTGGATTGTGGGGGCAATAAGCTGACTTTGTATAAAATATACAAAAGTATGAAGGCTATTGCTTAATGCACTGTAAGCCGCCCTGAGTCTCCGGAGAAGGGCGGCATATAAATCAAATTAAAAAAAAAAATCATATTCTAAGCCAGCCTGGCCTGTTGGAACAAAAGGGTCTTAAGGGCATGGTGAAAGGTACGAAGGTCAGGGATCATATGAACTTCCAGGGGCAGGTCATTCCAGAGGGCAGGGGCCCCCACAGAGAAGGGTCTCCCCCTGGGTGTCACCAGTCAGCATTGTTTGGCCGACGGCATCCTAAGGAGTCCCTCTCTGTGGGACCGTATTGGCCGGTGGGAGGCTACCGGTGGCAGAAGGCGATCTCGTACATCTTGTAGATCTCGTAGATTGTGGGAAATTGCAAACAAATATACAAAACCAGGAGTCGCTTTTAAGTTCAGCTGAACTCCATGGATATCCTATAGTTCTTCTGACAACAATATGGAAAATGGTTTGACATTCACCACAATATTTAAAAAAGGATGTAGAGACACTGGAAAGAGTGCAGAAAAGAGCCACAACAATTATTAGGAAGCTAGACAATAAAACACATGAAGAACGGTTGCAGGAATTGGGTATGTCTAGTCTAGTGAAAAGAAGGAAGGGGTGACATGGTACCAGCATTCCAATATTTGAAGGGCTGCCACAAAGAAGAGGGGGTCAACCTATTCTCCAAAGCACCTGAAGACAGGACAAGAAGCAACAGATGGAAACTAATCAAGGAGAGAAGCAACCTGGAACTAAGGAGAAACTTCCTAACAGAGAGAACAATCAACCAGTAGAACAGAAGTTGCCTTCAGAAGTTGTGAGTGCTCCATCACTGGAGGCTTTTAAGAAGAGACTCAACAGCCATATGTCAGAAATGGTATAAATTCTCCTGCCTGAACGGAGGGTTAGAGTAGAAGACCCCCAAAATCCCTTCCAACTCTATTATTTTATGTTTTCCTCCAGCACCATTTTTCAACTTCCCAGTCTAGGCAACGACCCTGGGATGCTTCTGACCTCAAACAAAATGAACCAGATGTTTCTAACTAATGTGACAACATCTGGCTTACATGGAAGCTCATTAATAGATGTATTCAATTGCAGAAACCAGGTGCTGCAAATTACATTTGTGGCTTTATTGACTTGTCTAACCTGCTGGAACACATCTTTTATTTATCTGTAATCCACCTTTATTATTTTTTTTTACAAATAACTCAAGGCAGTGAACTTATCCAAGGTGCCTCCCTCCTCCTATTTTCCCCACAACAACCATCCTGGAAGGTGAATTGGGCTGAGAGAGAAAGGGACTGGCCTAAAGTCACCCAGCTGCTTTTCATGGCTAAGGCAGGACTTGAACTCATGGTATCTTGTTTTGTAGCCTGTCCCAGAGGTGCTTTTGTTCAAGAGGCAACTTGCTTTCTTTGTTTTTCTTTGAAGACCTTTCACTTCTCATCCAAGAAGCTTCTTCAGCTCTGATTGAATGGTGGAGGATGGAAGGATTTATACTCCTTGCAGACAACTGATCATTTCCATTCTTTTAGAGAGTCTTTGAGGCCACTTGGAGGTTTATCTGTGTCCTCAGGGTCATCTGAATAGTGCAAATGGGTGTGGAGCCTTCTTGGGACTGTTGAAAGGACTGTGTTGTAGACTGGAGGTTGTTGTTGTTAGTTGCGAAGTTGTGTCCAACCCATCGTGATCCCATGGACAACGTTCCTCCAGGGCTTCCTGTCCTCTACCATCCTCTGGAGTCCATTTAAGATCATGCCGACTGCTTCAGTGACTCAATCCAGCCACTTCGTTCTCTGCTGTCCCCTTCTTCTTTTGCCCTCAATCTTTCCCAGCATGAGGCTCTTCTCCAGTGAGTCCTTCCTTCTCATTAGGTGGCCAAAGTATTTGAGTTTCATCTTCAGGATCTGGCCTTCTAAAGAGCAGTCAGGGTTGATTTCCTCTTGGACTGACTGGTTTGATCACGTTGCCATCCAAGGGATTCGCAGGAGTCTTCTCCAGCACCAGAGTTCAAAGGCCTCAATTCTTCGGCGCTCGGCCTTTCTTATGGTCCAAATTTCATAGCCGTACATTGCAACTGGGAAAACCATCGCCTTGACTATACGCACTTTTGTTGGCAGGGTGATGTCTCTGCTTTTTAGTATGCTGTCTAGCTTTGCCATAGCTTTCCTCCCCAGGAGCAAGCATCTTTTAATTTCTTGGCTGTAGTCCCCATGTGCGGTGATCTTGGAGCACAAGAAAATAAACTGGAGATAGATGATGTCATATCCCTCCCCCTCTGTTGAGGCTGTTCAATTTTGACCTTGATAGCCTCTTTGACCCCTCTTTCAAACCAGTGGTCCTCTCTGTCCAAAATGTGGACTTTGGTGTCTTCAAAAGAGTGGCCTTTGTCTTTTAAATGCAAATTGACTGCTGAATCTTGTTCTGATGGGTTTGTTCTCCCATGTTGTGCCATGTGTTTATGAAGTGGTTGTTTTGTTTCCCCAATGTACAGAACTGCACATGGCTCACTGCATTGTACTGCATATACCACGTTGCTCAGTTTGTATCTGGGTGTTTTGTCCTTGGGATGGACAAGCTTCTACCTTAGTGTATTCTTGGGTTTAAACAAGTGTTCATGTATGTTGTGTTGGCTGAAGATCCTCCTTCTAGCCTGGTGCCTTAACCACTAGACCAAACTAGCTCTTTAAACTCATTTATCCATCCCTAATTCCTCTCTTTGTTAGATTAGACATACCCAGTTCCCTCAACCATTCATTATATGCTTTAGTTTCCAATCCCCTAATCATCATTGTTGCTCTTCTCTGCACTCAGAATAACAGAGTTGAAAGAAACCTTGTAGGTCATCTAGTCCAATCCCCCACCCAAACAGGAGACCCTACACCATCTCTGATGGCAGTCCAGTCTCTTCTTGAAAGCCTCGAGTGATGAAGCTCCCACAACTTCTGAAGGCAACTTCTGTTCCATTGGTTGATAGTTCTCACCGTCACAAAATGTCTCCTTATTTCTAGGTTGAATCTCTCCTTGATCGGTTTCCATCCATTATTTCATAATTCCATTCTAAGGTCTCAGCATCTTCGTGTGAATATGTGTGTGTGCGCGCACGTGTGTGTGTGTCATGGTGAACAAAATTGGATGCAGAGATACATAAGGATCCCGTTGAGATATATGGAAGGACAGATATGCAACGAAATGTTTTGTTCTGGGTAGGACCTAACCAGGGGTGGGCTTCAAAATTTTTAGCAAAGGGTTCTCTGCCCAGTTGCTGGGTGGCCGTGGCCGTGGTGGGCATGGCCTAGTCGGCTTCCTGCACCACAGTGGGGGGGCATTTTTGCCCTCCCCAGGCTCCGATGGCTTTCCTTGAGCCTCTGGGAGGACGAAAACGGCTTTCCCAGGCTCCGGAGGCCCTCTGGAGGCCAGAAATTGGCCTATTTCCTGCCTTCCCAAACTTCCGGTAGGCCCGTTTCTTACCCTCCCTGAGCCTCCACTCACACCCTGCACTTACCTGTATCCAAAACAGGCTGCCTGGGGACACTTGGGTGGGGCAGGGCAGAGTGGACAGGGCCAACCAGGAGTGGGATTTGGGGGTTCTCTGAACTGCACAGAATCTTAGCTAGAGGTTCTCCCGAACCCTTGCGAACCCCCAGCAGCCCACCCCTGGACTTAACTAAAACTCAACAATGCTGCAAAGTGGCTTTTGACTTGCATCGACAAACGGGACTTTTGTGGTTGCACAGGGCGACTGCCTAGGTTTCTTTGTGAACAGAAAACAGTCCATCAAAGCATACCAGTTATGCCTCAACCACGGAGGTGAACCTTCTCAAAACATCAACACAAGGGGTCTTTTCAAAAAAACCTCCTGCCTCCCTTCAATTCTTCCCACCCATGAATGAGACGTGATGATCCCAAAGCAAGCCATCCTTGCAAGGAAATGCAGCCCTCTGTTTTCTACCCAGAAAGGGGGGGGGGGTTGAAATCCCCCACCCCACCCGTGCACATTGTGGCATTCTGCTTTCAGACTGAACAAATGTCATTTGTGGTTTTCGATCTTGTCTCTTGCCATATTTTTCATCCTTTTTTTTTTTTCCCCCACCCTTCCTTTTCATGCCGAGATGATTTGTCAAAGCTCGGAATATATTCAGCCGCCCGAACAAGGCTCATTATAGGCTTGCCCAAAGACAAGAGAGGTGGAGAAGGATGACAAGGTTTTGCATTAATTGCCTAGCTATCTGGTGTTCTGGAGGGCATCCAAGCATATAATAATTTAAGTAGAGTTGCGGCGAGTTGGAAGTTGCGAGTTCTTATAATGTTTTGCCAAGCTGATTTCCTATTATAGCACAGTCGGTATTTCTTTTTAAAGCCTTGACAGAAACCTGCAGGTGGCCACAGAGCTTTTGTCCTGCAAGTAACATATTTTCAATGTTCCATTAACCAGCCAAAAATGCAGCTGGAACAACTTATTGTCAACCTCAGTATAATTCAGAAGCAAAAGAAAAAAAAGAAAAAAAGTCAGTTACTGGGCCTGTGTTTGCTACAATGAACAGGTCCCGGAGTGATAAGATCTCTAAAATGGAAATGGCCTTGTAATTCCAGCAAGGAAACAGGTTGGAAATCTATGTTCCTTTCAAATCGAACATTAAAAAAATAAATAAAATAAAAACAGCTTCTGGAATGGTGTTGTTTGGGGACGCAATGTGCCAAATTCCAGACATTTCCATTGAAAATTGTTGGCTTTCATTTGCTCGTTTGCTTGCTTTGCAAAGGGAGGAGATGTTTACAAAGCATAACAGGCTAACAGAGTTGGAAGGGGCCTTGGAGGTCTTCTAGTCTAACCCTGTGCTCAAGCAGGAAACCCTCTATCATTTCAGACAAGTGGTTGTCCAATTTCTTCTCAAAAACTTCTGGTGTTGGAGCATTCACAACATCTGGAGGCAAGTTCTGGAGGCTAAACAAATAATTCCCTCAACACTGTCAAACTATTTGCTAAATCTGCACTACTATTATTTATTTATTTATTTTATTTGTTCTTATTTCTATACCGCCCTTCTCCAAATAGGATTCAGGGCGGTGAACAGCCAAAGTAAAAAACAATACATACAAAATTTAAAAGCAGTTTAAAATAATTAAATATTTTGGCTGTAAATTAAAACAACCCAATTTAAAATCAATTTAAAATTTAACTCAAGCCAGCCCAGCTAGTTGAAATAAATGTGTTTTCAGGGCCCGACGAAAAATCTGGAGGTCTGTTACTGTACGTATCTCTGGGGGGAGGTTGTTCCAGAGGGTGGGCGCCGCCACAGAGAAGGCTCTCCCCCTGGGAGTCGTCAGCCGACATTGTCTGGCAGACGGCACCCTGAGGAGGCCCACTCTGTGCGAGCGTACTGGCCGGTGGGAGGCTATTGGTGGCAGAAGGCAGTCTTGTAAGTACCCCGGCCCTAAGCCATGGAGCGCTTTAAAGGTGGTCACCAACACCTTGAAGCGCACCCGGAAGACCACCGGGAGCCAGTGCAGCTCGCGCAGGAGAGGTGTTACATGGGAGCGCCTCGTCACCCCCATAGTCCCCCGCGCGGCCGCGTTCTGGACCAGCTGGAGCCTCCGGGTGCACCCCAGGGGGAGCCCCATGTAGAGAGCGTTGCAGTAGTGAAGGCGGGAAGTGACGAGTGCCTGAGTGACTGTGCGTAGGGAGTCCCGATCTAGAAAGGGGCGTAACTGGCGTATCAGGCAGACCTGATAAAAAGCCCCCCTGGCCACGGCCGTCAAATGATCTTCTAAAGACAGCCATGCGTCCAGGAGGACACCCAAGTTGCGAGCCCTTTCCGTGGGGGCCAATGATTCGCCCCCAATAGCCAGCGATGGCGTCAGCTGGCTATATCGGGACGCCGGAAGCCACAGCCACTCGGTCTTGGAGGGGTTGAGTCGGAGCCTGTTTCTCCCCATCCAGGCCCACACGGCCTCCAGGCACTGGGACATCACTTCAAGGGCATCGTTGGAGTGGCCTGGGGTGGAGATGTACAGCAGGGTGTCATCAGCATACTGATGGAACTCCACCCCAAAGCCACGGATGATCTCACCCAGCGGCTTTACATAAATGTTGAACAGAAGGGGCGAGAGGACCGATCCTTGTGGCCCCCCACAAGCAAGGTGCCTCGGGGTCGACCGCTGCCCCCCTGTCAACACAGATTGCGACCGGTCAGAGAGGTAGGAGGAGAACCACCGCAAAACGGTGCCCCCCACCCCCAACCCCGCCAACCGGCGCAACATGATACCATGGTCGATGGTATCAAAAGCCGCTGAGAGGTCTAACAGGACCAGGATAGAGGAGCAACCCCTATCCCGAGCCCTCCAGAGATCATCCACCAATGCGACCAATGCCGTTTCCGTGCTGTGCCCAGGCCGGAAGCCGGACTGGAGCGGGTCTAGATAGACAGCTTCATTCAGGTACCGGGGAAGCTGTTGCGCCACCACACTCTCAACAACCTTCGCAACAAAGCGAAGGTTGGAGACTGGACGATAGTTAGCCAAAACAGCCGGATCCAGAGAGGGCTTCTTGACGAGGGGCCTCACAACCACTTCTTTCAAAGCGGCCGGCAGGACCCCCTCACTCAAAGAAGCGTTAACAATCTTCTGGAGCCAGCCTCGTGTCACCTCCCGGGAAGCCAGTACCAACCAGGAGGGACACGGGTCCAATAAACATGTGGTTGCGTTCAGCCGTCCCAGGACCCTGTCCATGTCCTCGGGAGCCACAGGATCGAACTCCCCCCAGATAACACTCTCAAGACCTGCCTCAGTCATCCTGTCCGGACATACCCAGTCAGAGGCCAGCCCTTCCCAAATCTGAGCGATTTTGTCATACAGATACTGCACAAAATCCTCAGCTCGGCCCTGCAAATTAATCTTCTCGTCGTTCCCATCACTTATCTCCTTCCACTTATGACTGTATGACTGCAACTTTGTTGCTGGTATCCTTACGATTTCTATTGATATTGTTTCCTGATTGCTTATTTGTACCTTATGACTATCATTAAGTGTTGTACCTTATGATTCTTGATGAACGTATCTTTTCTTTTATGTACACTGAGAGCATATGCACCAAGACAAATTCCTTGTGTGTCCAATCACATTTGGCCTGTTGCAATATTTTCAGGATCAGACTCAATAATTAAAGTAAGAATAGTATGTTTAAATAAAGCTCTGTTTAAGCACAGATGGCATTCTATATTCACTGAATATTCACAAATAGAAGCACTGAAAAAATGGCATACAGCTCCTTATATATACAAGGGGAGGAGCTAGATATGGGAGTGGTTAGACATACATACATTAAGCAATGGAAATAAGTTAACTCTTGATATACTGTACAGATACTATTTACATGATGGAGAATAAAGCATTTACTTGTGACAAATCCCCCTCTAAATGCTGATTCGACATATGACAATAATTACATTCAGATTCAGAACAATATAAAACTTGTAGCTTGGTAGTTAAGTATTTGTGTTGTTTAGAAGGTAAAGGTTTTGTCAAGATGTCAGCTATTTGCTCTGATGTTTCACAATGAATAGCTTTAATAAATCTGTCTTATGATAATTGCCTTACATGTTTGAATTTTATATCTATATGTCTAGATCGCTGTCCAATAGCATCAGATCTAGATATTTCGATGGCAGCTTTGTTATCTTCATGTATGATATAAGGCAATGAAGGTTTTTTCCAAATATTAGACAATAAATCATTAAACCATACTAGGTTATTTGACACTTTAGACAGACAAACATATTCTGCCTCAGTAGTTGATGTAGCTACCAAATCTTGCTTACCAGTGTACCAGTAAACTGGGCAGCCGTTAAGGAAAAATATATAGCCAGATGTACTTTTTCTACAAGTGACATCACCAGCCCAATCTGCATCTGCGTAACATGTGAGAATGGGTTCATTTGTATTATTGGGTTCTAATAACAAGCAGAAGTCTAAGCTATTTTTTAAGTATCTTAATATCCTCTTGACAACTTCCCAATGGTATGATAATGGTTTACTGACATGTCTGGATAATAAGTTAAGGGGTAAAGCAATATCAGGTCTAGTCCAGTTAGAGATATAGAGAAGAGAGCCGATAACAGACCTATACAATGTGTTATCTTTAAATTCTGGAGATGACTCATCAGTGTTTCTTAGAAAATCAGTCTGCATGGGAGTATCACATGGTTTGGCATCATTTAGGTTACATTTGTTTAAGAGTTCTATAATTTTATCCCTTTGGGAAAGTTTGAATCCCTTCTTTGTTTTGCTGATTTGAACACCAAGATATTTGTTTACTTTGCCTAATGATTTTAAGGAAAAGTGTTCATTGAGTTTTGTTACAAAAATTTCTCTCCTTTTTGTATCTTTGCCTATATATAGAATATCATCAACATAAATCAATACAAATTCTGGAGAATCACCTTCACTCTTAACAAAGAAACAATTGTCAGCAGTAGTGGCAACAAAGTTCATAGTTTTAAGTACTTTGACTAAACATTCATACCATCGCTTGCCAGATTGTTTCAATCCGTATAGACTTTTGTTTAATAGCCATATATCATTTTTGTTTGTATATTGACTATGAAGAGCTCTTACATATATATCTTTATCTAATTTGGCATGTAAATATGCAGTTTGTATATCATATTGAAATACCTCGAGATTAAGTGCTGATGCTATAACTAGAGCTGTTTTAACACTCTCAGTTCTTACAGTAGGAGAGTAAGTGTCTGTATAATCCTCAGGATATTTTTGAGCATAACCTTGTGCGACTAGTCTGGCTTTATACAGTGTGTTACCTCCTTCCAAATTCTTAATTTTATATATCCACCTGGTACCAATAATAGTCTTATCCTTTGGGGCTTGTGTGGGTGTAAAAACATTCAATTCTTGTAAGCTATTCATCTCCTTGGTCATTGCTGATTCCCACTTTTCTCTTTCTTTGGGGGGAAGTTTCAGCACTTCTTCATAAGTGTTTGGTGTTACTATTTCTCCATTCATACACATTACATAATCTTTGTATTTATTAGGCACCTGATTTCTGTTACTTCTGGTTGTTCTCACTGGTATACTATCATTGTCATGTAAATACCTTGCTTCCTTTTTTGTTACTGAATCAGTTTTTATTTTGTGTTGACTATTTGTCCATGTTCTAACTTTGTTTTTGCGTGTGCTGTTGTTGTTTTTCTTTTCAATATTCTCATTTTGATGTTCAGTGTCTGAATTGGTGTTTGGGAATATTTCATTAAGGTGTATTTTGGACCAATTGGCCTGTTCATGAAATACTGCTGTTCTTGAAATTATGAATCTGTTATTGTTATCAATAAATCTGTATTCTTTTGTGCCTGTTTCGTATCCCATGAATTTAAGTCTTCTGGATACGTTTTCACCTTTACGCCTTAATTGTTTAGGTATATGTACGTCTGCAGTGACTCCAAATATATGCATGTGTGTTAACTTAGGTTTCCTACCGTACATCACTTCATATGGTGTTTTATTCACTATGCTGGACCAAGTCCTATTTTAGGTGTAATTGGAAAATTGTAAAGCTTCTGACCAGAATTGTTTACCTAAACCAGCATCTTCTAATGTGGATCTAATCATGGTTTGTAGTGTCGAGTTCTTTCTCTCTACCACTCCGTTCTGGAATGCAGAGAAAGGACTAGATGTGTAATGCAACATCCCTTTATCTTTTAACCATCTGAGAATTCGTTTGACATGAACTCACATCCTCTATCTGTCATAATTTGTTTTATTCTAATGTTGTGTTGTGTCTCTATGCGTTTGTAAAATTCTTTGAATTTCTGAAATGTTTCATCCTTATGTCTTAATGTGTAGACAAACCCATAACGACTATAGTCATCCACAATGGTTAGAAAATAGTGTTTTTTATATGTGATTGATGGTGTCAATGGGCCAACTAAGTCCATGTGTACTAATTCAAAGATTTGTTTGGTTGACCTGGTTGATTTTTTGGGCCTGGGGCTAGTTTTGAGTTTTGTGGATTTACACACTGAGCATTCTAGATAGTTTTTACAGTTTTTTATTTTAACACCATCAGCATGTTCAATCATTTTTTGTACTACAGGAAAACTAGCATGTCCTAATTTTCTATGTAAGATATGAGCACATTCATCATGAATAGGTTTGCCTATATTAGGTCTTTTATCATTGGATGAGTTTTTGTTGTTATGAACTACCTCATGTTCCTCATTATCACTATTACTATTTTCTTCGTTATTTATGTCATTGTCATCCTCTATGTTGGAATCAATATTGTGTAAACATCTTTCATTTGTTATTAAGTAAGGTAAGCCTCCTTTTATAATGACAGTACCTATGCTTGTTTCATTTTTCTTTAAAGCTGCATTCCCTTTTGAAAAGACTATGTTTATGCCAGATTCTCTGCTTAGTTTTATTGCACTAAGTATGTTATGAGGTATTTCAGGTATTAACAATACCCCCTCTATTTTTCCTAGGCCAGGTAAGATTATATTTCCTCTACCTATGACTTGGACCTTCTCTTGATTAGCTACTTTGATTACAAATTTATCTTCAACAAATGAAGATAATATATTTTTGTTGTGTGTAGTGTGATTTGTTGCACCAGAGTCAATGAGCCAATCGTTATCTTCTGGTCTATGTATGTTGTTGTTGTTGTGTTTGTTCAGTCCATTCAATGAACCAGATTTTCTATCTCTTGAATCATCTCTACCCCCTCTATGTTCCTTATAGATGGGTGGACTTCTATATCTATGTCTGTCAGTGGATGACTGTCTGTTGTGATATCTATCTCTATGATCTGTCCTATGTTTATCTCTGAGGAATTTAGGACAATCTCTTCTATTATGCTCCTTGGACCCACAATTATGGCATTTGATTGGTTCATGGTACCTTTCTTGAAATGCCACTTTCTTATATTGCTTATGCTCTATGTGATTATTATAACGATTTCTTCTCGAATTGTCTTCAGCTATCAACCTATTAGAAAGGTTTTCTATGGATAAATACCCTAAATTGATTGTATCTAAATGGGATATATAATTATTCCAAGATGGGTCTAATGAATTGATAATAACACTTTTCATTGTTTGATCTGAAATTATTTCTCCTCTTAGTTTAATTCTGCTCTGACTTTGTTTAAGTATATTAAATGTTCACTTATGGTGACCCCAGATTTTAACCTGGCTGAAAAGAAATCCTTAGACATTCTTGTTGTAGTGGCTACACTATCACTGTGAAACAGCTTAAACATGCATTGAACAATTTCTGATACAGTTAGATTTGACTTAATACTATGATACATAGCAGGAGATATACTGGATATTAGTAAGAAAAATGCTCTATGGTGTAGGCAGTCCAATCTTAAAGTCCAAGGTCTTTTTGGAGGGTTAGTAATGAAAGACAATAAATTTTCTTTCATAAAGACAACTTGGAGCTGTTGGCACCACTCTTGTAAATTAACACCATCTACCCTCAGTTTTGGGAAATCATTGGGTAAATTCCCAATGTTGTTAGCTCCATTACTTACAACTGGAGGAAGTCCATGGTCTTCTAAGTGTTGGTAACCGCAGAATGGCATGGGGATGCTAGCGACAACTTTAAATGGCAGTCTCTGTCTTTCTCTTGCTTCGAAGCTGTCTGTGTAGCTTTGCACATGCGCATTGTCCATTTCGCTCCTGAAGTCATGGTGAAAGGTTCTCGTCGCTGCAGCTCCCTCGCATTGTTCTTCTTCGGAAGACTCGGTCTCTGGTTCAGCCTTGGGAGTCCTGGTGGCGATGGGAGTCTTTTTATTGAGAGCGCTGGTCTCTGGAATTGTTTGCGGCGTAGGTTGGTATCTGCAGGGCTCTCTGGGTTCAGGCGTCGATGCTTTCGCTGTTTGCATAGAGGTGTGCGATCTTTGGGAAGTTCGTTTACTCACTGTTTTTCCTTTTGTTTTTTTACTGCAGTTTTTCGCTGATTCTTTAGTTATTTTCAATTTTGACCCAAAAGTTGCAAAAAGCATTTTCATTGCAGACTCTACTTGATTTTCTATTGATTCTTCTTCAGTCTCTGTGTCAGACTCTTCTGATGTATGGATCTTTTCTCTTTTGTTTTTTGCATCAAGTAAGTCCTTTCGCGCCAGATATTTTGAATCTTGTCTTCTGATTGGCTCTTCATCGCTTAGACTGAAGGTTCGTTGAAACCAAGATGGCTGCCATTCAAAATTTTGCGCGGGACCGTTGTTCTTCTCCTTCGTTGCATTTTTGTCTGTAGACAAATCGCTCACCTTTTTTGAGTCTTTATTTTCATCTGTAACGATGTGCTTTTCTCTCGCTGCTCCGCTTTTTTTCAGTAAGTCTTGGAGGTTCGCAATGAGGTTTTCATCGTTCTTTTGATCTTTTAAAAGTTTTAGTATTTCTGACCTGAGTTTGTTATTTTCTATTTCGTTTTCTTTTTGATCATTGTTCTCATCTATTATTTCTTCGTTGTCTGTAGTACAGTCTTCAGATTCTCTCGATATTTCAGTTGCGTATTCATCAATTATTTCTTGTTCTGCTTCCATTTCTTTAGTATATGCCCTGGTGTTGGGTCTTATTTTTTTGCTTTTTGATTTTTCTCTCTCAGACATTGTTGAATTTTTTATTGAGTCAATTAACCATCCTCTGCTACCAATTTGTTGCAATATTTTCAGGATCAGACTCAATAATTAAAGTAAGAATAGTATGTTTAAATAAAGCTCTGTTTAATCACAGATGGCATTCTATATTCACTGAATATTCACAAATAGAAGCACTGAAAAAATGGCATACAGCTCCTTATATATACAAGGGGAGGAGCTAGATATGGGAGTGGTTAGACATACATACATTAAGCAATGGAAATAAGTTAACTCTTGATATACTGTACAGATACTATTTACATGATGGAGAATAAAGCATTTACTTGTGACATGGCCAATAAAGAATTCTGTTCTGTTCTGTTCTGTTCTGTTCTGTTCTGTTCTGTTCTCTTCTCTTCTCTTCTCTTCTCTTCTCTTCTCTTCTCTTCTCTTCTCTTCAAGTTGTTGCACTGGTTAATTGTTCCAACTATCAGGAAATATGTAGTTCTAGGTTACTTTTCTCCTTTATGAGCTTCCATCTATTGTTTCATGTCATGCCTTCTGGTGCTTTGGAGAATAGGTTGACTCCCTCTTCTCTGTGGCAACCTCTGAGATATTGGAACCCTGCTATCATGTCACCCCTAATTCTTCTTTTCACTAAACAAGACATATCCAATTCCTGCAACCATTCTTCATATTTTTAGCCTCCCATCCCCAAATCTTCTTTGTTGCTCTTCTCTGCACTCTTTCCAGAGTCTCCACATCTTTTTTTTTACATCGTGGCAGCCAAAACTGGATGCAGTTTTCCAAGTGTGGTCTTACCAAGGTTTTATAAAGTGGTATTAACACTTCGTGTGATCTTGATTCTATCCTTCTGTTAATGCAGACTAGGACTGTATTGGTTTTTTTTTTTTTTTTTTTTTTTTTTTTTTTTTTTTGTGGATGATGATATATATTTCCCCCTGAATATAGTAGAGCTGATTGTCTGGGATTAAGACAGAACTATCCAGTAGGTCTTCTCCATAAAATGAGTTAATCATTAGGCTAAATAGGCTAACTAATTCAGCTCAAATGTGGCCACTAGAAATGATTGCAGAATTATAGAGTTGTAATGGACCATTTCAGCCATCAAACCCAGCCCTCTGTTTTATGCAAGGATTCTAATTAAAGCCTTTGAGACAGATGGCTGAAGGCTCTTTACTGGAACACATCCAATAAAGGGAGTCCAACATTTGGAAATGTGAAGTGTTTACATTATAAGGTGTTTACTTTATAAGGCCTCGGTAAGGCCACATTTGGTATATTGCATCCGGGTTTGGTCGCCACGATATATAAAAAAAAAATGTTGAGACTCTGGAAAGAGTGCAGAGAAGAGCAACAAAGATGATTTAGTGGGTATTGGAGGCTAAAAAAATATGAAGAGCCGTTTCAGAAATTGGGTATGTCTAATCTAAAGAAGTGAAGGGACACCATGGCTCAGTGGCTCAGTACCTAAGACGCTGAGCTTGTCAATGGAAAGGTCAGCAGTTCAGCAGTTTGAATCCCTAGTGCCGCATAATGGGATGAGCTCCCATTACTTGCCCCAGCTTCTGCCAACCTAGCAGTTCGAAAGCACGTAAAAAATGCAAGTAGAAAAATAGGGACCACCTTTGGTGGGAAGGGAACAGCGTTCTGTGCGCCTTTGGTCATGCCAGCCACCTGACCACGGAGACGTCTTCAGACAGCGCTGGCTCTTCGGCTTTGAAACGGAGATGAGCACCACCCCCTAGAGTCAAGAACGGCTAGCACATATGTGCGAGAGGAACCTTTACCTTTATATATGTGTGTGTGTGTGTCTGTCTGTCTGTCTGTCTGTATATATGTGTGTGTGTATGTCCCTCGCTCCACAAGGACTTGGAGGAAGACACTGCCCCTCTAAGGAAAAGAGGAGGCAGCGAAGCCCTGGCTGTCACCTGGGAGAGGAGGACCATGGAGGGACACACACACACACACACACACACACACACACACATGTGTCCTGTCGCCCCCCCACTGCCGCTACTTTTGCTGTCGGCTTCTTGGCACTCTTAAAGTTGATCTTGAAGAGTTGGAAGATGTTTCCTTAAATCGCTGATGCTCCAAACAATGAGTTTGGCAACGTGGAAGGCAGGCAAGCATGGCAGTGCTGCTGGGAAGGGAGTAAGCTGCTAGCCCCCTTCCCCGCAGTCCTGCCATTCTTGCCTACCTTCCACATGGCCTTCCGCTTGCCTGCCTTCACAAGCTGGCCACAGGAAGGCTACATGGAAGGCAGGGAAGCATGGCAGGGCTGTGGTCCGTGGTCCGGTTCGGGGGTGTGGCCAGCCAGCAATTGCTACCGGTACGGCGAACCAGCCCCAATCTCCACTACCGGTCCTCCCAAACCGGTCCGAACTGGTAGCATTTCACCCCTGGTCTGTGTTACTCTTGCAAAGTAGAAAGAGAAGGATCTATCTGTCTGCATGAATTCCGATTCTGAAATCAGAAGTACTCCCTTTACAGACATAAGGTAAAGGTAAAGGTTTCCCCACACATACGTGCTAGTCGTTCCCGACTCTAGGGGGCAGTGCTCATCTCCGTTTCAAACCCGGAGAGCCAGCGCTGTCCGAAGATGTCTCCGTGGTCATGTGGCCGGCATGACTCAATGCCAAAGGTGCACGGAACGCTGTTCCCTTCCCACCAAAGGTGGTCCCTATTTTTCTACTTGCATTTTTATGTGCTTTCGAACTGCTAGGTTGGTAGAAGTTGGGACAAGTAACAGGAGCTCACCCCATTACGTGGCACTAGGGATTCGAACTGCTGAACTGCCGACCTTTCAATCAACAAGCTCAGCGTTTTAGCCACTGAGCCACCACATCTCTTTACAGACATAAGGTAAAGTAAAGGTAAAGGTTCCCCTCGCACATATGTGCTAATCGTTCCCGACTCTAGGGGGCAGTGCTCATCTCCATTTCAAAGCCAAAGAGTCAGCGCTGTCCGAAGATGTCTTCATGGAGAGGGGCGGCATACAAATTGAATTAATAAATAAATGGTCATGTGGCTGGCATGACTCAACGCCAAAGGCGCACGGAACGCTGTTACCTTCCCACCAAAGGTGGTCCCTATTTTTCTACTTGCATTTTTTTCATGCTTTCGAACTGCTAGGTTGGTAGAAGCTGGGACAAGTAAGGGGAGCTCACCCCGTTACATGGCACTAGGGATTCGAACCACTGAACAGCTGACCTTTTGAATGACAAACTCAGCACCTTAGCTATTGAGCCACTGCATCCCTTTTACAGACATAGCCGACCCTAATTAGTGGGAATTTGCAACTTTGTGAGGCTATCAAAGCAATATTATCAGAAACTCATCATTTTTTTCTCTGTTGTTGCTTTTTAAACGTGATTCTGCGACCTTCTTTTTGAACGATTGTGGGAAAACAACAACAAAGCATTATTTCTTCTCTCTGTGTGTTCTTAGATAACAGAGAAGGGGGGGGCATGGCAGAAATATCTATTTTCAAAATGATTTGGGTGGAATGCTCCTTTATGGAGTTTTTTTTCCTGCCGGTTCATGAAAACATTCTGTTCGTCATTTAACAATGTCCAGTTTTTACTAAAAGAATCCAATCCAAAGAATACACACACACACACAGAGAGAAAATAAAAATCCACTGATATGACCTAGTTGTAAAGAGAAGAAAGTATGGTGAATGCAGACTGCTTCAAATCTACCCACTTTATCAGTATTGAGAGAATCAGTGTTCCTTTATTTGCTATTTCCCGTGTGTTCCTTTCTCTTAATGACACTGTTTGAGCTCAGAAGCTAAGCAGGATCTGACCCGGTGAGTAATTGGATGGGAATCTGTCACAACAATCCCAAGGTTTCCTTCTGAAATACAATGGAGGATCGGGTTGGTTAGTGAAGATGACAGGATGAGCAGAGAGGGCAAAAATTAAGTTGTCTTGATTAGAGAAAGATCAACAACTACATTTATCAGATACTGGAAACCCCAATGGACTTTTTTACTTTTTTTTTTTTTTTTTTTCTGAAAAATAAAAAGAGGAAAGTAAACCGGTGATTTATGGATGTGAGGATTAGAAAGGTAGCTCATATAAAGAAGGAAATTATGAAATAACCGTAGGGATATGTATTTATAACTGCTGTCAAAAAGATTGGGAGACCATTTCCTCCCCTCTTCTGCCCCCTCCTCTCCCCTCCCCTTCCTCTTCAACTCTCCCCCCTCCCCTTCCTCTTCCTTCTCTTTCTTCCCCCTTTCCACTCCTCCTCCTTCTCCTCCCCTCCCCTCCCCTCCTCCCCTCCCTCCCCTCCCCTCCTTCTCTTTCTTTCCCCTTTCCCCTCCCCCTCCCCCTCACCTCCCCTTCCCTTTCCTTCTCTTTCTTCCCCCTTTCCCCTCTTCCCCCTCCTCCTGTTCCTCCCTTTTTCTCATTTTCCTTGTTTCTGTTCAAATACTTGCACTGTTTTTATCTTGTTATTTTTTTAATTCTTCAATAGAGATTATATTAAAATTGGGATAATGCTAAGGGTTTAGTGCGGACTAAATTAACATCCCAAAGGAAGGCAGTGGGAAACAATTTGCTTATTAGGGCCATTGAAACAACAACCAGTTGTTCCTAGAAGTTCAGTCTCATTTGAGGAAGCCCCTCACTTTTTTTTTGTCAAACTTTTGCTCATATTGCATCAACTGGGTGACCTTGGCTAATTTCAAGAGGAAGCTAAGCAGGGTAGGCCTGACGAGTACTTGGACTGCAGATAATTCAGAAAAAAACAGGACTATAGACTAGAGAGGGAGGGAGAGGGAGAAAGGGAGAGATGAGAGAGGGTGGGAGAGGGAGGGAGAGGGAGATGAGAGAGGGAGCAAGAGGGAGAAAGAGAGATGAGAGAGGGAGGGAGAAAGGGAGAGATGAGAGAGGGAAGGAGAGGGAGAAAGAGAGATGAGAAGGAGGGAGAGGGAGAAAGAGAGAGATGAGATGGAGGGAGGGAGAAAGGGAGAGATGAGAGAGGGAGGGAGAGGGAGAAAGAGATGAGAGAGGGAGGGAGAGGGAGAAAGAGAGAGATGAGAGGGAGGGAGAGGGAGAAAGGGAGAGATGAGAGAGAGAGAGAAGGAGGGAGGAAGGGAAGGAGGGAAAGAGGGAGAGAGAGATACCTGTCTCCCATAGAAAACATCGGGAGTCCCAAAACCTGGGTAGATATGGTGTGTTTGTGTGTGTCATGTGACTGGGTGGGAGTGAGTGACATTGAGTTGGCCATGCCCACCTAGATTTTGTGGCTCCCGGTGTTTTGTTTTCTGTGCGAAACGGATCCAAAGGGCTCTTTGAGTGTTTAAGGTTGCAGA
The DNA here is from genome assembly GCA_022577455.1 of Arizona elegans. Classification (NCBI taxonomy): domain Eukaryota; kingdom Metazoa; phylum Chordata; class Lepidosauria; order Squamata; family Colubridae; genus Arizona; species Arizona elegans. Next base: position 2,008,176 of record JAKOOJ010000053.1, read on the forward strand.
CCCCTGGACTAGACAAAGAAACTAGAAACTGGAAAACAAATCTCAGAATCCAACCAACAAAGATGTTACTTGTGGGGAACCTTGGTGTTCTCGGAGTTTTGTTGTTTTCTTGCAAACGCTCCATCTCCTCACTAGGTAACATCATCAGTGCTAGAAAAATGAGGGGTTTGCTCTTTGTTTATATACAAATGGTTTGCCTTGTCTGTGTTACTGGGAATGTTCTTGGTGGTTCCTTGAGTAGACCGCTGTTTAATAAACTGGTAGTTCCTTGATTGCGGTGTTGTGTACTGTTTGGTGTTGATCTCTGTTCCTGTGTTGTGCGATGAAGGAATTTTCATCAAGTCTTTTGACTTCTGGTTGGTGTTCATGGATGCTAATCTACTAGTCAACATCTGCAGTACCTCTATTCTTTACACACAGAATCATGCAACATTGGTTAATGTTTTTTTCTTTTAAACTTAATTAAACTTAATTTGATTTTAATTTCACCTTGCTGCTATATCCTTCTCTGTCTTATTCTCCCTCCCATTCCCTTTCTTTGCCCTTCTTCACCCTTCTTCTTCCCTCTATTTCTCCTCCTTTTTCCATTTACTTCTTCTCCTTTTCATTTACTTCTTCTCCTTCCCTTCCCCTTATTGTTCCCTTTCCCCTTCTTCTCCCTTCTCCTTCTCCTTCCTGTTCCCCTTTCCCTTCTCCATCTCCATCTCCATCTCCTTCCCCTTTCCCTTCTTCTCCCTTCTTCTCCCTTCTTCTCCTTCCCCTTCTCCTTCCCCTTCTTTAATGTTTTTAATTTTTAAGTGTTTTTATAGTGATTTTTTGAGTGTATTGTGAGCCGCCCTGGGTCTTCGGAGAGGGGCGGCATATAAATTGAATAAACAAATAAATAAATAAATAAACAAACAAACAAACAAACAAACAAACAAACATATGAAGAACGGTTGCTGGAACGGAGTATGTCTGGTTTAATTAAAAGAAGGACTAGGGAGTGACATGATAGGGGTCTTCCACTATTTGAGGGGCTGCCCCAAAGAAGAGGGAGTCAAGCTATTCTCCAAAGCACCAGAAGGCAGGACAAGAAGCAATGGGTGGAAACTAATCAAGGAGAGAAGCAACCTAGAACTAAGGAGGAATAAACAACAAGAACAACAGAAACTTACATTTTTTCCCCCTGAAAGGTACAGTTTTTCTCCTGGTTTGGGGCAAGATTACCCCACACGTTCTGAAAAGCAATTTGAGGGTAGCTTAAATTATTTGATTCAGTCATTGATTATTCCCTTACCTCAAACTTGCGCACAAAAATCACCACAATCGGTTTTATTTCCCCCTCAGAGACCCCTCAGGAGTAGTAAGATCATACTTTCCTTTTGCAGTTAAAGTCCTCAAAATGATACTTTTAAGTTTTAAAACCATTTGATTATAATTTACATCTTATTAGTCTGGAGGAAAAGGCGAGCAGAGGGGAAAAAGAGAGAGAGAGAGAGAGGCAGATCCATTACCAAATGTAAAATTAAACGATCATTAAGCTAATTAGCCAGTTTGTTGTTCTCATTGAGTTTATTGTTTCAATTGTATCTGTGCAAATTAGCAAACAGCTTAATTTGTGGAGAAATCAATAAATTCTTTCAAACCCCCCACCCACCCACCCCTTTTTCTCCGGTAATATATGCACATATTTAAATAGTCACTGCTTTAACAAGAAAGTTGGAGCGGGGTTTAATGATGAAACTCTCGTTTTGCCTACTGCAATTTGGATAAGAAAGAAAGAAAAAAAAGTTTTGTAAATAAAATGCTGAGGTATTCAGAAGAACGAAACATTTTTTTTATGCAAATAAGTGGATTTGGAATTTATAAGGAAGAGAAGTTGAATGTCTCCAATTTCTTGATCAGGTGTGGTATTCAAACACAGGGCCATGATTTAATTCTATGACCCAGTCAAAAAAATGAATCAAAATGAGTTAAAATACAGAATAATGCAGTTATTAATCAGTGGAATGACATGCCTCTAGAAATTGTGGGTGCTCCAACACTGTTGATTAAGTTGACTAATAAAGGAGAATATTTGTAGCTCAGGGTTGACATGAGGAATCGTTGGTGCTCTCTGAGCTTGGATGCTTTCTTGCAAGGCATTTCATTACCCAAACTAGGTATCATCAGCAGTGCTAAACCTAAGCAGGAGGTTGGACTAGAACAGGGGTCACCAACCTTTCGGACCTCAGGGCCCACTAAATTCATAATTTTAAATCCCATGGACTACTAATATGATCTGCCTAATGACCGGCTGGATGGGCATGGCTAGGTGGTCATGTGACTGGGTGGGCATGGCCACCTCCTCGCCTCCCCACCGGGGCTCCTTAGGGCCCCAAAAGGATGCAGTTGTTGGAGCTAAGCAGCCACCAAGAGGAAAAGTTGGCAAAACAACTGGCTCAGTTCAAATTGGATCTGACCAAGACAATTCACTAAATCTGCACTACTATTAATCTTCTCATTGTTCCCGCCACCCATCTCCTTCTACTTATGACTGTATGACTGTAACTTTGTTGCTTGTATCCTTACAATTTATATTAATATTGTTTCCTGATTGCTTATTCGTACCCTATGACTATCATTAGGTGTTGTATTTTATGATTCTTGACGAATGTATCTTTTCTTTTATGTACTCTGAGAGTGTATGCACCAAGACAAATTCCTTGTGTGTCCAATCACACTTGGCCAATAAATAATTCTATTCTATTCTAAAAGAGATGACCTCTCATGTGCATTGCTGTATATTGCAATGCAAGCTTATTGCACATTAGATGACTGCTTTAAAAAGTCCTTTATTATCGAGGTCCGGCAGTTAATAGTTGGGGAAGGCAAGAACTGTGCTTAAGCCAGCTGCTACCACACATGAAAAGCTTTCTAAACTTGTGCTGCTGGGTTGGTGCGCGGCAATGCATGGTTCAGAAAACAATACGAGAAGAGTCCCAGGGTGAACCTAGACTAAGCATCAGGCTGCAGAGAGTAAGTAGGAAAACATTGTTTCAACCACGAATCAGGAGTGACAGATAAAGCCAACAGTTGGGGGCAAAGGCCAACACTGAACCAGAGGGCAGGTCAAGGAATAAGTCAAAAGTAAGGAAGTAAGAGTGGGAAAAAAAAGAACAGGATGGCATGTCAAAACTCTGGAAGACCAGAGGCGAAATTCAATAGCGAGGTATTACTATTTTCACCTGCAAAATTTGGTTTGTTTATTTTCCCCCTTTTTACTCCCTCATATTGTATGCCTCTGGGACAAACATTGAGAATACAGAGAGGGAGGAAGAGAGGAGAAAAAAAAATTGATGATAATAGAAAACTCACTTGTAACCTTGTAATTGTCTCCCCGCGATATTCTAGCAAGGCCCACTTAGATCAGGAAGATGTTTCCACTCAAACTATTCTCCAAAGCACCAGAAGGAAGGACAAGAAACCACGGATGGAAAATAACCAAGGAGAGAAACAACCCAGAACTAAGGAGAAATTTCTTAACGGTGAAAGCGATCAGCCAATGGAACAGAAGTTGCCTTCAGAAGTTGTGGGTGCTCCATCACTGGAGGCTTTCAGAAAGACACTGGACAACCATTTGTCTGAAATGGTATAGAGTTTCTGCTCAAGCAGGGAGTGGGACTAGAAGATCTCCAAGGTCCCTTCCAACTCTATTATTCTATGTTCTATGTTCCTTCTTGACCGAGTCAAGTCTGGACTATTTGTCCAGACTGAAACAAGTCCAAAATTCTAGAGAATTCCTGGAAGCTTGATGACAAATCAGCCATCAACAGGCACACAGAGATAAACAATGTTTACATACCATTCAAATGGTAAGGAAACAAAAAGAACAAACAACTGCTCAACAGCAATCAACACCCAGATAAGCAGAGATCAACATCAATACTAGACTAACAACAACTAAATTGCAAACAACACCCCAATTAAAGGAGCTACCAATTCATATAGATACTATACAAACAATAAATCATGGAAATAACAAGACCACTCCCATGAGCACTGACAGGCCTGTCAGAGGTAATTAGCCCCGTTACCTTCCTGGGGCAATTGCCTGGACCGTGGCATTTTCCTTGTGTATATCTTTGAAAAATAAGACCGGAATACATCTTTTAATAAACTCATATTTATTGTAAAGAAAATAAAACATCTAACTATCTAAATATTTAATTGTTACATTTTTGCAAAGTTCCTATGCTTCTCTTGGCAAGAGAAGAAAGAAAAGTGTGAAGTGGAAAGAAAGGAATGCGGATACACGTAATTAGCTTACTGATAACAAAAGTTGGCAAGCTACGGAAAGTCTGACAGTCCAGAAATAATGAGCTCTGCTGGTAACGCAGTGACAAGGCCAAGCCACTTGTATACAAAGAGAGTGCAAACCCCACTGTCTCCTAGCACTGATGATGTTAGATAGTTGGGTCATGAAACATCTCCAAGAAAATAACCAACAGCAAAGGGAACCAAGGACCTAGTGGTGGGTTGCCCCCGGTTCGCAGCGGTTCTATAGAACCGGTAGTAAAACCGGTGGGAGGCTCTGCCCACCGACCCCGACGTCTTGGCAACATTGGCAAAGCTGGCTGAGGAATTCTGGGAGTTGAAGTCCACAAGTCTTAAAGTTGCCAAGGTTGGAGACCCCTGGACTAGAAGATCTTCAAGGTACCTTCCAGCTCTACTCTGATTGATATTAAATGGGGTTTGAGAGCAATGTTGACTCTTTGAGTGTTATCCAGTTGTATTAAAAATTTTGAGAAGGAAGTTACAGGAGTTGGGAAGGAAACATCTTCTCATTCAAAAGTAAGAGGAATAAAAAAAAAGAGATGTTGACTGCTTTTGAGTTTGTTCCCTTTAATATTAAATTCCCTCCTCTCTTCCTTCTTTCCCTGACTAGGTGTCTCAGTGGCTAAGACACTGAGCTTGTCGATTAGAAAGGTTGGCAGTTCGGCAGTTCGAATCCCTAGTACATGTCTCCTGTGTGAGCAGGGAGTTGGATTGGATGACCTCCAAGGTCCCTTCCAATTCTGTTACTGTTACCTTCCTTCCTTCCCTCTTCCTTCCTTCCTCCCTCCTCCCTTCCTTTCCTCCCACCCTCCCACCCTTTCCCTCCCTCACAGTTCACTACCAGTTGTTGAAAAACAGCAAAAACTGTAGAGTTTCTTTTGCTGAATAGTTTTTTTTCCCTTCTCTGAGAAAAAAAAAAAAAGATTCGAGAACAATGTACTAATGATTTCATTAATCCCTCTGCCCTCTCTGGAGCCTTCCATCCACCATTATTTTCCACACACACAAAGAGCTACCAAAGAGCTCTGCCGTGATTCCTAAGGGGTGAAGAGAGAAGGGGAAGGGGGTTGCAAATGGAGGAAGAGGGCACTCCCCAAGCTCTTGGAGGGGGGGCGTTAAAGGGAAAATCAGCAAATTGATCCTACAAGTCCCAGTCGAAAGAAAAGAAAAAGCAGCAAGAAGCAAAAGACAAACTAACCATTCCCCCAAATAGTTACTGCACAGAAAAGCCGACCACATTATTTATTTTTCTGTTTTGTTTTATTTTTTTATTTTTTTTCCTTTCCCCTCTATGTATACTCAAATGCAGGATTCGGGCCGTAGCAGAATTTGCTTTTTTTTCTTTTTTTTCTTGATGAAACTCACAAGTTTGCAGTTCGATTTTGCCACTAACTTTTCCTCATCACGCAAACTGCAAGGAAGCCTCCGTTGACTTGAGTCAGCTGTTTCTCCCGCCATGTTTTTCAACAGCTGCAATCTGGGATTTTAACAGCAGCCCCCGAGCCTCCTTCTCTTCTTGCGCCAATCAAAAGGGCGAGTCATTTCCATCCAACCCTTCAGATCTGGCCAGGCTTGTCTAGTAAGGAAAGACCTCCCTTCCTCTTTCGCCCTGACTCGGAATGATTTTTCTCTCTGTGTGAATTGTCTCCTGCCATTTCTGCTTTCATGTAGGCCATATATCTCTACTTAGTGAGAGATGTTACCTTAAAAGCAGGGGTGAAATGCTCCCGGTTCGGACCGGATTGTCCGATCTGGTAGCGATGGTGGCGGGTGGTTCAGAGAACCGGTAGCAAAAATCCCTGCGTGCCCCCCCCACCCCAATGCCCAGCTGAGCCGCACGATCATCAGAGGCTTTTTTTTTTTTACTTTTAAAAGCATTTTTTCTATAACCTCTTCCGACGAAAAAATGCTTTGAGCCTTGATGGTACAGTGGTTTAATGCACCCTGTTATTAACACAGCTGCCTGCAATTTCTGCTGGTTCAAATCTCTCCAAGGCTCAAGGTTGACTCAGCCTTCCATCCTTTCTAAGGTAGGTGAAATGAGGATCCAGTTTGTGGGGGCAATAAGCTGACTTAGTATCAAATATACAAAAGAATGAAGGCTATTGCTTAACGCATTGTAAGCCGCCCTGAGTCTCCGGAGACGGGCGGCATATAAATCAAATTAAAAAAAAAAAAATTGCACAGCTCAGCTGGGATCGTCAGAGGCTTTTCAAAGCATTTTTTCTAAACCTCTTCCGACGAAAAAATGCTTTTAAAAGTAAAAAAAAAAAGCCTCTGATGATTGCGCAGCTCAGCTGGGATCGTCAGAGGCTTTTCAAAGCATTTTTTTTCTGCAACCGAAGAGGTGGTAAAAAAAAAATGCTTTGAAAAGCCTCTGACGATCCCAGCTGAGTGGCCTGATCGGCAGAGAGGCTTTTCAAAGCATTAGAAAAAATGCTTTGAAAAGTTAAAAAAAAATATTGGCCACACCCACCCAGTCACATTACCCCCACCACCAAGCCACGCCCACAGAACCGGTAGTAACAAATTTTACATTTCACCCCTGCTTAAAAGACCTAAAAAAACGTCAAGACCAAGGAGAGACTGACTTATACATTGACTACCATGCTGACTGTATCAAAAGTAAAACACACAACCCACATCCTAACATCCAATGCTCCATCATCCAAAACTTGGCACGCATGCCCCTAACTTCCTCAATATCAACCACTACTGAACTTAAATGCAAGCTACTAAATGCAAGAAGCCTCGTAAATCTACCGGGGTATCTATGAGACCGCCTTCTGCCACCAGTAGCCTCTCACCGACCAGTACGCTCCCATAGAGAGCGGCTTCTTAGGGTGCCGTCAGTCAAACAGTGTTGATTGGCGGCCCCCAGGGGGAGAGCCTTCTCTGTGGGGGCGCCTGCCATCTGGAACGAGCTCCCCCCGGAGATACGGAGGATCACTGATCTGCGCGCTTTCCTCCGTGCCCTTAAAACATTCCTATTCCAGCAGGCCGGCCTGGCCTAACCTCTTTTTTAAATTGTTTTTAAATTTTTTAAATTTTGAATTTGTCTTATAATTGGGGTTTTTAAATTTTGTTTTCTGGGCCAAATTATTTAATTGTATTTTAATGATTTTTTAACATTTGTATTATATGTGTTTTATCTTTTGACTGTTCACCGCCCTGAGTCCTTCGGGAGTAGGGCGGTATATAAATTCAATAAATAATAATAATAATAATAATAATAATAATAATAATAATAATAATAATGCCTGAATTCCTCCTCTTACTAAATACGGATATATTTGACATCACCATTGGCCTCCTTCAGTCTCAAAAGACTATGGTATCGTAGTTGATCTCCTTCATCTATCCATCTCAATATCTCCTGGTGACTGGTCCAACCAACTTTAATGCCTAAGAAATCAAGATAAGTGCAAGAAATATATCCATAAATATACCATTCTGAATCCTGCACTTACAAGTTTGATGGAGGTCTGGTGGGTTGTTCATAAAGTAAATTATCATTCATTACTTAACAAAACTAGAAATGTTCTGAAACAAAGAACCAAATGAATGAATGAATGAATGAATGAATTAATTAATTAATTAACTATGTCATTGAGGTTCGCTGTTCATTTAGTTTTTGGATCAGTGGTGAAATCTAAAATTTGTTACTACTGGTTCTGTGGGCGTGGCTTGGTGGGGGGCCGGATAATGTGACTGGGTGGGCGTGGCCAAATTTTTAAAAAAACTTTTAAAACCATTTTTTCTACAACCTCTTCAGCGAAGATGCTTTCAAAAGGCTCTGACGATCCCAGCTGAGTTGCCTGATGGTCAGAGGCTTTTTTTCTTTTAAATGCCTCTGACGATCAGGCAACTCAGCTTGGATCGTCAGAGGCATTTAAAAGAAAAAAAGCCTCTGATGATCGTGCGGTTCATCTGGGCATGGGGGGTGGGGGCAGGGATTTTTGCTACCAGTTCTCCGAACCACCCGCCTCCATCGCTACCGGATCGGGCGATCTGGTCCGAACCGGGAGCATTTCAACCCTGTGTTGGATGTTATTCTAGTTGATAATGTCCCACAACAATCTATAGAGAACAGGAAACAAAAATAAATAAATAAATAAACCAAGTTATGAATTCACCCAATAGGTGAAGCCAACCAGTAGAAGATTTTTTAAAAAATGTATCTCCAGGTTTAGGAGATAGGTTTAGAATAAATACAATAACAACAGACTTGGAAGGGACCTTGGAGGTCTTCTAGTCCAACCCACTGCTCAGGCAGAAGACCCTACAGCAGTGATGGCAAACCTTTTTGCCGTCACGTGCCAAAAGTGGGGGTTGCACTTGGGGTCGTGTGTGTGCGTGCCCACACCCATAATGTAATGCCCCCCACATGCCTCACCACCACCACCACCCTGCGCATGTGTGCATGACCTCCCTGCGCCCGTTTTTGGCCTAGCAGGCCTCCTTGAAGCCTCTGGAGGCCAGAAATGTTTCCGGAGTTCCATTAGGCCCATTTTTCACCCTCCCCAGGCACCGGAAGCTTTCCTTTCCTTTCCAGAGGCCGGAAACGGCTCGCTTCCGGACTTCCGGTAGGCCCATTTTTTGCACCCCCCCCCCAACCCTCCACACAAGCCCTGTACTTACCTGGCATCCAAAACAGGCCGCATGGAGACTCCTGGGAGGGGAGGGGCGGCATGGACATGCGCACACGTCTCCCGCATGTGTGGCAGAGACCCCAAAAGCTGGCCGGCAGAAGGTGTATGCGCAGTGGAACTGACCTAGGATGTGTTCTGCCCCAGCTCCGGATTTCTGAGGATATTGACACACCTCAACGGTCCTTATCAAATTTATTAAGTAGCAAGAATAAACCAAAGTCCGGCAAATGTTGGCAACCAGCCCAAAAAACAAGATATGATAAGACTTTTCCAAAAATGCTCTGATGATAATTACAAGTTGTCTCCAGCAAGAAACTTACTAAAGGCGGGTGACTTAAATAGGCTAAGGGAGTGGCCAATTATCCTCAAACCTTACTCTCCTCCTCCTGAGTAGCCACTCCTGCCTTTTGGCAGCCCTGTGTGCTCGAGCACTTTGCTCTCTCCACTTGAAGGAGCCTCCGGAAGTTCTGAAGGCCCTGGCTGAGTCTCTGCCTCTGGCACCACATCCTCTTCAGCCTCCTCGCTGTCCGACGTGAGTGCCGGCTGTGCAGGCTGCTGGCGCAACCCCACACCAGCCTCCTCTTCATCGGGATCAGCCACGATCCGCACAGGCTGCTGATGGGCCACAATAAGGTGATAGCTCATGTGCCCGCAGAAATGGCTCCATGTGCCACCGATAGGTTCACCATCACGGCCCTGTAGCATCCCAAAAAATGGCTGTCTAATCTCTTCTTAAAAACCTCCAGTGCAGAAGCACCCACAACTTCTGGAGGCAAATCTTTCCACCGGTTAATCATTCTCACTGTCAACGAAATTTCTCCTTAGTTCCAGGTTGCTTATCTCCTTGATGAACTTCCATTTATTGCTTCTTCAGGTGCTTTGGAGAATAGGTTGACCCCCCCCTTTTCTTCTTTTGTGGCAGCCCCTTAGATATTGGCTTCTATCAAAGCTTCTTTTAACATCCAAAGCCACTTTTTTAAAAAGAGAGAGAGGGGAGGGGAATAACGACGACGACAAAAATGCCTATCAAACTTTATTTATTCCTTTTAATCAGCTCGCTTTTCCCCTTAACCGTTCGCAGCCACGAGGAATGACGGGACTCTCTATGCTTCACGCAGCTGACTCATGTCAGCTGGAACAATATTCCCGAAATGTTTCTCACACATCTGAGGTTGGAGAGTTGAATGGCATCTAAAGACGGGCTGACAAACGGAAAGGGAAGGACTCTTCTGAAGACAGCCGTGGATACTTTGTCCCCAGTCAAGTTTTTTTTTCATTGCTAATCAGGACGCCTCTGTTCTTTCTCAACTTTGACTGTTGTTCTGTTTTATTTTTTATCAAAGGCAAGTCTTGAATTTGACTGCTGGGAATTTACCTTCAATTAAAGTTTCCTTTGAAAAGCCTTATATTTAAACCTCGTAATGAGACCGTCGACGGGGCTGAGAAGAGGACAAGATGAAAGGAAGAGCCTTGATCTGAGGTGAGGAGAGAGAGATTTCAAAGCCAACGGGACTCTGGCTTTGAAGTGGCTTTAATGTGGGCCCATTAGTTCACACAATAACAATCCTCCTGTTTCTGTCCTTGCTTCTCTGTGCCTGGACAAAGCAGATGGCAAAATCACTCTCTTGCATTCAATTCCAAGAGCTCTTTTATCGATTGTGGTTGGGCAATGGACAGCAAGACTCGCAACTGGGTCATTGTGCAAATTCCAAGCAAAGAGCGTGATGTTGTCCGGAACAGAATCTAAATTAATGTGGTTCTCAAATGAGGGCTCCTCTTTCATAGATTGGACTGCAAGGCCATCCAACCGGTCAGTCCTAGAGGAGATCAACCCTGACTGCTCTTTAGAAGGCCAGATCCCGAAGAGGAAACTCAAATACTTTGGCTACTTAATGAGAAGGAAGGAAAGACTCACTGGAGAAGAGCCTAATGCTGGGAACGATTGAGGGCAAAAGAAGAAGGGAACAATGGAGAATGAGGTGGCTGGCTGGAATCACTGAAGCAGTAGGCATGAGCTTAAATGTTCTCCAGAGGACAGGAAGGCCTGGAGGAACGTTGTCCATGGGGTCACGATGGGTCAGACATGACTTTGCAACTAACAACAACAATATCTGGACTGCGATCAGTCCCAGAGGAGATCAACCAGTCAGTCCTAGAGGAGATCAACCCTGACTGCTCTTTAGAAGGCCAGATCCTGAAGATGAAACTCAAATCCTTTGGCCACCTAATGAGAAGGAAGGACTCACTGGAGAAGAGCCTAATGCTGGGAACGATTGAGGGCAAAAGAAGAAGGAGACAGCAGAGAACGAGGTGGCTGGATGGAGTCATTGAAGCAATCGGTGTGAAATGGACTCCAGAGGACAGGAAGGGCTGGAGAAACATTGTCCATGGGGTTGCGATGGGTCGGACATGACTTTGCAACTAACAACAACAACAAAGATAGCCACTCATCAAGGATTAAAAAAGATGTTGAAACTCTGGAAAGAGAAGAGCAATTTTTTTTTCTACTTAGAAACTTCTGGATTTTGTACCTGAGATTGAGGGGGGTGGGGGAGGAATGAAACTTTGATTTTGGTTTTGCTGGTTAAATAGGTTTGTTGTTATAGAAATGGCTAAAATGTATTACTATGTGAAAGTAAAATTTTGAGGTTGCATGTTATTGCCTTATTCTACTGCGCTCAGAAGAGTCAGAAGTCAATGCTTTTGCTATTGCTGTTTCTTCCTTTCCATTATGTTTTCTTCTTTCCTTTTTCCTCTCCCAATTTCTCAATATTTTAATTTTATATTCTGATAAACTAATTACAAATGAATTATTGGAACTGAATTTTTGAATGAGACTATGAGGTAGAATCAAATAGTCTGGAAAACAGAACCTATAGCTATCTTCTTCTTCTTCTTCTTCTTCTTCTTCTTCTTCTTCTTCTTCTTCTTCTTCTTCTTCTTCTTCTTCTTCTTCTTCTTCTTCTTCTTCTTCTTCTTCTTCTTCTCCTCCTCCTCCTCCTCCTCCTCCTCCTCCTTCCACTTCCCCTCCTCTTCCTCCTCCTTCCCCTCCCTTCCTCCTCCTTCTCCTTCCACTTCCCCTCCTCCTCCCCTCCTTCCCCTCCCCCTTCACCTTCCCTTCCCCTTCTCCTTCTCCTTCTCCTTCCACTTCCCCTCCTCTTCCTCCTCCTTCCCCTTCCCCTTCCCCTTCTCCTTCCCTTCCCCTTCCCCTTCCCCTTCCCCTTCCTCCTCCCCTCCTTCTCCTTCTCCTTCTCCTTCTCCTTCTCCTTCTCCTTCTCCTCGCTTGCTCTTCTGGCTACCCCAACCATTGTTTATTGATATATTGATATTGTCTCTCCATCTTCTGCTGTGTGTTCTCAAATCGATGGTTTCAGTGGTGAAATCCAATTTTTTTTACTACCAGTTCTGTGGGTGTGGCGTGGTGTGGCTTGGTGGTTGTGGCTTGGTGGGCGTGACAGGGGAAGGATACTGCAAAACCTCCATTCCCACCCCACTCCAGGGGAAGGATACTGCAAAATATCCATTCCCACCCCACTCTGGGGCCAGCCAGAAGTGGTATTTGCCGGTCCTCTGAACTACTCAAAATTTCCACAGCCGGTTCTCCAGAACCTGTCAGAACCTGCGGGATTTCACCCCTGGATGGTTTCTATGAGATATAAATGCAGAACTTTTTCCTGATTAACAACAAAATTGTTGGTTTGGGGTACTGAAAGAAACCCAGGTTATAACTACGTCAACCTGTCTTCCTTCCTGGCTCAGTTTGCAGAAGCAATAAATAAAAGACAGTCTCAATTGTAAGCTTAGCAATTAAAGGATACAATTTAGGATACAGGAAGTAAAGCAATATAATGGAAAGGATGGAAAAATCACTGTACCTTAAAAATATCCATGCTTGGCTGCTCGTAAATTTAAATAAATAAACTCGGCCCTGCAACAGAGAGCATCTAAGGTAAAATTAAACAGAGACACAAATAAAATCAATAATGTGATTGGTGTTTACTGTCATCTCCCAAACCAAAGAGAAGATGAAAAACAAATTGCAGTTCTTTCAGACAGCATGGAGGTGTGGTGAGTGGAGCTTTTAACTAGCACTAAATCTGTGAAGAAGCCTGTTGGGTCCATCTGTGAATTTCCTAATTCTTTTGTAGACAACATATCCCTTTAGAAGTTGGACTGCGGATAGAAGAGAATATTTAAAATCAATCAAAATAGAGCTGGAAGGGACTTTGTAGCAGGGGTGGATTCTACTTACCTTTACTACCAGTTTGCAACGGGACCACACACACTTCTGTGCATGCATAGATCATCGATTATTGTTGTGTCCCGTCAGCGGCCTGTGCAGATTGTAGCTGATTCTGACAACGAGGAGGCTGGTGTGGTGCTGCGCCATCAGCCTGTGCAACTGGACTGGAGTCAGACAATGAGGAGGCTGGAGAAGATGTGGTGCCAGAGGTGGGGATTCAGCCAGGGCCTTCAGAACCTCCAGAAGCTCCCATAAGTGAAGAGGAAGAAGAGGAGGAGCCTCTTTTCAATGCACGGGCGCGCAGAGCTGCCAAAAGGCAGGAGTGGCTCCTCAGGAGGAGGTCTCCTCGAGAGTAAGGCTTGGGGCTAATTGGCCACTCCCTTAGCCTATTTAAGGAGGAACACCAACTGAAGCAATTTGTAGGGAACAACTTTAGTTCACTCTCCTTCGCGTCTGGATTCTCTGCAAATTGCTTCTGGGCTTTCTGCCAACCTTAGTAAGATTGTGATTACTTTATCTTTGGTTTCTTGTAGGCTGTTAAGAAAGTTTATTAACAGCCTTTGGTTGAAAAAGACTGAGTTATTTTAGTAAATTAAGTTTTGTACAGACTTTGTGTGTACTGCGTTCTTTGGGGTCCTTAGCTAGGGCAGAACAATTCTGATGTTCAGGCAGGTGAGTGGAGCCTCCCGCCACTTTTACTACCGGTTCTAAAGAACCGGAGAGAACTGGGAGCAACCCACCACTGCCTTGTAGGTCTTCTTGTCCAAGCCCCTACTCAAGAATGCTACCATTTCAAACAGGGGGGCATCCAGTCTTTTCTTAAAAACCTTCAGGGATGAAGCCCTTACAACTTCTGAAGAAAAAGCTGCTGGATAGTGAACTCCCTGGTGCTGTCTGAGTTCAGTGATTTTCTTGCAGGCATTTCACTAGCTGATTAGGTCACATCATCAGTGTTAGAAGGGAAGGGGTGTTGGAAGAATTAGCCTTCTGGGTTCAGTTCCAAGTGGGGAAAAAGACACTGGATTCATGGAAGTTGCTTGGAAAGAAGGCTTATTGATGAACAGGGTCACATGGCTTGAGATACTGGGCAGAAAAGGGTAGAGATGCTGAGAGTCCCTGGGTTTTATACCCTCTGTTGGGTTTTGAATTTGAGCTTGTGTTCTGATTCGTTGTCAGACTCCCATGGGGCTATGCAGAGGTAACTTTGTAGGTTGTCCTTTGAGTCCCAGGCTTGGTTGAGCCTTGCTGGGTGATGCAATCTCCCCAGGTGCCATTTGGTGAGTTCTGTTGCTAGATGGGTAGAGGGCTAATCCTACCTTTGTTGGATCTTGGGTGAGGGCATTTGCTTATGAATAGACCTAGCTATCCCTTTATCTCTTAAGTGCTGATATCTGCTGTGGTCTATTGAGAAGGGTGGGGGCTATTAAGAGTGAGTCTGCTTCCTGCCTCAAAAAACATGTTTCACCATTTCTCAACCAGGGAGGTATAATATTCTGCCTTTTTAATATTTCCTAGAATATTTCATTCTTCTAGGAGAGGGGTGGGCGCTAACTTCCTACAGGGTTTTTTGTGGGGAGGCAGAGGAGGAGGAGAAGAAGGAGGAGGAGGTGGTCCTTTGTGTGGGTTTAGTTGTTTTGCTGATGTTTCATTACCCAACTAGGAAACATCATCAGTCCTAGAAGGGACTTGAATTTATTTATATACAGTAGCTGGCCTGCCATTCTGATCGCAGTGTGGTCTTCCTCTTGGCAATTCATTGATTAAGGCATTGTTTTCTGCTTGCTTAATCATTTACCTGATACCAATAGAACATAATATTTGTAGCTCAGAGTTGAACTGGGGGGTCCTTGGTACTCTCTGAGCCTGGTAGTTTTCTTGCAGACGTTTTATTACCCAACTATGTAACTTCATCAGTGCTAGAAGGGAGTGGGGTTATTTTTATATACTAGTGACTTGCCTTGCTGGTATTGCTGGGAATGTTCTTGATGGTTCTTTGATTAGGCTGCTGCTGTTAGCTTGTTTCTCAGAGTTGGAAGTCTCTTGATTGAGATATTCTCTACCGCTTGATTAATGCTCTGGTATTAATCCTGATGTTACTCTCTTTTTATGTTGATGTTGATTGGCAATGAGAAGACATTTTAGTCTTGTCGATTTGTTTTTTGACTTTGGGACTGTGTCTTTTGAATGGTGTGTAGATGTTGTTTATATCTATGTGCCTGTTGATGAAAGATCTATCATCAAGAAAGAGATTAACTGTTTTCTTTTCCTGGTGTGCAGCTTTGTTGCAGTGTGTTTATGCTGTTCTTAAAAAGAATATCTCTGGAGATTCTCAGTCATCCAGGTCATGGTTGCCCCAAAGGTGCTTTTTCAAGAGGAAAGTGGACTTTCTGGATTTTTCTTTGAAGGTATTTTATTTCTCATTCAAGACATTTCTTCAGCTCTGATTGGATGGTGGGGAATGGAAGGATTTATACTCCTTGAAGACAGCTGGTCATTTGCATCCTTTTAGAGGGTTGTTGAGGCCACCTGGAGGTTTCTCTGTGTCCTCACGGTCACCTGAGTGGTGCAAATGGGTGTGGAGCCTTCTTGGAACTGTTCTTGAATAGCTTCTTTTGGGGGAGGTTGGGTTGTTAGGAAACAACAGCCTAATCAATGAACCACCCACTTCCCACCAAGACTGTCAGGGCAAGCCAATAGTACATAAACAGACAGCCAATCTCCACTCACTGCTAGCACTGATGATGTTACCTAGTTGGACAATGAAACATCACAAGAAAACAAGCTCAGTGAGCACAATGGATCCAGTGGTGGGATTCAAAATGTTTTTACTACCGGTTCTGTGGGCATGGCTTGGTGGGCGTAGCCAGGATGTGTGACAAGCAGCACGTTCACATTCTATATTCCATTCCGTATTTTCTTTTCTATTCTATTCTATTCTATTCTATTCTATTCTATTCTATTCTATTCTATTCTATTCTATTCTATTCTATTCTATTCTATTCTATTCTATTCTATTCCATTCCACTCCATTCCATTCCATATTTTCTATTCTATTCTATTCTATTCTATTCTATTCTATTCTATTCTATTCTATTCTATTCCATTCCATTCCATATTTTCTATTCTATTCTATTCTATTCTATTCTATTCTATTCTATTCTATTCTATTCTATTCTATTCTATTCCATTCCATTCCATTCCATTCCATTCCATTCCATTCCATTTTTTCTTTATTCTATTCTATTCTATTCTATTCTATTCTATTCTATTCTATTCCATTCCATTCCATTCCATTCCATTCCATTCCATATTTTCTATTCTATTCTATTCTATTCTATTCTATTCTATTCTATTCTATTCTATTCTATTCTATTCTATTCTATTCTATTCTATTTGATATTTTCTATTCTATTCTATTCTATTCTATTCTATTCTATTCTATTCTATTCTATTCTATTCTATTCTATTCTATTCCATTCCATTCCATTCCATTCCATTCCATTCCATATTTTCTATTCTATTCTATTCTATTCTATTCTATTCTATTCTATTCTATTCCATTCCATATTTTCTATTCTATTCTATTCTATTCTATTCTATTCTATTCTATTCTATTCTATTCTATTCTATTCTATTCTATTCTATTCCATTCCATTCCATTCTATATTTTCTATTCTATTCTATTCTATTCTATTCTATTCTATTCTATTCTATTCTATTCTATTCTATTCCATTCCATTCCATTCCATTCCATTCCATTCCATTCCATATTTTCTATTCTATTCTATTCTATTCTATTCTATTCTATTCTATTCTATTCTATTCTATTCTATTCTATTCTATTCTATTCTATTCTATTCCATTCCATTCCATTCCATTCCATTCTCTGTTTCAAAAACATCTCTTTTGAAAGTGATTGAATGGTGGGGGCATTTGGAGGGGGGAACTCTAGGGATTTCATTGCTGACCTCCAGTTCTGCCTCTGCTATACTGTAATCCACTTGACCTTCAGTAAACTATATCTTTCTCAACAAACGGTCAAGGATCATTCTTACTTAAAAGTGCAAGTTGAGACAGGGCTGACAAGCAGAAATGTGGGTGGAAATGACCAGGTAACATTAACATTTCTGAATTTAAAGGGAAGTAAGGTTGAGCACCGTCAAACACCTACTGTAGGTGCTGGATGGAATTTTGAGAAAGGGCTTAGTGATTTTTTAAAAAAACTCAGAATAATTATGTGCAGCTTCTCATGGCAAGAAAGGCTAATGGATAAAGGAGCTCCAAATCACTGTGAAGAAGCTGTTACTAAAAGCACAATTACAAACTAGTCCAATGATGGAGATAAATGAAGGATAACAGAAGAAGCCACTGTAACTCTAGAAAAAAATGGAATAAAATTAGAAACGGTCCTATCTTTATTTCTTTTCATTTTTCTTTATTCCTTTGCACCTTCATCCCAAAGGTGTTTTTTTGGGATACAACTAGACTTTCTAGTTTTTTTTTTTCTTTTTCTTTTGAAGACGTTTCACTTCTCGTCCAAGAATCTTCTTAATCTCTGACTGGATGGTGGGGAACGGAAGGATTTATATTCCTTGCAGTCAGCTGGTCATTTGCATCCTTTTAGAGGGTCATTGAAGCATCTGGGGGTTTATCTGTGTCCTCAGGGTCACCTGAGTGGTGCTCCTGGTTCCTGTAGACTGCAATTTTTTCTCTCTCTCTCTCTGGAAATCCATTCCTACTCCCACACCATTCAAAGAGTGTTCATCCCAAATTGTATAGCTAAAAGTCTGTACTGATTCTCAGTCATCCAGGATGCAAATGACTAGCTGTCCGCAAGGAATATAAATCCTTCCATTCGCCCACTATCCTGTCAGAGCTGAAGAAGCTTCTTGAATAAGAAGCGAAACATCTTCAAAAGAAAAAAAAAACAAAACAGAAAGTCCAGTTGCCTCCTGAAAAAAAGCACCTTTGGGACAACCATCACTTGGATGACTGAGAATCTCTACAGATTTTCTAATTTCACTTTACTTTTTTTTTAAAATTTAATTTATATGCCGCCCTTCTCCGGAGACTCAGGGTGGCTTACAATGCACTAAGCAATAGCCTTCATCCTTTTGTATATTTATACAAAGTCAGCTTATTGCCCCCATAAACTGGGTCCTCAATTTACCTACCTTAGAAAGGATGGAAGGCTGAGTCAACCTTGAGCCTGGCGAGATTCAAGCCTGCAGTAATTGCAGGCAGCTGGTCTTAATAACAGGATGTTTTAGACCACTGAACTACCAAGGCTCTTGTCTTTTTTCCCCCTTTTAAATATTTTCTTATGTTTATTTGCTTTTTAAATATTTTTTTTTATCTTTGATAGAAATATAGTAAAATATATTGAGAATTTTTTTAAAAAAGGTAAATGCCAGTGAGATGGCATGAGAATAAAGGGGTCTAATTGACAGCAGGCTGAAAGAATGCATATCAGTGCGTTCTTTAATAACTCGGAGGAAGTTCTTTAACGGCAGCTAGAATTGTATTTGCTAGAAATTGGAAAGGTGAGAAGATACCCACGGATGACGATGTTATCAAGAAAATTTTGGAGTGTGCTGAAATGAGTAAATTGACATTTGAAATTAGGGAACAAGAAGATAAACAATATTATTTGATATGGGATTTATTTTATCAATGGTTAGACAAGAAAGAATGGAAATGAAATATGAAATGAAATGGATAAGATAATAAAATATATAAAGGGTTTTTTTTTCTCCCTTATAGAGGATAATTTACTGTTAAATAATTGGTAAAGGAGAATAATAATGTAATAAACTGTTAAATAAGAAAATGTGGGATAGAGGATAAAGCACAAAAGATTTGTAACCAATCAATACACTTTCTGTAATTGTAATGGATGACAATTGTTTTATGTTTTAAGTTTTGTTTAAAAATAAAAAAATTCAAAAAAAAAAAAAAAACTCGGAGGAAGTTCTCAGGTGGGAAGCCTGAAGATTTGGCCTGTAGGAAGTTAGCACCCACCCCGCTCCTAGAAGAATAAAATATTCTAGGACAATGATGGGTAACCTTTTTACTGTCACATGGCAAAAATGGGGGGGCGTGCAGGGGGGTCACACGCATGCATGCCCAAACCCATAATTCAGTGCCCCCCGCACCCCCACGCATGTGCGCGTGATCTCCCTGTGCTCCTTCTGCTTTTGGCATGCAACGGCAAAAAGGTTACCAGCGGGCCCTCCCACTGGTAACCTTTTTGCCCTCCCCAGGTTCCAGAGGTTTTCTTGAAAGTTTTTTGCCCTCCCCAGGTTCCAGAGGCTTTCTTGAAACCTAGGGAGGATGAAAATGGCCACCCCCCACCCCCTGGAGGCCCTCTGGAGGCCGGAAACAACCTGTTTCCTGACTTCTGGTAGACCCGGAACAGTAGTGGGTTCCTCCCGGTTCGGCCCGGTTCAGCTGAGCCGGTAGCGGTGACAAAATGACGTCACCAAACCGGTTCTCTTTGTGTGGGAGCTAGGCCCTCCTGCTCGCCCCAGCATTATTCTTACCTTTTATTCCTTCTTTTTTAGCTCAGCTGATAGGTGCGGCAGAGCAGATTGCCGCACGTCAGCTGGGCAGATTCATAACAAAGCGCGTGCACGAAGAGGTGATCATGTGTGAATCACGTGCACAAAGAGAACCGGTAGTAAAGCCGGTTAGAACCCACCATTGACCCGGAAGGTCTGTTTTTCACCCTCCCCAGGCTCCAGAGGCTTTCCTGGAGCCTGGGGAGGGTGAAAACAGCCTTCCCTGTCCCCCCGGGGGCCCTCCAAAGGCCAAAAACACCCTCCCAGAGCCTCTGTGTGAGCCCTGTACTTACCTGACATCCAAAATGGGCTGCATGCAGACTCCTGGGAGGGGAGGGTGGCGTGGATGGGGCCAGTCGAAAAATCAGTTGGCCGGCGTGCGCATGCAAGCTGGAGCTTAGCTAAGGCAACGGTTCGCATGCCCAAAGATATGGCTCTGCGTGCCACCTGTGGTATGCGTGCCATAGGTTCGCCATCACGGTTCTAGGAAATATTAAAGAGGCAGAATATTATATTTCCCTGGATGAGAAAAGGAGAAACATGTTTTGAAAGACAAAGAAGCTTCCTGCAGTTCCCTGCCCCCCACCTTCAGCTCCGGGGTGATGGGATTAAGACATGGCCCTCAGGAAACGATAGGATCAGCCCTCTACCCATCTCACCACATGGCACCTGGGAAGATTACATCACCCAGCAAGGCTCAACCAAGCCTGGGACACAGACAGCTTACAAATTTAGCTAAGACCCCCGCCCCCTGGAAGTCTGACAACCAATCAGAATACAAGCTCAAATTCAAAAGCCCAGAGAGGGTATAAAACCCAGACACTCCCAGCATCTCTTCCCCCCCGCCTTTTTTTTTAACAAAGCTTTTTTTTTATTTTTCAAACAAAAAACAACATAAAAACATCATCCTTTCAAACAATTACAGACAGTGTTTCGGTCAGTTAAAATCTTTTCGTGCTTACAAACTCTTCAAGATATCAATATATGAGACATAGAATAGAATAGAATAGAATAATTTTCTTTCTATACCGCCCTTCTCCCAAAGGACTCAGGGCGGTGTACATGTTTCTTTTCCACTAAGAAAAAAACACAAATTTTTACACATTTTATCTTAATTTCATTTCATATATCATATTTCATCTCCATGTTTTATTATCTATCCATTGATAAAATAAATCCTATATCAAATAATATTGTTTATCTTCCTGTTCTCTTATTTCAAATGTCAATTTACTCATTTCGGCACAATCCAACATTTTCTTAATGATTTCTTCATCAATAGGTATCTTCTCTCCTTTCCAATTTTTGGCAAATACAATTCTAGCTGCTGTTAAAACATTCACAATTAAATATTGCAATTCTTTATTAAATGTCTCTGGTAAGATCCCTAATAAAAATGTCTCTGGTTTAAAGTCAATATGTCTCTTTGTCATTTTTTCCAACCATGTGTGTATCTTAGTCTCTTCCCTTTTTTTTCTTCACCCAACATCATCAAGGCATGTGGTCCTGTCCACCATTAAAAACCGTCTTTCCAAGCACTCCCCATGTTTCCAGTGTCCTTTTCCCACTTGGAACTGAATCCAGATGGACATTTCTTCCAACAGATATTAGATCATCTTCTCTTTACTAGAACATAGAACATAGATTCATAAGGTAGAAGGGCCCTCAGAGACTTCTAGTTCAACCCTCCTCAAGACAGGTGACTTGAAACCATTCTGTTCAGTTTATTGTCCAATCTACTTATGAAAAACTTCCAGTGATGGTGCACCTACAACTTCTGGAGGCAAGTTGTTCCACTGATCCATTGTTCTCACTGTCGGGAAATTTCTCCTCATTTCCAGGTTGGATCTCCCTCCCAGGAGCTTCCACCCATTGCTTCTTGTCCTGCCCTCAGGTAGTCTGGAGAATACGTCAATCCCTCTTCTTTGTGTCAGCCCCTCAGGTACTGGAGTTCTATGTTTATTAATAATGTGGATGAAGAGATCGAAGGACATCTTAACAACTGTTGGAAGAAATATCCTTCTGGGTTCAATTCTAAGTGGGGAAAAAGACACTGGATTCATGGAAGTTGCTTGGAAAGAAGGTTTATTGATGGACAGGATCACATGGTTTGAGTTCCTGACCAGAAAAAGAGCCAAGATGCTGAGAATGCCTTGGTTTTATGCCTTCTGTTGGGCTTTGAATTTGAGCTTGTATTCTGATTGGTTGTCAGACTCCCATGGGGCCATGCAGGGGCAACTGTGTAGGCTGTCCTGAGTCCAGGTTTGGTTGAGCCTTGCTGGGTGATGCAATCTCCCCAGGTGCCATGTGGTGAGTTCTGTTGCTAGATGGGTAGAGGGCATGTTGGGTGAGGGCAATTACTACTATGGCTCTGCCAGCAGGAGGTAGCCCTGGTAAGACCACACCTAGAGTTCTGCATCCAGTTTTGGTCACCACACCATAAATAAGATGTTGAGACTCTAGAAAAAGTGCAGAGAAGAGCAACCAGGATGATTAGGGGACTGGAGACTAAAACATATGAAGAACGATTACATGAACTGGGCATGGCTAGTCTAATGAAGAGAAGGACCAGGGGAGACATGATAGCAGTCTTCCAATATTGGAGGGGCTGCCACAGAGAGGAGGGGGGTCAATCTGTTTTCCAAAGCACCTGAAGGCCAGACAAGGAATGATGGATGGAAACTGACCAAGGAGAGATTCAACGTAGAAATGAGGAGGAACTTTCTGACAGTGAGAACAATCAATCCATGGAACAGAAGGTCCAAGAGAAGAAGTTGTGGGAGCTTCATCACTTGAGACTTTCAAGAAAAGATTGGACTGTCATTTATCAGAAATGATATAGGGTCTCCTGCTTGAATAGAGGGTTGGACTAGATGACCTATAAGGTCCCTTCCAATTCTGTTAATTTGTTAGTGTAGAATAGACTGGTCCAAGCTTTAGTGGCCCATTGATGAAGTTGGGTAGGGGGTGAGTTTCTGTCTCCCTTTTAGGGGAAATATTCTGCCCTTTTAATATTTCCTAAAATATCTCATTTTCCTAGGAGAGGGTTGGGTGCTAATTTCCTACACAAAGGAAATTATTGTCCTTTATTATTTTCCTTGCGTCCTTATTTTCAAAGGACGCAAGATTGGGTGAGGTAGCAAAATTCCTTAAACACAATTATCAAATTCAAAATGATCTTGTGATAGCTTCATGAAATTGGCTGAAACTAAGAGAAGGGAAAATAACAGAACTTTAGAAGTCTTCCCTTAGAAAAGGAATATCAAATGCTATATTAGAAAGGGCTAATAGGATTTAGTAATGGATTCTGAGAAACAGGGGTTTGAATGATGGTTAATTGCAAATTGGATCTAACAGCAATAGCACTTAGACTTATATACCACTTCACGGTGCTTTACAGCCCTCTCTAAACGATTTACAGAGTCAGCCTCTTGCCTCCAACAATCTGGGTCCTCATTTTATCGATCTGGGAAGGATGGAAGGCTGAGTCAATCTTGAGCCGGTGACAATCGAACTGCTGGCAATCGGCAGAATTAGCCTGCAATACTGCATTTTAACCACTGTGCCATCACAGTTCTATCATATATGATAATGTATCTAATATATTAACTACCCTGTTTCCCTGAAAATAAGATAGCCCCTGATAATAAGCCTAAACGGGCTTTTGAGCACATGTGCTAAAATAAGCCCCCCCCCCGAAAATAAGCCCTCCCCGAAAATATTTAAACACAGAGTTGGAAATTTATTTATTTATTTATTTCTTATACTTATATGAATATGAATAAGAATAAGAATAATTTTATTTCTATATGCCGCCCTTCTCCCGAAGGACTTGGGGCAGCTCACAGAAATTAAAACAACGAAATCAACAAAAACAACTACTAAAATCATCAATTAAAATCTCCCTTTTAAAAATCACCCATCAGATCAGCAAATTTGTTGGAAAAGCCATGTCTTCAGGGCACAGTGGAAAGAGTGGAGGTTGGGGGCCGTCCGGAGCCCCATGGGTAACCCATTCCAGAGGGTCGGTGAGCCCACAGAGAACGCCCTCATCCTGGGCGCCACCAGCTGAAATCAGGTAAGATGGCAAGAGGAGCCCCATCTTGCTCCACGTGCCTCAAAATAATAAGACCTCCCCAAAAATAAGGCCAAGTGCTTATTTTGGGGTTCCAAAAAATATAAGACAGGGTCTTATTTTCGGGAAAACTCAGTATATATAAGCCAACCATGGGACGTTACTGCAAAAAAGAGGAATGCAGTTTAAAATTGCATTATAATTTCCAATTATATGGAGATCATATGCTTTGGTGGTAATTATTTTATTGTGTTTTGCTATAGTCACAGTGTATCTTTAGTATTACAACTACATCTCATTTCAAGGAGAAAATGGGTTTAGAGCAGAACATGCATGATTGAATCTCAGTAAGGAAGCCCTGGGGGGGGGAAAAGATTAAATGTTTACCTTTACTTTTAAAAGTAAACAAGCATGTTTACTTTTACAAATAGAAAAACAAAATAACCAGGTGAGACAGTAAGGTTTGATTATTCGATACATCAGTTAGAAAATCTTTTTCTCTCTCGTCCAGAATGCAGGACACTCAATAAAATATTAACATTTTAGGAAAACGGTTTGCATTTGAATTATAACAACAACAAAAAAAGGCCAGGAAAAAAAAAACATTCCTAATAATAACAGTGATTGGACAATCGAACCAATCATTAGAGATAACAAATTGGGGACTTGCTCTCTAAATAACCCACTAGAAAATATCCTCATATGTATTCATTTGCAGCTTTGGATAATCTATAGGGCTGAAAATATGAATATTCTGAAAATGACTTTTAAATACAGATGCTCACGATATATGTCAAGGGAAGGCAGATTGGAAGAAAATGTGCTGCAGTTTTAAAATGGGAGGAAGAAACATTAATAACCTGCACTCTTCTGATGGCCCTAATTTGATCGCTGAAAATGCAAAGCATCTGTGAGCTCTAGAAGTAAAACTTAAAAGAGCAAAATGAAAATGGAACTAAAATTGAAGATAAGAACGTTTAACCACAACAGGTAGAACTAACGTGGCCTTGGAAAGAAAGGCACAGAAGTGTTGGAAAGCTACCGACTCTTAGGATTAATCATCAAAAGCAAAGAAATATGCTATCAAAAACTACACTGCAGACGAAACTGGAAAATAGCCCCTAGCATTATTTTTCAGGATGCTCATAATATAAGCCCTACCCCAAAAATAAGCCCCAGTTAAGATCGTCAGCAGAAGGAGGCGTTTAGTACTGTATTTTCCCCAAAATAAGACCTAACCAGAAAATATATTTTTGAACATTTTGGCTAACCTAGCAGGTGATAGGTGCCATCTATAAAACATTTTATATAAATTTTCTTTTTTGTGGGTTAGCAACAGCATTTAGCAATAGCAGTAGCACTTGCCGTATTTTTCAGAGTATAAGATGCACCTTTTTCCCCCTTAAAAAGGGGTGAAAATTTAGGCGCATCTTATACACTGAATGTAGCCCCGCCCACCCACTGGCCCCCACCCTTTGGCCTCTGTCTCTCAGCAGTTACCTCCTTGCAAGCAAACAGCAAGAAAAAACAGCTCCTTTCAGCTTCAGCGCAGCCTAATTAGCACAAATTGATTGGATTGGCCTCCCAACTCGCAGCTGATTTGCTCTCAGCTGTTTTGCGCAGGGCTCTGCTGCTTGCTGCAAAGAGGTAAATTGCTGGAGCAGATTTTTTTCCCTTGTGCTAATCAAGCTACAATGAAAACGGAACTGAAAGTAAAGCAGGCTGTTCACTGTTTGCTGCAACAAGGCAAAATTGCTCAGAGGCAGAGGCAGAGGCAGAGGGAGATTTCTTTTTCTTCTTTTCCTCACTAAAAAAGGTAGATGCGTCTTATACTCCGGTACGTCTTATACACCGAAAAATACGGCATATACTGCTTTATAGTGCTTTACAGCCCTCTCTAAGTGACTTACAGAGTCAGCATATTGCCCCCAACAATCTGGGTCCTCATTTTACCCATCTCGGAAGGATGGAAGTCTGAGTCAACCTTGAACCTGGTGAGATTCGATCTGCCAAATTGCAGGCAGCCGGCAGGCAGCAGAAGTAGCCTGCAGTACTGCACTCTAACCACCGCGCCACCGTGGCTCATACTTAGCAATAGCAATAGCATTTAGACTTATATATGACTTATATATGACCCTGTATTTTAGGGTTTTATAACACTCATTAAGAAATAAAGATTTGTTTAGAAAGAAATAAAAGCAGATTTGTTTATAGAGTGGAATGGGACATGGGATGAAGACAGGAGTGGGTTCTACTTAACTTTACTACTGGTTTGCAATGGGAGCATGTACACACACTGGCTTCCCTTGCACACGTGCAGAAGCTTCTGCACATGCACAGATGGCCAAATATGACATCAGGGTGGGTGGGCAGAGCCTCCCACAGCTTTTACTACCAGTTCGCAAGAACCGGAGAGAACCGGGAGCAACCCACCACTGGATGAAGAGACAAACTGCTTTGAACAAACAGCAATGTGAAACACTGCCTTTGATTTGTTAAAGAGGCTGTGTCTCTTTCCAGGACCAGGCTGCTTTCATGAGTCATTGGGAAATGACCAAGTTTGCATTTTTAGTGCTCCTCTAAGCATTTTGCACAGAAACAATTGCTAACAATGGTAATACAATTGACCCCAACATTTCTAAGCAAGACATTTGTTAAGTGAATTTTGTCCCATTGTATAACTTTTTTTGCCACAATTGTTAAGGGGATCCTTGTTGTCCAGTTACTAACATTGGGTCTTTGGAGAGGGGTGGCATATAAATTGAATAAATAAATAAATAACATGGTTGTTAAGTGAATCTGGTTTCCCCATTGACTTTACTTAGAAGGTCACTATGGGAAGAAATATCCATCTGGTTCAGTTCCAAGCTGGGAGAAAGACACTGGAAACATGGAGGCTGATTGTAAAGATGGTTTATTGATGAAGCAGAATCACACAGGTGATTGTGGTCCTGATGCAGCTGACAAAATGGAGTTGAGAGTGAGGGGTTTTTATACCTTCTTTGAGCTTTGCACTTGAGCTTCCTGTTCCTGTGCAAGAACATGTATTCTATTGTCTGTTGTCAGATTCCTATGGGGTAATATAGGGGTTATGTAGAGGTCACATCTGGCTCTAAAGGCAAAAAGAGGAAATATAAATCCTAGGTGTTTTCCTGAGCTAACTTTGTCAACTTTTGTATGTTGCTTATCTAAGTTTCTGTCTTGACCCAGTCTTTCTGAATGGATGACCAAATCTGCATTTCTAAAAGCTGGCCTCCTCAGTTTCTGCTTGGGGCAGGGGAACTGGGGCTGGATTCTGAATAGTCTGGCCCAATCTTTCTTAATAGGCACAAAATATGTGCTGGGGCTATTAAGAAAGACTGAGTCTGCTTTCTGTCTTTAAAAAAAACAAACATGTTTCTCCATTTCTCATTTAGGGAAATATAACATTCTGCCTTTTTTAATATTCCTCAAATTATTTCATTCTTCTGGCGGGCGGGGGGCTCTCAGGGTGATCCCATTACCCTGGGACACTGCATCCATCATGGGGATGCTGCAATAGTTATAAGTATGAAAACCAGTTATAAGTCACTTTTTTCAGTGTTGTTTTAACTTAGAACAGTCACTAAATGAATGGTTGTAAATCAAGAATTACCTGTATGTTCCAGTTGAATCCTGGAAACAAGAATGTAGCTGCTTTAATAAGAAACCAATAGACATTGATTAGTTCCCATGTGCTCTGAAGTATATTTCTTTTTTTAAACTAAACTCAAAGCACTGCACAACTCTTATTCCTGCCCCCCCTTTCAATCTTCCCCAGCAAAGCTTAGACCGAGATATTTTTAAAGAAGTGTCCTATGTGAATTGCAGTATTTGGAGGCCTTCAAATGCTTTAAATTAGATTTTTAAGGGGAGGGGGAAAAAAACCCTAATGGCCCATTCGATGTTGCCTTTTAAGCAATAGCTACCATTCCTCAGCCCTAGGGATGAGGTAAGATATAACTGAAAATATTGTAATTAAATTACATCTTTTTTAATTAAGATGTTATCTTCCCTTTTTCCTGTTGGTGCAAACATAAAAGGGAAGAGGAAACGAGAAATGAAACGGACAGCGAGCCTGGCCAATTTTGCATTAGCGGCAAAAGTCATTTCTCTGCTTTTCCTATGATGTTGCCTTAGATATATCACCAAGAGTGAAATCAAATTAAGACAAAACATTAAGAAAATTAAAGTTCTAAAAAAAAAAAAAAAATCTGTCCAGACTAGCAAGCTTTGTCAAGGGCGATAAACCACCTAAAGTCACTGGATGGCATTTTTTTTTTTAAAAAAATAATAATTTATTTCTATCCCACCCTTAATATTTTTTTTCAAATAACTCAAGGCAGCAAATGTAACCAACACAGATTCTGTCAGCCTCCACTCTTTCATTGCTTACTTGCTCGGCTGCCATGAAACGGGGGGAGTGGGGAAGTGAGCTGGAGGAGAAGGAAGAGGGAAAACTTTGCTGCAGCGTTTTCTTTGAAGCTGATAACGTCTCAAGGTCAACGGTCGTGGCATAGCAAGAGGATG
The DNA here is from genome assembly GCA_022577455.1 of Arizona elegans. Lineage (NCBI taxonomy): Eukaryota > Metazoa > Chordata > Lepidosauria > Squamata > Colubridae > Arizona > Arizona elegans. Next base: position 2,036,553 of record JAKOOJ010000053.1, read on the forward strand.
ACACTGCCAGACGTTTGCACCCCCGAAGAACTTGTGGATTGGATGATTTACACTAGACAGTTGGGTGGGGCGGATGCTTTCTATATATGATTTTCGCGCTTTTGCTTCAGACCTTGCTTTTCTTTGGTTGCATTCAGGTCCCACTCAGTAAAAGTACCTTTCTCTATAAAAATGGAGCCGGGGTTTTTCTTTCTTGAGTGTTGAAAGGAGGCATGCCTGACATATTCCTCTTCCTATTTTCCCCACAAAAACTTTGTGAGATGGGTTGGCCTGATAGAGAGTGACTAGCCCAAAGTCATCCAGCCAAAGAAGGGACTAGAACTCACTATCTCCTGGTGGTTGGTCCAAGTCATGCAGCTGTCTTTCATACGTTAGGAAGAACTAGAACTCACAGTCTCCTGGTTATTGGCCCGAAGTCACCTACCTGGCTAAGGTGGGAGCTGAACATGCAGTCTCACACTTTCTAGACTGGTGTGTGATGACGGAGGCAACACAGTCAGCTGATAGTTCAAAACATCCCTTTATTGCTCCAACTTTCTCCCAACGCTCTCATGTTTATGGCAAGTCTCAGAGCAAAGTGCTCACAGACATACACACCTCCAGTGTCAGAGTGTGCACAAGTCAATCATGTGTATCAACCCAGGAACAAGCAAAGCCAACAGTGGTTTGTATCAAATAGTTTTATCTACAATAGGAATATAGGAATACTATACATACACGTGCTACAAGCAGTATCTCAACAGACAGCAATTACAGCAGGGAAAGAAAATCAACGAAACTCCAACCAATACTCTAGCAGAGCCTCCTCTTATTACACAGGCTCTTAAAGGGATAACAGCCAAAGACACTGCTAACTCATTCCCCTCATTGCAACAGCTGGTCAGCTCTTAAATTAACACCTTGACATCCAGCAGCCTCTGGCTGTGAGTAGTCCAGCAAACTGCTGTTAGCACAACGGCTTTGAGGCAAAAAGTCCAGCAAGGGAACAAGTCAAGGAATCCCACGAGGCAAAGGAATAAGGCAACGAGTCCAGGAAGCAAACCAACAAGGCAAGAAGTCCAGTGAACTCCAGACATTGGCAACGGCACACCAAACTCCATGAATTCAGCATCTGTTCCTGACAATTGCCCCTCCCCACAGCATCTCCTTAAGTCTCAGTCCCCAGGTGTGCCTTGTGAAGAGTGCACTCTCCTCCCAAGTCTTCAGGTCTGCCTGTGCTGTTCCCACCTCCATTCCACTCTCCATGCTCAAGGATCAGGAGGGGGCAGTCCTTGCTTGTCACCCGAGCTCCGTTGCTCCTCATCTCCACTGCCTGCTTCCTCTTCCCCCCTTTCTCAATCATCCTGCCCTGTTCTTCCCTGCTGGCAAGCCATCCCAAACCTGAGGGACCCGGAGCTGCCTCTTCACCCTCCATCGGCCCCAGCTCTGGCTCGTCCTCTTCCATGGACTCAGGCTCTGATGGGCCATGACATCAATGATTTCATTTCATATAAATGCAATATATTGTATACACAACAACAAGAAATCATGGTTGCCAGTTCTTTAGATGGTGTCAGCTTTCATATTCATTGAGTTCTTCCCAAAACTTAGGATGTCATAATGTACCTGCAAACTATCATATTATTGAAATAGGGTGGCCTTTTGTAATGAACAGATGGGAATTTGGCATATAAATGTAATACATGGTTGGCTGCACAATCCGCCAGATGTTTAGACTGGATATGGCATTTTTGTCCAACCTGGGATAGGAAGATATTGGAATCTAATAATATGAAAGGTCTCATTGCAAGATGTACATTTTCCAAGTGAAGCTGCCTTTTGCAACTAATTGCTGGTGAAATGACAAAATAACACTTCTGTTTTATTTGGGGATCTCTCTCTCTCTCTCTCTCTCTCTCTCTCTCTCTCTCTCTCTCTCTCTGTGTGTGTGTGTGTGTGTGTGCGTGTGTGTCTGTCTGTTCACACAAGTGCATGTATGTGCCCTTTCAAGTCAGTGTGAATTCCTGGCAAATTGTTGGATTGGTCTATACACTTGTGTTTTTGGCAAGATAACAGAAATGGGATGATTGATAGTTTGGCAGGATAGAGATAGATAGATAGATAGATAGATAGATAGATAGATAGATAGATAGATAGATGGATGCACTGGCTTCCAGTGGTCTTCTGGGTGCGATTCAAGGTGTTGGTTACTACCTTTAAAGCGCTCCATGGCATAGGACCTGGGTACCTTCGAGACCAACTTCTGCCACCAATAGCCTCCCACCGACCAGTCCGCTCCCACAGAGAGGGTCTCCTCAGGGTGCCATCGGCCAAGTTATGTCGGCTGGCAACACCCAGGGGAAGGGCCTTCTCTGTGGGAGCCCCAGCTCTGTGGAATGAACTGCCCCCGGAAATGCGTAAGATCTCCGACCTCTGGGTGTTTCTCTGTGCACTGAAGACCCTGTTGTTCCGCCAGGCCAGGCTATCAACATAATAATTTTAAATTGGGGTATTTAAAATTTCTGGGATTTTAATTTGAGCCTAATCTATTTAATGATTTTAAATTTTAATCGTTGTTTTGTTTTGTGTTTTTAAATAGGCTGTACACCGCCCTGAGTCCTTCGGGAGAAGGGCGGTATAGAAATAAAATAATAATAATAATTATTAGATAGATAGATAGATAGATAGATAGATAGATAGATAGATAGATAATGAAAAATGATAGATGTTAGAAATAGATAGATAATGATAGATGATAGATAGATAGATAGATAGATAGATAGATAGATAGATAATGATAGATGTTAGATGTTAGAGATAGAATTAATTAAATTAAATACCAATACCTATACACACACACATTGACAAAGACACAAAGAGAAAAACACTTCTTCCTTTTCCCTAGACGATAGATAGATAGATAGATAGATAGATAGATAGATAGATAGATGATAGATAGATAGAAAGAAAGAAAGAATTCTTTATTGGCCAAACGTGATTGGACACACAAGGAATTTGTCTTGGTGCATATGCTCTTGGAGTACATAAAAGAAAAGATATATTCGTCAAGAATCATACAGAATACAATTCGAAAAATGAGCAGCAAATACGACTTTCAAAAGTCAAAGCTTTGGTAGATGATTTGTCCTGCATTTTCATTATATTTCTTCCCCAGTATTCCAGACACTTAGCAAATATGCTGACTGTAGAGGAAAGATTTAGAACAAAGGAAACAATAGACAGATCGAAAGTTAGTAAATCAAACCATTAAAAACGGCCCCAGGGAAACAGCCACACGGCGAAAGTAACATTTGACCCACTTCATCTCTAAGCTAGATCAGCAGTGAATAAATAACCAAAATGGCTTAATTCCTCACTTTATTTTATCCAACACCTCCAATATTTCAGACAGGTATTAGCTCTATGGGTTAAAGATGTGCTTCAGAGGCTAAATCAATCATATTTCCTTGCCAAAAGATTTTACCGGGTTTGCGTTTTTACGTGCATTTTTTAAAAGTGAATTTTAAATGAATTTTTCAAGTAATGTTTTAAAGGAAATAATAGAACAGAAATAGAATAGGAATTAAGAATAGAGTAGAGTAGGGTAGGGTAGGGTAGGGTAGGGTAGGATAGGATAGGATAGGATAGGATAGGATAGAATAGAATAGAATAGAATAGAATAGAATAGAATAGAATAGAATAGAATAGAATAGAATAGAATAGAATAGAATAGAATAGAAGCTGGAAGGGACCTTGGTCCAGCTCAAGCAGGAGAACCTATACCATCTCAGACAAGGGACTGTCCAGTCTCTTCTTAAAAACCTCCAGTGATTATTTCACTTCACTTCCTAAAATGCAGTTCGGAATATTATTGCCCCTCTCTCCCTCTCTCCCTCCCTCTCTCTCCCTCCCTCCCTCTCTCTCTCTCCCTCCCTCCCTCCCTCTCTCTCCCTCCCTCCCTCCCTCCCTCTCTCTCTTTCTCTCTCGTTTTCAGAGACTTTAAATATGGGATGGTTAAGAATTCTACCAATATCCATATGAGATATGTTTATTGTGATAGAAGGGGATTTGAAACTCACTTTTGGTTGCATAACCACGGACAGAATACAGAGTTTAAGGCAAACTATGTACCAATATTTGAAGAAAGTTGCCTCTAGGTAAGATGGGCAGCCTATACATTTGATAAATAAATAAAAAAGTGCTATACATATGTAGGAATAAATATAAATCCATGTGAAAATATAGTTAAGGAGAAATCTGTGAGTGTGTGTAACAATCAGTCAAGTAGATTACTCAGTTTTGAAGAATATGTGTGAACTTGAACAGATGGAAAATAAAAACATCCATTTTTCCTTCTAGCCCACACTCTGGAAAAAGTTTCTGATACTGTATGTGGGCTGCCTTCCTGGACTTTACTGTTGTGGTCTTAAAAATTTGGATCTGCTTTCCCCTGGAGATGCATTCAACTCTTTTCTGCCAACCACTCCATAAAGTGTGAAAACAACTTTATTCCATTGTGACTTTATCCCTAATTAATTGTCTGTGGGGTGATCATTATTTTGATTGTTTTTTTTAATAAAGATACCCAATTGTGTATCAGAACTTACACATACACACGTACTGTACATACATGGTAGATACATAGGTAGGTAGATAATAACAGATGACAGATGAAAGATGAAAGAGAGGTAGAGGCAGATTAGATAATGATGATAGATGTTAGATGATAGTGGATGGATGGATGGATGGATGGATAGAGATAGATAGATAGATGATAGATAGATAGATAGATAGATAGATAGATAGATAGATAGGATAGATGATAATGATGAGAGAGAGACAGAGAGATAGATGATAAGATATATATATATAGAGAGACAGACTGACAATAGATAGAGAGACAGACAGACACACACACACAGAGAAAGAGAGATACAGAAGTTTTTTGATTTCTACATTGTAGAAAAGCTGCAGTAAAGGATAATCAGAATTACTAGGAGATTCTTCAAGGCAAGCCTACAGCAGGTGACATTTCTTTACTTAGGTACATGAGGGAGACATAGAGAGAGAGAGAGAGAGAGAGAGAGAGAGAGAGAGAGAGAGAGAGAGAGAGAGAGAGAGAGAGAGAGAGAGATTAGTTCAATATCCTACCGAAGGCAGGAGTCCTTCTGCCATTGTAGATGGATGGATGGATGGATGGATGGACAGACAGAAAGATAATAAAATCACAGAGTTGGAAGGGGCCTTGGAGGTCTTCTAATACAATCTCCTAACCAAAGCAGGAATCCTTCTACCATCATGGATGGATGGATGGATGGATGGACAGGTAGATCATAGAATCACAGGGTTGGGATAGATAGATAGATAGATAGATAGATAGATAGATAGATAGATAGATAGATGACAGACAGACATACAGACAGAAAGGCAGGCAGGCAGACAGACAGACAGACAGATACATATATACACAGATACATAGATACAGAAGATCTATGTATCTGATAATGATGAGAGAAAGACAGAGACAGAGAGATAGATAGACAGAGCGATAGATTTTATAGATAGATAGATAGATAGATAGATAGATAGATAGATAGATAGATAGACAGATAGAGAGAGAGAGAGAGAATAGATAGATAGAAAGACAGACAGATAGATACACAGATACATAAATGCAGAAAATAGATGATAACAATGAGCGTGCGCGCAAGAGTCAAGGTGGCGCAGCAGTTAGAGTGCTGTACTGCAGCTACTTCAACTGACTGCTAGTTCAGCAGATCAGCAGATCAAATCTCACCAGGGGCTCAAGGTTGACTCAGCCTTCCATCCTTCTGAGGTGGGTAAAATGAGGACCCAGATTGTTGGGGGCAATATGCTATTCAGTATACTGTCTTTGTTGTAAGCCGCCCAGAGTCCTCGGAGAGTGGGCGGCATAGAAATACGAAAAATAAATAAATAAATAAATAAATAAATAAATAAATAAATAAGAGAGAGAGAGAGAGAGAGAGAGAGAGAGACAGAGGGACAGAGACAGACAGACAGAGGAACAGCTTCCCTTCAGAAGTTGTGGGTACTTCCATCACCGGAGGTTTTCTAGAAGAGCCTAGACAGCCATTTGTCGAGATAGTATAGAGTCTCTTTCCTTCTTGTTGGACTAGAACTAGAGGACCTCGAAGGTCCCTTCGAACTCTGTTATTCTGTTCCGTTATTCTGTTATTTACATGTTTCCCACCCATCTCGCTAAATTAAATATTTACTACACCTCAGAGTTGCTCATTCCCTCATCTTTAGAAGTTGCAAGAAGTTTTGTGTCTGCTTTGTTTACCTCACTGGGGTTCCCCATTCCCCGATTTTATACCTTTCTTTTCTCTCCCCTCTGGACAATCAATCCACTTACAAATGCACGTCATTATTCCTTGTCACCATCTTTTCGCTTCGTTCTGCAACTCTGCAGCCTATCTGCTTAAAATGTGCCTCGGCTATCCTTCACTGGAAGAGGGAAACCGTGGTTGCAACTCATTTCATCACAGTCTGTCCCCAAATAAACAAATGGAAAAGTTTAAATCCACAGAGTTCAAAAGCTCTCGTGCACATCCCCCATTTGCAAAGTTCTAAGTCTCTGGACAAATCCATCCCCCCCCCCCAGCAGGGGGTTGTGTGAGAGATAAGTTACCTCAGGATTAGCTGTAACTATTGATTGGTTATCAGCTTGTAAGTTTGAACTGGCCAATCATGCCGCAGTATTTGATTTCAAGTTTTTCCCGGGCTTTTTCCAACGGACATTCTTGAAGTATATAAGGGAGGGCTTTCCCAGCCCAAAGAGAGACACAGAGACAGGTTCACACAGACGTCAGTTCAATGGAGCAAAAGAGCCGAGTCCCTGCTTTGCTCCCGAGGAAGCAGACAAAGGACCGAGAGCTTCCTATGCTGAGGGAAGACTCCATGAAGAGCTGATGGACTTCGCTAAGAGGAGAGCTTTTGGCTGTTGGTGTTTTCTTGTAGGCTTTGCTTTTATGTGTTTTTATTAAAACAAATAGTTTCTCAAGACTCCTCTCCCAACTTGCATGCTTTAGTGCGTTTGTGTACGTAATTGGATCACGGTCTATTGTGCACAGAACCTCCTACAGGTTGGACTAGAGGACCTTCAGGATCCCTTCGAACTCTGTAAGACCACATTTGGAACATTGCATCCAATTTCGATATAAACATTTGATATCAAAGAGATAATGAGACTCTAGAAAGATGGCAGAGAAGCAGCAGCAAAGGTGATGAAGGGAATGAAGGCTAAAACATATGAAGAACGGTTGCAGGAATTGGGTATATCTAGTCTAGCGAAAAGGACTAAGGGTGGTAACTCTCATAGACTTAAAATAAATAGAATAACAACAGTCGGGAGGGACCTTGGAGGTCTCAGGGCGGAAGACCTTGGTAGTACAGAGGTTTAAGGCACCCTGTTATTAAGCTGGTTATTAAGACCAGCTGCCTGCAATTACTGCAGGGTTCGAATCTCGCCAAGGCTCAAGGTTGACTCAGCCTTCCATCCTTTCTAAGGTAGGTTAAATGAGGACCCAGTTTGTGGGGGCAATAAGCTGACTTTGTATAAATATACAAAAGGATGAAGGCTATTGCTGAGCACATTGTAAGCCGCCCTGAGTCTCCGGAGAAGGGCGGCATATAAATCAAATTAAAAAAAAAAAAAAAAGACCCTATAGCATCTCAGACAAATGGCTGTCTAAATTCTTCTTAAAAACCCCCAGTGATGAAGCACCCAGAACTTCTGGAGGCAAGTTGTTCCACTGGTTAATTGTTCTCACTTTAAGGAAATTTCTCCTTAGTTCTAGGTTGCTTCTCTCCTTGATTTGTTTCCATCCTTTGCTTCTTTCCTTCCATTCAGATGCTTTGGAGAAAAGGTTGACTCCCCTTCCTTCCTTCCTTCCTTCCCTCCCTCCCTTCCATCTCCTTCCTTCCTCCCATCTCCTCTCATCCTCCCTCCCTCCCTCCCTCCCATCTCCTTCCTTCCTCCCTCCCTCCCTCCCATCTTCTTCCTTCCTTCCTTCCTTCCTTCCTTCCTTCCTTCCTTCCATCTTTCTTTCTTTCTTTCTTTCTTTCTTTCTTTCTTTCTTTCTTTCCTTCTTTCTCTTTCTTTCTTCTTTCTTTCTTTCTTTCTTTCTTTCTTTCTTTCTTTCTTTCTTTCTTTCTTTCTTTCTTTCTTTCTTTCTTTCTTTCTTCTTTGACCAATTCTTTCCAGGGGCTCCAACTCTTGATTCCTTACAAGAATTGTTAGGAATTGTGAGCCCCCAAGGACAAGCAGAGCTCCCCAACCCCTATTTCATTGCAGATACAAAGCTCTAAAGAGAAAATTGCATTGCTTTTATACAGTTTGAAATGTGACAAGAAGAATATTCCAATTACCTCGACCTTCCTTATCAAGCCTCAACTTCCTGCACACTGGAGGAGTTAATAAAAGCACAGAGAGAGTAGAGAGAGAGAGAGAGAGAGAATTTTGATTCTCCTGGCTGTTAAGTACTTTAAGCACTGACTACATGGTAAAGGAAATGAACTGGGTCCCACAAATTGCAGGATCAAGCACCATTAATGGACTCGTGTAGTCCGGCAGCATCTCGCAGTAATGGAAGAAAAATGTATTCAGAATTTCTGGAATTTGTCCTTTGCACCGACACTGTGCAAGGAGAGATACTCGTAACCCTAGTTAATATTTCCTACCTCATTCCATACGCAATCAATTCTGACCTGGGCTCTTTCAGGAGCTTTCCTCTTGTACAGTTACAGATCAGAGGTGGTATTCAGCCGGTTTGGATTGGTTTGGGAGAAATGTTGAGTAGTTCAGAGAACCAGCAAATTTCACCACTGTCCCACCCCACCCCACCCCACCCTATATATCTTGCTTTCACCATGTGGCCCAGCTAATCTCCATGCCTCGCCTCCGCGTCTCGCCCACTCTGCTCACCAAAGGTAAACCACGTGCTAATATTTTCGGCGAACTGGTGGTGAAATTATTTAAAACCCACCACTGTTACAGATAGTTCTCGACTTGCAACAGTTCATTTAGTGACTGTTCAAAGTTACAACAGCACTGAAAATAGTTGTCAACTCTGAAGCGAAACCTGGTTGAGGCCATCTAGGAAGCTTCAGGGTTGCCACAATGCAGAAGAAAGGACACGGAGGTGGGGGGAACCTAGATAGCTGGGGTTCTGTAGTCAAAACAAAATAGTTTCCTGTGGGAACCAAGGACATTGTGGCTGGAGAGAGGAGGAGTGGAGTAACCAAGCAACCGGCCAGCATCTCCATTGGACAATGTGACTGGATTTTTTTGAGGGGGAAGGGAGAACTTTCATTTTTTTAATTAGGTGAAAACCATGGGAACTTTCGGTTCTCACCAGTTGTGCCAATATGATATCTCCAGTAAAACTTCTCTTTGAGGAAACTTCCTTCCTTGGAATTCTGCTTTCTATGGGAATATTACTTGGAATGCTGACATTGTGACTTGTGACTTGTGACTCTTTTTCACACTTATGACCATTGCAAGCATCCCCATGGTCCAGAGGTGGGCTACACATAATTTAACAACCAGTTCGCCCAGAATCGAAAATGTGAGAGCGTGCCTTGCACTCATGCACGCTGCATCAAAAACCATAGCGATTGTAGAGAACGGGGATAGCTTTGCTCAAGCATGCACCTTGCCTTCATAGGGCTGGTGGTGCAATGTGGCTCAAGACAGGGAGCCAACAAGTAGGAGTAGATTTTATGCTACCGTGTATGATCTTCACTGTATCATTTAGTCTAGTGTCGATCTTGCTGGTATAGCAGCTATTAAGTCAGAAAGGGACGCAGGATTCAGTTGTGGAGTAGACCAACCCTAGTGCTGATACTCTGAGAGTAAAGGCTGAGGTTCCCCGTCTTGATCCTCTTAAATTTCTCAATCCGGAACCATCCGGAATGAAATGGCAAAGGAAAGGGAAGTTATGCAAATTGAAATTCAATTAACCATCTCTAAGTTTAGTTTATCCGTAATTATTTAGTTCAACTAATGTTTCTAGAACATTCTTTTGGTTCTAAGGTCTTTCACGAGAACATTAAAACCAAATAGAGCCAGTTAATCGGCACTTTAAACGCTCACTTATCCATCTTCTTTCGAGTAAACAAGCTCTCGGCTGCACTGTAAAATATTTAAAGAGCAACTTCAGCTTTAGAGCGGAGACTTACAACAGGCAGAAATGGAGGAGTTCAATCTTCAGCTTCGTTATTCAAAACGGATATTACAGAATTACAGAATGGGAAGGGACTTCAGGGGTCTTCAGGTCCAAGATCTTGCTAAAGCAGGAGACCTTATACCACTCTGGACAAAAGGTTGCCCAATCGCTTCTGAAACGCTTCCAGTGATGGAGCACCCACAACATCTGAAGACATGTCGTTCCACAGATGAATTGTACTCACTGTCAGTAAATTCCTAGATTGGATATCTTTTTAATGATCTTCCCATCCGTTGCTTCTTGTCCTGCCTTCTGGGACTTTGGAGGATAGGTCAACCTTCTCTTCTCTGTGACTGTTCCTCAAAGAAGAGATTAGATTAGATCTGTGATGGCAAACATATGGCACGTGTGCCACAGGTGGCAGACAGAGCCCTCTCTGTGGGCACGCGAGCCGTTGCCTCAGCTCAGCTCCACCACATATGTGCGTATGCCTCCCGCCAGCCAGCTGATTTTTGGGTGTCTGCCGTGCAGGTGCTGGGGGAAGGACGCATGCAGGAGAAGCGTGCACATGCGTGGGGGGTGGGTGGGAGGTCATGCGTGCATGTGCAAGGGGTGGGGGAGCACGGGGGGGTGCAGTATTCCTCCCCACGACCCATTTTTGGTTCCAGGAGGCTGCAGGGAGGCCTGCTAGGCCCAAAATGCCACTGCACCACTAAGGAGCCTTGGTGGTGCAGCGGACTAAAGTGCTGTTAAGTAGCACTTAGCTGCCAGCTGCCTGCAATTACTACTAGTTCAAATCTCACCAGGCTCAAGGTTGACTCAGCCTTCCATCCTTCCGAGGTAGGTAAAATGAGGACCTGGATTGTGTAGGAGCCTTGGTAGTACAGTGTTTAATGCACCCTGTTATTAACACAGCTGCCTGCAATTACTGCAGGTTCGAATCTTACCAGGATCAAGGTTGACTCAGCCTTCCATCCTTTCTAAGGTAGGTAAATTAAGGACCCAGTTTGTGGGGGCAATAAGCTGACTTTGTATAAATATACAAAAAGTATGAAGGCTATTGCTTAATGAATTGTAAGCTGCCCTGAGTCTCCGGAGAAGGGCGGCATATAAATCAAATTTAAAAAAAAAATAAGAAAAAAAAAAATAAGCTGACTTTGTATAAAAAAGAACACCATTTAGGGGGCCCCGAAAGCCCTACTAAGCAGGTATATATAAAAGTATGACGGCTATTGCTTAACGCATTGTAATCCGCCCTGAGTCTCCGGAAAAGGGCGGCATATAAATTGAACCAATAAATAAATAAAATTGGGCATGGGGGGGGAGTGCAGCGCCCCCCACAGCCCATTTTTGGTCCCAGGAGACTGCAGGGAGGCCTGCTAGGCCCAAAACGGGGCACGGGGGATCGCATACACATGTGTGTGTGAGGGGCAGGAGTAGCATGGGGGGGGTCACACATGGGGGAAGAGGGGGTGTTGCATGTGCATTGCATTATGGGTACCGGCACATGCGCGCTTTCAGAACGTAACGACAAAAAGGTTAGCCATCACTGGATGAGATTAACAGAGTTAACTGGGTGGGCGTAGCCAGTTTGACCCCACTCACTGGGCGTGGCTGACTGAGTGGGTGTGGCCAACTGGGTGGGCATGGTCACCTTGACACCACTCCCCAAAGTGCTGGCATGTTTCCTCTTTTGACTCTGGGTAGACTGGGCCGAATCCGCATTGGGAAGACTGAGCCAAAGCAACATGGGCTGGCCACTTATATTTTCCAGGACAGCCCCAATGGCCGAAACCGACAAGATTGCAAGCCAGATCCGGCCCGTCGGCCTTGTGTTTGACACCCCTGCTTTAAAACCTACTTTGAAAGATGAGAATTGCATGGAAATACTCCTAGATGGAAGGTGCCTTTCTTTCATTTTTTGGGTGAGCAGGTGGACAAAGGAAGTCGATCAATTCTCTTTCTTCTGGGGAGGATGGGCCATAAGGCTTTCTCTCCAGTACTCTACAAACCTCACTGGATTCCCATCCTTCAATTACGTACGTCATAAGGGACAGCATCAGTTCAGGGAACGGTTGGTGTTCCTGGCATGGACAACTGTTGGAGTTCTCCTCTCCCTAGAGAACATGTCCACTTGATACATATGCCCGCAGATTTGGTAGAACATTTCAAATGTTTCAAAGGACATTTTATCCTGCTTTATTGTCTATTGCTTTCTCCGTCTCTTCACCAGAACAATTCTTATATCAGGGATGAAAAAGAACATTCAAATTCCAGTTAGAATTCTATTTTCAATTCTTCTTCTTCTTCTTCTTCTTCTTCTTCTTCTTCTTCTTCTTCTTCTTCTTCTTCTTCTTCTTCTTCTTCTTCTTCTTCTTCTTCCTCCTCCTCCTCCTCCTCCTCCTCCTCCTCCTCCTCCTGCCCTCCTCTTCCCCCCCTCCTCCTCCTTCTTTCTTCTTCCTCTTCCTCTTTATTTTTATTTATTTTATTTTAATTTGATTTATATGCCGCCCTTCTCCGGAGACTCAGGGCGGCTTACAATGTGTTAAGCAATAGCCTTCATACTTTTGTATATTTATACAAAGTCAGCTTATTGCCCCCACAAACTGGGTCCTCATTTAACCTACTTTAGAAAGGATGGAAGGCTGAGTCAACCTTGAGCCTGGTAAGATTCGAACCTGCAGAAATTGCAGGCAGCTGTGTTAATAACAGGGTGCATTAAACCACTGTACTACCAAGGCTCCTCTTCCTCTTCCTCTTCCTCTTCCACCTCCTCCCCTTCTTCTTCTTCTTTCTTCTTCTTCTTCCTCCTCCTCCTCCCCGCCCCCCAAATATAGAATTTTACCTGCCCAGCTTGCTTTTATGGTAAGAAGGAATTTCTACTCTTGTGTCATGAGCAAAATCTTATTACTTGCCATAAATATTCAATCTTGATGACCTTTGATGGCCCAAGGCTTTGTAACTGCATTTAAAATGGGAATGGGCTCACATGCTTGGCAGCATCCCTGGGTCAGGAGGGAGAAACAGGGAATCTACAGAGAGTATTTATTTAAATCTCTCAACTGATTAGATTGCCTGCTTGACCTAGCTGCCGACTTCAATGGAGTGAGGACAGATTTCAACACCATTAATGTTTGGATTCCTGCCTGTGCAACAGAGGGTGGGGGGAATCTCCATTGTTTTTGCATCATTGCATATTGTCAATAAGTCCCACAAGGGAGCTTACTTAATGGTAAGGCCTGGAAAAAAACAAATCAAAGAAGCACATTTTTTTTGGAGGGTAGCCAATACTAACCCTCTGACCCACAAACCCTTCCCTTTCCCTTTCCATTCCCCAATTCTCCTCTTCTCATTGGCCATCTTCCAAGTCAGTCACCCCAGCTTCTGACCTCAACCCACAGGAATGTCCCCCCCTCCCATCCCATCTCCTAAGGGATATTATCTACAGAGAAAATAAGTAGGTAAAAAGTCAAGGCTCGTCTCCTCCTTTTTATGGCAGCATCAGAATGCTGACAGTGTGTGTGTGAATTCCTTGCTTCCAGAATTATGTTTTCTTGTTTTGTTTTTGGTTTTTTTTTTGTGTGTGTGTTTAATTGTGTCTGATATTCTCAGAGACAACCTGGACAAATTCCTCCAGTTTTCTTGGTAAGGCTTTTCGGAAGTGGTTTTGTAATTGCTGTCTTCCTGGGGCTGAGAGAAAGTGACTGGCCCAAGATCATTCAGCTGGCTTTCTGCCTTAGACAGGGCTAGAACTTACAGGCTCCTATTGATTGACCCAAAGTCACCCAGACAGCTTTCATGCCTAAGGAGGGACTAGAACTCACAGGCTCCTGGTGATTGTCTCAAAGTCACCAAGGCAGGACTAGAACCATCTCTAGGTGTTCGGATCAAAGTCACCCAGTTGGTTTTCATGCCTAAGGAGGGGCTAGAACTCACAGGCTCCTGGTGATTGGCTCAAGGTAACCCAGCCAGCTTTTGTGCCTAAGGCAGGACTAGAACTCACCATCTTTAGGTGTTAAGACCAAAGCCACCCAGCTGACTCTTATGCTGAAGTAACAGTAACAGAGTTGGAAGGGGCCTTGGAGGTCATCTAGTCCAACCTCACACAGGAGACCTATACTAGGGATTTGAACCACCGACCTTTCTGATTGACAAGCTCAGCATCTTAGCCACTGAGCCACCTAGGGAGCCTCCTAGGCAGCACTAGAACTCCCAGTCACCCTTAACCACTACACCAAACTAGCTCTTAGTTTTCTGGATGCGTTTCAAAAGATATGAGCCTTGTTAATATATGGAAATCATGGGGTGTTTTTTTTTAGTTTTTTTTTCCCAAAAGTTTTTTTTTTTTAATTTGATTTATATGCTGTCCTTCTCGGGAGACTCAGGACGTCTTACAATGCATTAAGCAATAGCCTTCATACTTTTCTATATTTATACAAAGTCAGCTTATTGCCCCCACAAACTGGGTCCTCAATTTACCTACCTTAGAAAGGATGGAAGGCTGAGTCATCCTTGAGCCTGGTGAGATTCGAACTTACAGTAATTGCAAACAGCTAGTGTTAATCACAATGCTTTTAGTCTGCTGAGCCACCAGGCCCGGTTGTTACTCAATTGGATTGAATGTCTTAAATCAAGATTTTTTTTAAAAAACAAAACACTAATTGGGGATGGAAGAAGAGGAATGAGAATTCTTATTTCCCCCAATTTGTTTCATGGCTCCTCCTCCTGATTTTGCTTACTACCTTTGGCACAATAAAATTAAACAGTCCAGGTTTTCTAATTCGAACCGTTCAGGGACTCGATGCTAAGTAATTCTAAGTGTTTTGTCGAGAGCCGATGTTTAAGTAAACATTACAAGAGACGGTTGTGTAGAAGACGATGTGGTCGGAAACCCTCCAGCGATACATTATTCAACTCATCCATTACGTTATCAGATGGATCGTGCACCACTTTTGTTTTTAAAGTTGAGTTTGTTTAAAAAGGAAGAGGAATGCATTTGGGGCTGACAACATGGCAAAGCTAACGCATCTTCGAGAAATAAGCAAACAAATTAACCACTTCTCGTTTCACTTGATGAAAGAGCAGTCGCTTTTTGAAATTTTATTTCCAAGAAGAAAGAACTTGGGTGCGATTCTTGCAGGGTGCGTATTGATTTTGTGACAAGGCAGCAAAGACAAGTTGTGAAGGCCCTCCCGTTCATCGTCTTGGCACCTACACAGCAACCTTCACCTTTCTCAGGTGGCTTCTTCAGATAAGTCATGCAATCTCTGTAGAAAATTAACAGAGGAGAATTTTTTAAACAAACTGAGATGCACCCGGAAGCAAATTGGCAGCCAATGCAGCTCCCACAGGAGAGGTGATACATATACACAAAACCATGTGGGCCACTACATTTTGCATCAACTGGAGCTTCCTGATGCTCTTCAAGGGCAGCTCCATGTAGAGCATGTTGCAATAGTCAAGACGGGAAGTGACTAGGGCATGAGTGACCATGAGTTTCTTTTGTTTGTTTTGTTTTATTAAATTTGTATACCGCCCTACTCCCGAAGGACTCAGGGCGGTGAACAGGCACAGGATAAAATACAGAAATACAAAAATTAGAAACAATTTAAAAGCAAATTAAATAATTTAGCCCACGACCATTAAAATCCCAATAATTTAAAACAAATTAAAATTTCAGTTTAAAAAAATTAAAAGAAAGGGGAGAAAATTAGGCCAGGCCGGCTTGCTGGAATAAGAGGGTCTTAAGAGCACGGCGGAAGGTGCGCAGATCCGGGATCCTCCGTATCTCCGGGGGGAGCTTGTTCCAGATAGTAGGTGCCCCCACAGAGAAGGCCCTCCCCCTGGGGGCCACCAGTCGACATTGTTTAGCTGACGGCACCCGGAGGAGCCCCTCTCTATGAGAGCGTACCGGCCGGTGGGAGTCTGCTTGTGGTAGCAGGCGGTCCCGTAAATAACCAGGTCCTAAGCCATGGAGCGCTCTAAGGGTGGTGACCAAAACCTTGAAGCGCACCCGGAAGACCACCGGGAGCCAGTACAGCTCACGCAGGAGAGGTGTCACACGGAAGCACCATGTTGCTCCCATAACCACCCCTGCGGCCGCACTAGAGATTGTCGGTCCAGGAAAGGGCTGGAGTCTAAATGCTATTGCTATTGGTAGTTCCCTCAACCACTCATTGTATGGCTTAGCCTCCAGTCCCCTCGTCATCTTTTTGCTCTTCTCTACACTCTGTCTAGAGCAAGGTGTCAAACACCATGTCATTGAGGGCCGCATCAGGGTTGTGTTGGGTACAGCCGGGGTGGATGTGGCCAGCTTGACGTCACTCATGTTGGGGGTGCCTGTGGAGGCCCGAGTGCTCTGCCAGCAAAAACGGGCTCCTGAGTTCTGTTTTCAGCTGTGACGGCCTCCTGCAACCCAGCAAAAACAGAGTATGCGGCCCTCCTGAGCTCCGTTTTCGCTGGCAGAGACACCGCGGGCCAGTCCTTCGTAGTTTCCAGGGTAGCCCCACAGGCCAGATCTGGCCCACAGGCCTTGAGTTTGACACCTCTGCTCTAGTTTATATCAGGTCTGTAGGTCTATTATAACATCAGAGGTGGGCTGCTGGAGGTTTGCAGGATAACTTCTAGCTAAGATTCTATGCAGTTCCGAGAGCCCCAGGGGTGAAATGCTCCCGGTTCGGACTGGATCGCCCGATCCAGTAGCGATGGCGGCGGGTGGTTTGGAGAACCGGTAGCAAAAATCCCTGCCCCCCCCCCACCACACGATCATCAGAGGCTTTTTTTTTTTAACTTTTAAAAGCATTTTTTTCTAGAACTTCTTCCACTGAAAAAATGCTTTTAAAAGTAAAAAAAAAAGCCTCTGATGATTGTGTGGCTCAGCTGGGATCTCAGAGACTTTTCAAAGGATTTTTTAAAATGATCAGGCAACTCAGCTGGAATCATCAGAGACACTATTAAAGAATCTTTTTCTACAACCTCTTCAGCGAAAGAGGTGGTTAAAAAAATGCTTTGAAAAGGCTCTGACGATCCCAGTTGTGTTCCTGATCGGCAGAGGTTTTTCTTTTCTTTTTTTAAAAAATATCTTTATTAAATATTTACAGTAAAATTAACACACAATAATGATTGGAAAACAATATAAGAAGTGAAATGTAGGAACACATAAACACAAGACTAAAACGAAACAACAAACATGACTAACCGAGAGTTAAGCTCACTCTCCAATTAATATTAACTAATATCATCCTAACCAAACATTTCAATACAATCAACTTCTTTTAACTATCTAAGAGGCAGAGGTTTTTCAAAGCATTTTTTTGCATTTGCAGAAAAAATGCTTTGAAAAGTTAAAGGAAAGCCTCTGGAGCCTGGGGAGGGCAAAAATGCCCCCTCCACCATGGTGTAGGAGGCTGACTAAGCCATGTCCACCATGGCCATGCCCACCCAGCAACCGGGCAGAGAACCCCTTGCTAAAATTTTTTGAAGCCCACCCCTGTGTAACATGATTTCTGAGGTTGGGTAGACTGCAAATATCAACCCTCATCAGGGAAAGGAAGAACTGTCTGACTCCAGCCTTTAGCCGAAGGAAGGGGAGGAAAAAGGATGGGGAGAGGAGAGAAAAGAAAGAGATAAACAAGGATCATTCATAAATCCTGCAGGTTCCCTCCTACTACATCAGCCAAATTATCTCCCTTCCACTAATCATCAATATCCCTGACCTTTGTCATAAAATCCGGGTCATTTATATCTCTATCCCATTAAAAAGTATCATCCCACCATCACCTCTTTGGACCTATGAAAGTCGTGTCAAAAAGAATCATTGACTTATTGTCAAAACACATCCAGGGCTTCTACATTAATGTATAAGCCGACACCTTTCTGATCAGTCAGGAAATAATTCCTGGTAGTTACCGGGCAATGGGAAATTGGAGACAGGAGGTGAAACATCCTTCATTCCTCCCAGTAGGGATTAGATGATGAAGATGATGAATTAAGGTGGACGAACATTACCCTTGCTTTAATTTTTCTCTTTCTGTCAGGTGGAGACTTAGAAAATTGTTATTGGCAATTTATTTTCTTTGGGGTTGTTTTCTCTCCCCCACCTTTTTTTTTTCATGGATGCACCCACATCTGTGCCACTACATTTGTTGTGGCCCGCCAGCAGCCAGTGGAGCTGGTGGTAGACTCAGACAATGAGGAGGTTGGGGAGGAACATGGGCCATTCTTGGAGTCTGGGGAAGGCTCTGATGAGGGCTCTGCACCAGAGGCAGAGATGGGACCAGGGCCGTCCAACAGTTATCAGCTGCCTTTGGAGTCAGATATCAGTGGGGTAGAAGAACAGCTGGAGCCTGTTCCCAATGTGCACATGCACAGAGTTGCCAGGAGGAGGGAACAGCTAAGGAACAAGGGCCAACTCGGCAATAAAGGAACAGGTGGACGGTGAATGGCTCCTCCCATAGGGAATAAAGAGGAGCGAAGGGGAGGGGAGTTTGCAGGAGACAATTAGTTCAATTCATGAGGGTGAAGATCTTTTTCCTGACTTCTTGTCAAGAAATTGCTGCTGCTTAGTGAAGGATTGTATGATAAAATGGGCACAAAACTTTGGGGAATCAATATCTATGGATGTATGGGAGAAAATATGGGTTAGAAATGTGAAGTTTACTCAAGCCCAAAATTTAAGAGAAAATTTCTACAAAATGTTTTATAGATGGCATTTAGATCCCCAAAAGTTAGCCTGTATGTAACCGAGTTTACAACTTACATGTTGGAGATATAAATGTGATGATGCAATGTATTTTCATGTATGGTGGACATGTAAGAAAATTAAGGTATTTTGGATTAAAATATGGTGGATTATACAAAATATTCTTAAAAGGAAGATAAAATTTACTCCACAGTTGTTTTTATTGGGTATAATTGAAGGATGTATAGTTATAGAGACTAATTTGATTTTGAATTTAATAACGGCAGCCAGACTTTTGGTGGCGCAATATTGGAAGAAGGAAGAAATACCTACTATTGAAGAATGGACATTAAAAGTGGCGGAGATGACTAAAATTTCTGCATATTTGAAGGATCATTCAAATGAAAGATATGTACTGGAATGGAGAAGATGGATTCACTATATACAAAACAAATATGGGACTAAAAAGTTGCAAATAGCTTATGAATGAAATATTTAGATGATTTTTCTTTTTACTTTGATATTTTAGTACGTATGGTGGAGTTAAAGAGTAAGGGGAAGTTAAGAGCTTATAGTTAGTTTGCTTATGTTAGATTATGTTTGTTAAATGCAATTTTTTTTTTTTGATTTGATTTATATGCCGCCCGTTTCTGGAGACTCAGGGTGGCTTACAATGCGTTAAGCAATAGCCTTCATACTTTTGTATATTTATACAAAGTCAGCTTATTGCCCCCACAAACTGGGTCCTCATTTAACCTACCTTAGAAAGGATGGAAGGCTGAGTCAACCTTGAGCCTTGGCGAGATTCGAACCTGCAGTAATTGCAGGCAGCTGTGTTAATAACAGGGTGCTTTAAACCACTGTACTACCAAGGCTCTTATGCAATACCCTGTATTTTGCTCTGGGAAGTCGGGGTGGGGGAGGGAGAGGGAAAGGGGTAGGGGAAGGGGGGGAAATTTGTTTGTAAAATATTTTAAAACTTTTCAATAAAAAAGAAAGAAAGAAAGAAATTGCTGCTGCTAAAGTGTGGCATTTGGAAGATATCGGCCTGGCAACTCTCCAAGAGCTCATAAAGGTCTGTAGTTGTGAAATCGTATGAAAGACTGTTTGCCGGGACTTTGCTGGAGAGGAATTTCCCTTTAACCTAAATAAAAGAGGTTTTATCGGGACAAGGAGTCGGCTTCATGATCTCGGGAGGCCTAGGTCAAAACAACATTACAGAACCATGTTCTGAGCAGAGGTATGGTGGAACTAACCAAAGATCCAATTTTGGCATGAGTTTGGGGGGAAAAAATGGACAAAACGGAACATGGAATAATAAGCTTGGAAGGTCTTCTAGTCCAACTTTCTGAACTTGTACCGTTCCAGTCAAATGGTTGTCCAGTCTCTTTCATGAAAATCTCCAGTAATGGAGGTCCCAAAGATGCTTTTGTTTTTTTTTCTTTTGAAGACGTTTTGCTTCTCATCCAAGAAGGTTCTTCAGCTCTGACAGGATAGTGGGGGAAGGATTTACATTCCTGGAAGACAGCTTGTCATTTGCATCTTTTTAGAGGGTCCTTGAAGCCCTTGGAGGTTTATCTGTGTCCTCAGGGTCACCTGAGTGGTGGAAATGGTTCCTGCAGTCTGCAATTTTTTCTCTCTCTCTGGAAATCCATTCTTACTCCCACACCTTTCAAAGGATGTTCATCCCAAATTGTATAGCTAAACGTTCGTAGAGATTCTCAGTCATCCAGATCCTGGTTGCCCCAAAGATGGAGGTTTTTTTAGGAGGCAACTGGACTTTCTTGTTTTTCTTAGAAGATGTTTCACTTCTCATCCAAAGAGTTTCTTCAGCTCTAAGATAATAGTGGGGAATGGTAGGATTTATATTCCTTGCAGACAGCTGGTCATTTGCATCCTTTTTAGAGGGTCATTGAAGCACTTGGAGGTTTATCTGTGTCCCCAGGGTCACCTTAGTATTTATTTTATTTTTATTTATTTTATATCCAATTTATATACCGCCCTTCTCCCTGAGGACTCAGGGCAGTGTACAGCCAAATAAAAACATAAGTTACAAACATTAAATAGTATTAAAAGGATATATATAAATTTGGCCCCGTAATTTAAAAACAATAACAAACCAATTTAAAACATTTTAAAAAGTTAAGCCAGCCCAAAAAAAGAAAATTTTAAGGGCACGGCGGAAGGCACAAAGGCCTTGGATTCTCCTTATCTCTGAGGGCAGCTGATTCCAGAGGGTGGGAGCCCCCACAGAGAAGGCCCTCCCCCTGGGGGTCACCAGCCTACATTGTTTGGCTGATGGCACCCCGAGGAGACCCTCTCTGTGGAAGCGCACAGGTCGATGGGAGGCCGTCGGTAGCAGCAGGCGGTCTCGAAGATAACTAGGTCCTATGCCATGGAGTGCTTTAAAGGTGATAACCAACACCTTGAAGTGCACCTGGAAGACCACTAGTAGTGTTCCTGGTTCCTGTAATCTGCAATTTTTTCTCTAGAAATCCATTCCTACTCCCACACCATTCAAAGGCTCTTCACCCCAAAGAGATTCCAGTAATGGAGAACCCATAATTCCAGGAGTCAAGCTATTCCACTGATTAATTGTTCTCACTGTCTCACTTCTAGGTGGGATCTCAACAAGCTTCAAATTATTACTTCTTGTCCTGCCCTCAGGTGCTTAAATTAATTTTCTTTTCTCTGTGACAACCCCTCAAGTCCTAGAAGACAGTTATCATGTCCCATCCCTCCCACCAGTCCTCCTCTTTGATAGGTTGGACTTACCAAGCTCCCTCCACCATTCATCATACGATTGAACTTCCATGTCTATGGAGATTCTCAGTCATCCAGGTCAGGGTTGTCCCAGAGGTGCTTTCTTCAAGAGTCAACTGCCCTTTGGAATGAGCGGCCCCCAGAAATTCGTAAAATCTCTGATCTCCGTGTATTTCGCTGTGCCCTCAAAACCTTGTTGTTCCGCCAGGCTGGGCTATCAAAGTAAAGATTTTAATTGGGTTTTAAAATATGGGATTTTAAATTTGGGGGTTTTAATTGAGCCTATCATGTAATAATTTTAATAATTTTAAATTTCTGTCTGTCTTTGTGCTTTTAATCAGGCTGTACACCGCCCTGAGTCCTCCGGGAGAAGGGCGGTATAGAAATAAAATTAATAAATAATAAATAATAAACTGGATTTCCTTTGTTTTTTTTTTTTTTCAAGGAGACATTTTACTTCTCATCCAAGAAGCTTCTTCAGTTCTGAGTGAATGGTGGAGGCTGGCAGGATTTATATTTCTGGCAGTCATCTGGTCGTTATTTTATTTATTTATTTTTCTTATACTTATATGCTGTCCTTCTCCCAAAGGACTCGGGGCGGCTCACAGAAATTAAAATGATGAAAACAATAAAAATAGCTACTAAAATAATCAATTAAAATCTCCCAATTAAAAATCACCCATCAGATCAGCAAATTTGTTGGAAAAGCCAGGTCACGGCGGAAAGAGCGGAGGTCGGGAGCCATCCGGAGCCCCATGGGTAACCCATTCCAGAGGGTCGGTGCACCTGCAGAGAACGCCCTCATCCTGGGCGCCACCAGCCGACATTGTCTGGCCGATGGCACCTCGAGGAGGGCAGTCCTATGTGAGTGCACAGGGCAGTGGGAGGCAGGCAGAAGGTGGGAGATAGGCACTAGTACTCCCTCTGAGAGCCATTGAGGCCACTTGGAGGTTTATCTATGCCATCGTGGGTCACCTGAATTGTGCAAATGGGTGTGGGAACCAACTTGGAACTTCTGGAAGGACTATGTTCAGTGGTGGGATTCAGCTGGTTCAGGACGGTTCAGGCAAACCAGTAGTTAAATTGCTGACTGGCCCCACCCCTTCATGCCCCGTCCCTTCAAGGAGTCCCCATGCACCCCATTTTAGAATAGGATAACAGAGTTTTAAGGGACCTTGGAAGTCTTCTAGTCCAACCCCCTACCCAGGCAGGAAACCCTACACCACTTCAGACAAATGGTTATCCAACATCTTCTTAAAAACTTCCAGTGTTGGAGCATTCACAACTTCTTCAGGCAAGTTGTTCCACTGATAATTTAATTTAATTTAATTTAATTTAATTTAATTTAATTTAATTTAATTTAATTTAATTTAATTTAATTTAATTTAATTTAATTTAATTTAATTTAATTTAATTTAATTTAATTTAATTTAATTTAATTTAATTTAATTTAATTTAATTTAATTTAATTTAATTTAATTTAATTTAATTTAATTTAATTTAATTTAATTTAATTTAATTTAATTTAATTTAATTTAATTTAATTTAATTTAATTTAATTTAATTTAATTTAATTTAATTTAATTTAATTTAATTTCCAATTTATATACCGCCCTTCTCCCTGAGGACTCAGGGCGGTGTACAGCCAAGATAAAAAACATAGAATACAAATATTTAAATATTTAAATATATATAAAAATTTTGGCCTGAAAGTTAAAAAATCACAGACTAATTAAAAGAATTTTAAAATTTCTTCTTAAGCCAACCAGGCTTGCTGAAAAAGATGGGTTTTCAGGGAACGACGGAAGGCATTGAGGTCATGGATTCTCCTTATCTCTGGGGGCAACTGATTCCAGAGGGTGGGAGCCCCCACAGAGAAGGCCCTCCCCCTGGGGGCCACCAGCCTACATTGTTTGGCTGATGGCACCCTGAGGAGGCCCTCTCTGTGGGAGCGCACAGGTCGATGGGAGGTTGTCGATAGCAGCAGGCGGTCTCGCAGATAGCTAGGCCCTATGCCATGGAGCGCTTTAAAGGTGATGACCAACACCTTGAAGCACATCCGGAAGACCACTGGAAGCCAGTGCAGCTCGCGCAGGAGCGGTGTTACATGGGAGCGCCATGTTGCTCCCATCACTACCCGCACTGCTGTGTTCTGGACCAGTTGGAGCCTCTGGGTGCTCTTCAAGGGGAGCCCCATGTAGAGAGCATTGCAGTAGTCAAGGCGAGAGGTGACGAGGGCGTGAGTGACTGTGCACAAGGAATCCCGATCGAGAAAGGGCCACAACTGGCGAATCAGGCGAACCTGATAGAAGGTCCCCCTGGTAACAGTGGTCAGATGTTCCTCCAAAGACAGCTGCCTATCCAGGAGGACTCCCAGATTGTGAGCCCTTTCTGTGGGGGCCAAAGACTCGCCCCCAATAGTCAGTGATGGAGTCAACTGACTATATCGGAATGCCGGGAGCCACAGCCACTCAGTCTTGGAAGGGTTGAGCTTGAGCCTGTTCCTCCCCATCCAGATCCGCACAGCCTCCAGGCACTGGGACATCACTTCAAGAGCATCATTGGGGTGGCCTGGGGTGGAGATGTACAGCTGGGTGTCATCAGCGTACTGGTGGTATCTCACCCCAAAGCCACGGATGATCTCACCCAGCGGCTTCACAGAAATGTTGAACAGAAGGGGCGAGAGGACCAATCCCTGTGGCACTCCACAGATGAGAGGCCTCGAGGTCGACCTCTGACCCCTGCCAACACAAACTGCGACCGGTCGGAGAGAAAGGAGGAGAACCACCGTAACACGATGCCTCCCACCCCCAACTCTTCCAGCCGGTGCAGCATGATACCATGGTCGATGGTATCAAAAGCCGCTGAGAGTTCTAATAGTACCAGAACAGAGGAATAGCCCCTGTCCCGAGCCCTCCAGAGATCATCCACCAATGCGACCCATGCCGTTTCCGTGCTGTGCCCAGACCTGAAACCCGACTGGAATGGATCTAGATAGGATGTTTCCTCCAGGAATTGCAGAAACTGTTGCATGACCACACTCTCAACAACCTTTGCAATGAAGCGAAGGTTGGAGACAGGACAATAGTTAGCCAATATTGCCGGATCCAGGGACGGCTTCTTGAGGAGAGGCCTCACCACCGCCTCTTTCAGGGCAGCAGGGAAGTGACCCTCACTCAATGAAGCATTAATGACGCCCTGGAGCCAGCCTCGTGTAACCTCCCGGGAAGCCAGTACCAACCAGGAGGGACACGGGTCCAGTAAACATGTGGCCACACTAAGTCTCCCCAAAATCCTGTCCACATCATCGGGAGTCACAGCATCAAACTCCTCCCAGATAACATTCTCAAGACTGTTCCTCGTCACCCTGCCCTGATCTACCCAGTCAGAGTCCAAATCCCCCCGGATCTGAGCGATTTTGTCATACAGGTATTGTCCGAAATCCTCCGCCCTGCCTTCTAAGGGATCCTCCCGCACTCCCAGATGGAGCAGGGAGCGGGTCACCCTAAACAGGGTGGCCGGACGATTCCCTGATGATGCAATAGAGGCGGAAAAGTAGTTAGACTTTGCCGTCTTTATCGCCACTAGGTAGGCCTTAATGTGCGACCTTACCAGTGTTCAATCAGATTCGGCGAGACTGGCCCTCCAACCGCTCTCCAGGCGTCTTTTCCGGCGCTTCATTTCCCTCAGCTCCTCAGTAAACCAAGGAGCCGCACGGGATTGGCATCGGGTCAGAGGCCGCAAGGGCATGACTTGGTCCAAGGCCCCACCAGCCGCCCGATCCCAGGCGGCTACCAGGTCCTCAGCCGAGTCATGTGCTAGATCCTCAGGAAATGGCCCAAACTCCGTCTGGAACCTATCAGGATCCATCAGGCGCCTGGGGCGGATCCATCTAATTGGGTCCGCCTCCCTGCGGCGAGGGGTCGCGGTTCAAAGATCTAGGTGATTAATTGTTCTAACTGTCAGGAAATTTCTCATTAGTTCTAGGTTGCTTCTCTCCTTGATTAGTTTCCACCCATTGCTTCTTATTCTGTCCTCAGGTGCTTTGGAGAATAGTTTGACTCCCTCTTCTTTGTGGCAAACCCTGAGATATTGGAACACTGCTATTTATTATTTATTTATTATTTATTAATTAAATTTCTATACCGCCCTTCTCCAAATAGGACTCAGGGCGGTCCCCCCTAGTCCTTCTTTTCATTAAACTAGACATACCCAGTTCCTGCAAC
This sequence comes from Arizona elegans, assembly GCA_022577455.1. NCBI lineage: Eukaryota > Metazoa > Chordata > Lepidosauria > Squamata > Colubridae > Arizona > Arizona elegans. Next base: position 2,062,412 of record JAKOOJ010000053.1, read on the forward strand.
CGTTCTTCATATGTTTTAGCCTCCAGTCCCCTAATCATCTTGGTTGCTCTTCTCTGCACTCTTTCTAGAGTCTCCACATCTTTTTTACATTGTGGCGACCAAAACTGAATGCAAAGGAGGCTTCAGGGAGGCCTCCTAGGCCCAAAACGAAGTGCAGGGGGGGGGTGGTACATTCCCCCATGGCCTGTTTTTGCTCCCGGGGGGGGGTGCAGAAGACTGTCTGTCACACCCCCTGGCCACACCCACCAAGCCACACCCACAGAACCGCTAGTAAAAAAAAATTGAATTCCACCACTGACAGTGTTGTACACTGGAGATGGGTGGATCGAACTTCCCGTTCAGAAGTTCTTCTTTCCTTAATGGTGACATCTTCAGAGTCTCTTCCTGGAATAACGTTCCGTATCCTTTTTTTAAAAAAAAAAATTCATATACCAAACGCTGGCAATTTGTTCTTTTTTTTTTTTTTTTTACAGCTTCTGCCTTCAGTGAACTGAGACGAAGATCTTCTCCAGAGTGAATTTTCTTTTCTTTTTCTTTTTCTTTTATTTTCGGTGCCAGCTGCAGCGAAATTATACATGCAGGTTGCTTCGTGTAAAGCTGGCTCTGAACGGCAAGCCAAGTGTAAAGACTTTTTGAAGGGCCTTGTGCTGCTTTTTTTTTGTTTTTGTTTTTTTTGACAATTTTGGCAAACTGAAACACAACTTTTTGCCAAAGCTTGCCCTTTGTTTTCTGCAAATCTGCCTGTCCACAGCTGTCTGGCTGCACACTTTCATGTTGCTAGGTTATCAGAGAAGGAGCCAAATGAAACACATTTAACCCAATAGTCTTTTTTTAATTGAGAATTTTTGCTGCTTAGTGAGTCTGTATGTGTGCATGTCTCTCTCTCTCTCTCTCTGTTTAATCCTGGAATGAATTAAATTTAAAAGAGTGGAGAGAGAGAGAGAGAGAGAGAGAGAGAGAATAGGTAAAAGCCCTCCTTTAAAAAGAAAGAAAGAAAGAAAGAAAACCTGTTCATTCAGTTGATATTTTTAAGACAAAACAATCCACACACTGGAATTATCGTCCGATGTTTTAAAGGAGCGCGGTCTGTTCGTAAGCCCCGAACACAGACGGAAGTCAGAAACTCAGAGACCAAGAACAAAAGCCTAACATGTGAATGAAAAACAAAGCGAAGACCAGAATAATTAAAAACCAATTAGCATAGAAAGGAATATTTATTCATGGAAAGTAAAATGAAATCTGCTCAGGGTAAAAAGAAGGAAGGGGAGAAAAGAATGAGGGTGGGATGCCGAAGAGTCATAACACAATGTTAACGGTGATGCCTTCTTTTTCCCTTTTAGGAATAAAATAATCATTAGAGAACTGGTGAGACTGCAAGTGACTTTTTCTTTCTTTCTTTCTTTCTTTCTTTCTTTCTTTCTTTCTTTCTTTCTTTCTTTCTTTCTTTCTTTCTTTCTTTCTTTCTTTTCTCTCTGTCTCTGTCTCTGTCAATCTCCATCCCTCTGTCCCTTCCTCTCTTTCTCCTTCCTTCCTTCCCTTCCTTCCTTCCTTTCTTCCTTCCTTCCTTTGAAGATTCCACTTGGATTTCACCTTGGAAATATTTATTATGTGATCCAAGATTTGGACGGGTAATATGAGGTTAATCTAATTTCATGATTTTCTTTCTTTCTTTCTTTCTTTCTTTCTTTCTTTCTTTCTTTCTTTCTTTCTTTCTTTCCTTCCTTCCTTCCTTCCTTCCTTCCTTCCTTCCTTCTTTTTTCTTTTTCTCTCTCCTTTTCTCTCTCTCTCTGCCCCTTCCACTCTCTCTCCTTCCTTTCTTCCATCCGTCCTTCCTTCCCTCCCTCCCTCCCTTCCTCTTCCTTTCTTCCTTCCTTCTTCCCTACCTCCCCTCCTTCCTCTCTCCTTCCCTCCCTCCCTCCACCATCTCCCTCTCCCTCTCCCTCCCTCTCCCTCTCCCCCTCTGCCCCCCTCTCTCTTTCTTTCATAATATAGGAAATCACTTTTGAAAAAGGTGGGAAAAAATAGATGATTTCTATCCCATGTCACACAGATGGCAGAGTAACACATGAAATATTTCAATGAAAAATGTCATGCCTCTTTGTAGTCAGAGGAAGCCACCCAAGGAAATAAACAAAAAACTAATCTCTCTTCTTGTTCCACTTGTAATTGTTATAACTGCAGTCACCATCAGCACCCTTGAAAAATGAAAAGTAAAATGGTGATGTATGTGTGGATATGATGTAAATAAATGTGCCTGAAAAAAGAAAGAAAGAAGAAGAAAGAAAGAAAGAAAGAAAGAAAGAAAGAGGGAGGAAGGAATGAAGGAAGGAAGGAACTTAGAAAGAAAGAAGAGAGAGGGAGGAAAGAAGGAAGAAAGAAAGAAAGAAAGAAAGAAAAGAAAAGAAAGAAAGAAAGGGAGAGAGAGAGAAAGGAAAAGAAAGGAAGGAAGGAAGGAAGGAAGGAAAGAAAGAAAGAGAGAGAGAAGAGGAGGGAAGGAAGGAAGGAAGTAATAAGGAAGGAAGGAAGGAAGGAAGAAAAGAAAGGAGGGAGGGAGAAAGAAAGAAAGCAAGAAAGAGAGAGAGAGAAAAAGAGAGAGGGAAGGAGGGAGGAAGGGAAGGGGGGTCTTTCATTGAGGGTGTTACTTGGAACCTTGAAAGAAAGAAAGAAAGAAATGGAAGGAGAGAAGGCGGGATGGAGGAAACAAGGAAGAAAGAGAGAGAGAGAGAGAGAAAAGAGAGGAAGGAAAGAAAGAGAGAGAGAGAGAGAAGGGGAAGGAAGGTAGTCTGGAAGCAAGGAAGGAAGAAGGAGAGAGAGGGGAAGGAAGGAAGAAGGAAGGAAGGAAAGAAAGAAGGAAGGAAGAGAAGGGAGAGAGAGAGAGGAAGGAAGGAAGGAAAGAGGGAGGAAGGGAGGGAGGGAGGGTCTTTTGTTGGAGGTATTACTTGGAACCCTGACAGAAAGAAAGAAAGAGAAAGAAAGAAAGAAAGAAAGAAAGAAAGAAAGAAAGAAAGAAAGAAAGAAAGAAAGAAAGAAAGAATAGTCAGTGAAGAATCAGGAGATTCAGTGATATCATTCTCAGAGGTGGAACCATAAGCAGCACTTGGAGGAGGAAGAGGAAGAGGAGGAAGAACATGAGGCCAACCAAAAAAAAAAGGGTAAAGACTTCAGAGTTAGAATTGCTGAAGAAGAGTAGAAATTGTTCTCTAGCAAACATAGGCAACAAAGCAGTCATGGGAACAATGTACCCTTTCTGCTTCCCTTGGTGCCCACAAACTCCCATTCTTAACTCATCCTTGAAAAAGCTATTTTTATAGTATAATAAAAAAGGAGGAATCTAGAAGCTGGAACATTACAAGGAAAAATGCAAGCGCCCAGCATATTTATTTGCAATGATACTTTCAGATTCCTGCAAAGCTCCCTTTGGGAGGATATAAAGAATTGTGGAGGAAGAGGTTGAAAGGGGGTTGTTTTGTCTTCTTCTAAATCCGCATTTTGTAACTACCGGTACTTGCATCCATCACATCAACCATATTATGAGTAAAATTAAACCAATGTTCCTAGGCTGGTTTATGACCGTAGTAAAGATTTGGCCTGGTTTGATTGGATGCCAACATTCAAAGGGTACTTATTTTATTTATTTTTATTTTTATTTTTAATTTGATTTATATGCCGCCCTTCTCCGGAGACTCAGGGCAGCTTACAATGCGTTAAGCAATAGCCTTCATACTTTTGTATATTTATACAAAGTCAGCTTATTGCCCCCACAAACTGGGTCCTCATTTAACCTACCTTAGAAAGGATGGAAGGCTGAGTCAAACTTGAGCCTGGTGAGATTCGAACTTACAGTAATTGCAGATAGCTGGTGTTAATCACAATGCTTTTAGTCTGCTGAGCTACCAGGCCCATACAGTTAATACAGTAACTGCATTGTGAGATGGATCTGAAAGTCCTAGCAGACCATCACTTAAATAGGAGCCAACAGTGGACTGCAGCTACCAAAAGTACTTACACACTTCTAGGCTGCATCAACAAAGGGATAGCATCACAATCACGGGAAATCTTAATACTGCTTTATAATGTCTTGGTAAAACCACATTTGGAATACTGCATCCAATTCTGGTCATCATGACACAAAAAATATGTCAAGACTCTAAAAAGAGTGCAGAGAAGAGCAACAAAGACAATTAGGGGACTGGAGGTTAAGACATTGTAGGAGGTTAGCACCCACCCCTTTCCTGGAAGAGTGAAATATTTTAGGAAATATGAAAAAGGCAGAATATTATATTTCCCTGGATGAGAAATGGATAAGCATGTTTTGAAGCAGCTCCCATCTTCCTGCCCCCACCCTTTGTCAATGGGCCATTAAGGCCTGGGTTAGTCTCTTCTACATAACAAAGATCTACCTCCTTCAGGCAGAGCCATAGTAGGAATTGCCAAAGATCCAATAAAGATAGGATTAGCCCTCTACACAATAGCAGCAGAAACTCATTACATGTGACCTGGGAAGCACATGTGACCGTCAGCCAGCAAGGCTAGCTAAGACCACCCACCCCCTGGGAGTCTGACAACCAATCAGGGTACTCTTTCTGGGCCCCAGGAAGTTCAAAGCCAGAGAGAGCATAAAACCCGAAAAACTCGCTGTATCTGCCCTTTTCGGTTCAGGAACTCAAGCCATGTGATCCTGTCCACCATTAAACCATCTTTCCAAGCAGTCTCCATGTTTCCAGTGTCTTTCTCCCCACTTGGAGCAGAACCTAGAAGGATGTTTCTTCCAACAACATACAGTATGAAGAACAGTTGCAGGAACTGGATATGTCTACTCTAGCAAAGAAAGACTAGGGGTGACATGATAGCAGTCTTCAAATATCTAATGAGCTACCACAAAGAATAGAATGTAGAATAACAGAGTTGGAAGGGACCTTGGAGGTCTTCTAGTCCAACCCCCTGCCCAGGCAGGAAACCCTACACCACTTCAGACAAATGGTTGTCCAATCTCTTCTTAAAAACGTCCAGTGTTGGAGCACTCACAACTTCTGGAGGCAAGTTGTTCCACTGATTAATTGTTCTACCTCTCAGGAAATTTCTCCTTAGTTTTAGGTTGCTTCTCTCCTTCATTAATGTCCACCCATTGCTTCTTCTCCCATCTTCAGGTGCTTTGGAGAATAGTTTGACTTCCCCTTCTTTGTGGCAGCTCCTGAGATATTGGAACACTGCTATCATGTCATCCCTAGTCCTTCTTTTCATAAGACTAGACATATCCAGTTCCAGCAATGTGTTCTTTTTATGTTTTAGCCTCCAGTCCCCTAATCTTCTTTGTTGCTCTTCTCAAAGGGGGGGGAGTCAACCTATTCTCTGAAGCACCTGAAGTCAGGACAAGAAGGAAAGGATGGAAACTAAGCAAGGAGAGAAGCAACCTAGAACAGAGGAGAAATTTCCTAACGATGAGAACAGTTCATCAGTGGACTGGCCTGCCTCTGGAAGTTGTCAGTGCTCCATCGTTAGATGTTTTTAAGAGCAGATTGGATAGTCATTTTTGTCTGAATATATAGGGTCTCCTGCTCGAGCAGGGCGTTGAACCCAAAGACTTCCAAGGTCTGTTCCAACTCTGTTATTCTGTTAAATATATAAACAGTTACAAGGTATCCCTCTATCTCCATTTCAGCTAATTATTTCATTTGCAAATGTGAGGGACATTTTGGAATCCTTGGACTTTTGGGTCCAAGGCCATACATGAGACCTTTGAAAGCATATGATTCAATGCGATGAGAAAGTATCCAGACCAGTGGTGGGTTGGCCCCAGTTCGGACCGGTTCGCAAGAAGTAGTAAAACCGATGGGAGGCCCCGTCCACTACCCTGGATGTCGTCATTGGCATGCAAACCAATAGGAAACCCTTATCTAGACACAATGTCAGAGGTAGCAACAGCAATCAAATCCAGAAAGCACACACAGGTAACTGATTAAACAGGATTTATTATATCTTGTCTTTAGATCCATAATAACACATGAAATATTGTATTTTTCAGAGTATAAGATGCACCGGACTATAAAACGGACCTACTTTTTTTGGTGGGGAAAAGAAGAAAAAGAAATCTGCCTCTGCCTCTGACTCCCAGCAATTTTGCCTCGTTACAGCAAACAGCCTGCTTTACTTTCAGTTTCGTTTTCAGCATAACTTGATTGGCACAAGGAAAAAAAAAATCTGCTCCAGCAATTTTCCTCCTTGCAGCAAGCGGCAGAGGCATGTGCAAAACAGCTGAGAGCAAATCAATTGAGAGTCCTGGTGGCCGTCCCAATCAACTCGTGCTAATTAAGCTGTGCTGAAGCTGAAAGGAGCTGTTTTTTCTTGCTGTTTGCTTGCAAGGAGGTAACTGCTGTGAGGCAGAGGCCAAAGGGTGGGGGCCAGTGGGTGGGCGGGGCTACATTCAGTGTATAAAATGCACCTAAATTTTCACCCCCTTTTAGGGGGGAAAAAGGTGTGTCTTATACTCCGAAAAATACAGTAAATATACAATACCAAAAGCAGATTTTTTCCAACGTGGTAGTAGTTACAGGCAAAACTCAGGCAGAGGAGAGAACAGTTTCAGTTTTAATGCAGCAGATGAAGAAGACCAGACTTCAGAATCAGAGCTGCAGGGCTAAGCCACGCCCAGGCTCCAATCCGTTTCAGTTTCCAAACAGTCCTCACTGTCTGACCTGTCACCATGTCTATTCATTGGCTGACCTTGTTGCTATGCCCTGTTCCAGTTCATGAATATTCTGACACGCAATGCTTCAATTGTTTAAAAAAAAAAAAAAAAACGATTTTAAAGTCCCGTCCTTTATTTTTGTGCCTCTTTTAGATGGCACCCGCAGTTTGTGCTTCCCATCCAAGCACAAGCTATGGTTCCGCCTCATGGGCTTTAAGCAAAAGAGAAAGTGGTGTAAAACACGCAGCGGCTTCCTCGACATGAAGGAAATGCCAAAACATTGTAATGGAAAGAGCTGTCAATTATCTTTAATTGGTTTTGCAATTTGCTATTAGACTTTGTTTGGGCGAGGAAGAATTGATGGCTGTTTTTTTCTTCAAAGCTTTTAGATTCCCATTAAGTCTTTCAGATCAATGGCAGAAGACCGGATGATATGACAGATTATGGGTTCCATCACTCGCACAATAATCAGTGAAAGTCACCTTATTCTTCATCAGGAACTGCTGTAGTTAAGGGAAGGACGGGGAGAAACCAGAAAACTGAAAATAAGAAAAAAGAGTTCTGAATCCTTGATTTAGACTAGAATAGCAGAAAAAAAATCATGGCTACCAACCTGTCTTCCGTTGAGGACCTTTTTGACCTGAGTCAAAAAGAGGGATGGGAAAATATTTACAGACGCCTCGCATCCTGGACATAAATTGTTTCAACTCCTACCCTCAAAATGACGCTATAGAGCACTGCACACCAGAACAACTAGACACAAGGACAAGGATTAAGCAAACTCTTGGGTAACTTAATGGGCCAATCGCTATCTGTCCATTCAGCTTGTCCTACAATGTTGTACTAAGGACAAATTGGACGAAGCTTACCTCTACCTCCCTTATGTAAAACTAAAATTCCCTCCAGAAAGGCTGAATATGAAGGTAATGATAAAGGAAGACCAAACCCTGTTGCATACCCAATTCCAAAATAGGAGAGCCAAAAGAAACTTTTTAGGCCTACAACTGATAAATTGGAAATCGCCATGCTAGAATTTTAATGTTTCTTATCTTTTTTTTTTTTTTTTTTTTTGTCCATTGTGTGGACAAAGAACAAAAATTCTAGTCCATCCTAAGGTAAGATTAGAATTCAGGTTCTCCCTGTTTCCCTGAAAAGAGAAGGACCAGGGGAGACATGATAGCAGTCTTCCAATAATTGAGGGGCTGCCACAGAGAGGAGGGGGGTCAAGCTATTTTCCAAGGCAACCAAAGGCCAGACAAGGAATAATGGATGGAAACGGAACAAGGAGAGATTCAACCTGGAAATAAGGAGAAATTTTCTGACAGTGAGAACAATCAACCAATGGAACAGAAGTTGCCTTCGGAAGTTGTGGGAGCTTCATCACTGGAGGCTTTCAAGAAGAGATTGGACTGCCATCTTTCAGAAATGGTGTAGGGTCTCCTGCTTGGGTGTGGGGGCTGGACTAGATGACCTACAATGTCCCTTCCAACTCTGTTAATCTGTTGTCTGTTTCTAGCTTAATGCCTTAAGGGAGGGAGGGAGGGAGGGAGGAAGAGAAAGAGAGAGAGAGAGAGAGAGAGAGAGAGAAGAGAGAAGAAGGAAGGAAGGAAGGAAGGAAGGAAGGGAGAGAAAGAAAGAAATAAAGAAAGGAAGGAAGGAATGAAGGAAGGAAGGAAGGAAGGAAGAAAGAAAGAAAGAAAGAAAGAAAGAAAGAAAGAAAGAAAGAAAGAAAGAAAGAGGAAGTGTATGCATTATTCGTTCTATTCTGAACTGAATCCATCTGAGACAACAGGCTGACCTGAGGGACTGCATTAATTGTGCATCGAGTGATGGTAGAATTCTATTGTTCTACTTTCTAAAGCCAGTTCTACATTGGAAGAACCTTGAAGCCTTGCTACACTATTACCATTATATGTTTTCTAAAGGTTTACTAGAGGTTTTTGGTTGCCTTCTACTGATCTACCAACAATAGGAAAGAAGAATGAACTGATTTGCTGCACATGATGAAAGCAAGGTGCAGAAAAGTTTTGAGCACCATATAAAAAAAATTTCTTCTAATCAAGCTCAACTTCATCGTTGTCAGTCAACCCTCACCCACTCTATGGATCAGTTGTCTCCATGCCCTGTTGTCCCACACAGTTGTGGCCCACCAGTGGATCTGGTAGCAGATTCTAACAGTGAGGTGGTTGGGGAGGAACATGGGCCAGTCCTGGAGTCTGGGGAATGCTCTCATGAGGGCTGTGCATTGGAGGCAGAGAAAGGGCCAGGGCCGTATGCCAGTTATCAGCTGCCTTTGGAGTCAGACATCAGTGAGGCAGAGGAACAGCTGGAGCCTGTTCCCAGGGTGTGCATGTGCAGAGTTGCCAGACGAAAGGAACAACTAAAGAACAAGGGTCGATTTGGGAGTAAGTCCACAGGTGGACAATGAATGGCCCCTCCCAGAGGGAATAAAAGAGGAGTGGAGTTTGCAGGAGACAATTAATTCATTCCTGCATTCTTGCCATGTATTGCAGTGTCTGAAAGGTATCAGCCTGGCCACTCTCCAAGCCTGATAAAGGTTGGTAATGGGGAACTATCTTGAAAGACTGTGGGAGAGGAAAGACTTTGCTGGAGAGGAATTCACTGTCAATTAAATAAAAGGGGTTTATCGGGACGAGGACTCGGCTTCGTGCTGCTGGGGAAGCAGAACATATACCTCCTTCAGATCTGCCATGGTCATCCTGGTATCATCCTTTATGGTGTCCAGCCAATGGGTATTAGGGTAACCCCTTCTCCTTTCTCTGCTGATCACTCCCAGCATCATTGACTTTTCGAATAAGTCAACTTGTGTGACATGGCCAAAAAGTATGATTAGCCTTAGCTTTTTGGTGATCTTGGCTTCAAGTTATATTTTTGGTGAGATTCAGTCTAGTATGTCTTTGTTATTTTTGCAGTCCATGGGATGTGTAATAGTCATCTCCAGCATCCCAGTTCAAAGGCATCCAGCCCATCTTCTTGTCAACTCTGAAGCTGACTTGACCATGGCCATTTTGAACCTTCGGTGTTGCTGTATAGAACAAGGGTTGGCAGAACTGGTGGTGGAGTCAAAAGGGAGATGAGCCTAGAATTCCAACATAGCCACAAGCAAGCAAAGTTCAACCCCTCTTGATGTTGTGGCCAGCAAGTGGCCTGCACAGATCGTGGCTGATCCTGACAACAAGGAGGCTGGTGTGGTGTCGTGCCAGCAGCCTGTGCAGCCGGCGCTTGAGTCAGACAGCGAGGAGGCTGAAGAGGATGTGGTGCCAGAGGCAGAGACTCAGCCAGGGCCTTCAAAACCTCCAGAGGCTCCTTCAAGTGGAGAGAGCGAAGTGGAGGAGCCTCTCCTCAATGCTCGAGCACGCAGGGCTGCCAAAAGGCAGGAGTGGCTACTCAGGAGGAGGAGGTCTCCTCGAGAGTAGGGCTTGAGGATAATAAACTGATCCCTTAGCCTATTTAAGTCGCACGCAGTTAGTAAGTTTCTTGCTGGAAACAACTTGTAATTATCATCAGAGCATTTTTGGAAAAGTCTTATCTTGTTTTCTGGGCTGGTTGCCAACCTTTGCCAGACTTTGGTTTATTCTTGCTACTTAATAAATTTGATAAGGACCGTTGGTGTGTGTCTATATCCTCGGGAATCTGGAGCTGGGGCAGAATACTTGAATGCCTTTGAATCTTCTCTAACTCTAAACAGGTGCCAAACATTAGTTGAGAAGATTCCTGTGTGTCAACCCTGAAGTGAACCTTGGAGCCATCTTGGAGTCTTCAGGAGTTGCCACACAACAGAGGGAAAGGGGAATAGAGATAGATGGGGTTTTGTAGCCAAAACAAAATACTTTCCCCTGGGAACCAAGGACATTTCCACAGCTGTTCGGAGAGAGGAGGAGTGAAGTTACCAGGCAACCGGACAACACCTTGATTGGACCATGTGACTGATTGTTTGGGGAAGGGGAAAAACTTTTAATTAGGTGAAAACCATGAAAATATTCAGAGTTGGTTTTCACCAGCCTGTGCCAATATGATATATCCAAATAAAACTATTCTTTGAGGAGTATACCTGCCTCAGAGTTCTGTTTGCTATGGTTGTATTACTTGGAACTCTGACACTTCTACCTGCCTTTTACAGAGTCCAGGTTTCGCAACCATAAGTAGCAATTGGAAAGACTATCGCTCAAGTCCAAAATATGACAAAATATCCATCTCCCTATAGTTTTCTCAATGACAACCTAGAGATGTTGCCTTTTCAGGAGTGTACGTGGTCTTCCATCCAAGAACTAACCAGATCAGAGGTGTCCACAGATTCCACTCAAAGAAATCAAGATGGTGGCCACAACGGTTTGAAGCTCTGCCTGGTTTGTCTGTGCATTGTGTGTGCTTGGCTTTCTGAGCTCAACCAAAATCAGTTAAGTGCTGCCACCTAGCAGGGTACAGACAAAAATATGGCTTACAAAAGATCAGAACAGTGAAAACCTGGGGAAGCGGAGAGACAAAAGCACAATGTGTTCAGTTTAATGGACCAAGTACACAATCAAGGTCAAGATCAAGGTCTACGGCAGATGGTGCCACCTAGCCAACCATCAGAAGTTCTTCTCAGCCTTTCTAGCCACCTCTTACTATAAAGTATATTAAAACTGTTGCTGTAATGCTCCTTTTTATTTCCACTTTTGCATTGGCCAAGAAAACAAAATAGGGACTATCCCACAACTCAGTGCTTCAATGCCTTATTAGTGAAGTTGTTAGGAAGACGAGTCTTCCTTTGATGCTGGTAGTTTGAATTCTCTGACAACATTGACAGCGTGGGTGAGGTGGAGGGCGATTCTTGATAAAACGGAAAAATGCTTTCTAGCAAAATCCAAAATCATTGTATTTGGTCAATACGTTGGTGGATGGCAGAAGAGGCCCATATTTTAAGCTTGGAGCCTTTGATAACCATTATCTTAGAGATGACCAAGTTCACTTCCTGAATTATTTCTGTTAAGATGTTGAGACTCTAGAAAAAGTGCAGAGAAGAGCAACAAAGATGATTAGGGGACTGGAGGCTAAAACATATGAAGAACGGATGCAGGAACTGGGTATGTCTAGTTTAACGAAAAGAAGGACTAGGGGAGACATGATAGGAGTGTTCCAATATCTCAGGGGCTTCCACAAAGAAGAGGGAGTCAAATTATTCTCCAAAGCACCTGAAGGCAGGACAAGAAGCAATGGGTGGACACTAATCAAGGAGAGAAGCAATTTAGAACTAAGGAGAAATTTCCTGGCAGTTAGAACAATGAATCAGTGGAACAACTTGCCTCCAGAGGTTGTGAATTCTCCAACACTGGAAGTTTTTAAGAAGATGTTGGATAACCATTGGTCTGAAGTTCTGTAGGGTTTCCTGCCTGGGCAGGGGGTTGGACTAGAAGACCTCCAAGGTCCCTTCCAACTCTGTTATTCTATCTTCTAAAGTTCAATTAAACTGCTGTATTGCTAAAAGTCAATGCACAGTGTCAGCGTTCCAAGTAATGCATCCATGGAGAACAGAACTCCGAGGCAGGTAGATTCCTCAAAGAACAATTTCTTGGATATATCATATTGGCACAACTGGTGAAAGGCGACTCTGAAAATTCCCACGGCTTTCACCTAATTAAAAGATAAAAGTTTTCCCCTTTCTCCCAAGTCACTGGTCATGCTGTCCAATCAAGATTCTGGCTGGAGACTTGGAAAAAACTGCAGCTGTCTTTACTTGGAAGAATAGCAGCAGTTAAGATGAACATTTTGCCAAGATTTCTTTTTTTGTTTCAAATGATTCCGGTGCTTAAAAGTGATAAACAACTAAAAGTGTGGCAAACTGGAGTGAATAAGTTTGTTTGGAACGAGAAAAAACCGAGAGTGAAATTGAAAATTATGCAAGATGTTCCAGAAAGGGGAGTCCTTAAACTTCCAAACCTACAATTATATTGTGAAGCAGCAGCTTTGACTCAAGTAAGTGATTGGTTTGGAAGGAAAAAGACTGGAATAGTGAATATAGAAAGTTTTGATCTTGAATTTGGTTGGCATGCTTACTTATTTTATGAAGACAAAGTGGATAAAGTATTTAAAAGCCATATATTTAGAGATTCCTTGATGAGAGTTTGGAAGAAGCACTGATTCAAATGGGATTATAAAATACCGCTGTGGCTGGATCTTGGTCATATCATGTGGAATACAAATATAATGTCACTCGGGAGGTTTTTATATAAAGAAGTTCTTTTTACAGATGTGGGCAGATGGCAACTGAAGACATTAGAGACACTGTTGGATGAAGTGATTAATTTAACTTGGTTACAGTATAATCAACTTCAACTGAGATGGAAAGAGGACCAAAAAACTGGTATTATGTTGCACGAGGAAGAACTGGTTAGACATATAAAAGAGAAAGGTCCAATGCATATTAAAAGGCTATACAATGTTTTGTTAGAAAGGGATTCAGAAACTGAATTAGTTAAAGATTGTATAATTAAGTGGGCACAAAATTGTGCAGAACCAGTGATGCTGGAAACATGGGAAAAATATGGGTTCAGAATGTTAAATTTACACAATCGCAGAATTTGAGGGAAAATTTTTATAAAATGTTTTATAGATGGCATCTAGACCCCAAAAAATTGTTGTGTATATACCCTAATGTTCAGCCAAAATGTTGGAGATGTAATTGTTTAGATGCTACATATTATCATGTTTGGTGGACCTGTAGGAAAGTTAAGGCCTTCTGGATAAAAATTTGGTGGGTCATGCAGAATGTTTTGAAGAAAAAAATTCAATTTTCTCCACAATTGTTTTTATTGGGTATAGTTAAGGGTTTTACTTCGGGTGAAACAAAGTTGATATTGTACATGATAACAGCTGCGAGATTACTGATAGGTAAATACTGGAAGAATGAAGTTTTGCCCACAATCGAGGAATGGACTTTGAAGATGGCCAGTTTTGCAGAGATGGTGAAGATTTCAGCATATCTAAAAGATCACTCACAAGAGACTTATGAATGGGAGTGGAAAAAGTGGACAGACTATGTGCAGAATAAATATCAAACTAGGAAGTATCAGATAGCTTTTAACTGAAAATGTTATATAAAGATAGAAAGATTTGATTTTTGTGAAGATGAAAAATTATATTGGGGATGGAGGGGTTCAAGTTTTATAAAAAGGGGATTTTGATTGGATTATATTCTGTGGAAGTCCAGGGGGAGGGGTGGGTTAGGGGGGATGGGGAGGGCTAGGGGGGGTTAGGGAGGTTAAGGAGGGTTGTGGGGGGGGGGGGAAATGGGGAGAAAATATAATTGTAAAACTTTTGCAATAAAAAAAAAAGATGCTGGCTGGTTGCTTGGTTACTTCATTCCTCCTCTGGCCAGGCACCTGTGAGAATGTCCTTGGTTCCCACAGAAAAACTTTCTTGTTTTGGCTACAAAATCCCATCTGGCTATATCCCCTCTCCCTCTGTTGTGGCTCCAAAATAGCTCCAAAGTTCACTTCAGGGTTGACACACAAGAATCTTCTCAACTAATATTTGGCACCTGTTTAGAGTTAGAGAAGGTTCAAAGGCACTCAAGACAGGTTGAAGTTAGCTTGCTTGTGGTTATGTTGGGATTCTAGGCTCATCTCCCTTTTGACTCCACCTCCAATTTGGCCATCCTGCTGCTACCGACGACCTCCCATCATCCCGTGCGCTCCCACAGAGAGGGCCTCCTCAGGGTGCCATCAGCCAAACAATGTAGGCTGGTGACCCCCAGGGGGAGGGCCTTCTCTGTGGGGGCTCCCACCCTCTGGAATCAGCTGCCCCCAGAGATAAGGAGAATCCAAGACCTTAGCGCCTTCCGCCATGCCCTTAAAACCCACTTTTTCCAGCAAGCCGGGCTGGCTTAAGAAGAAATTTTTAAATGTTTTAATTGGTTTGTATTTTTAATTTTGGGCCAAATTTATATATATTTTAATTGTTTTTTAATATTTGTATTTTATGTTTTATAATTCTGGCTGAGTCCTCAGGGAGAAGGGCGGTATATAAATTTAAAATAAAATAATAAATAAATAAATAAATCCCTTCTTCTATAGAGGAATTCGGGAATTGTAGCTTCATGTTTTGTCTAGACGCTATGGCATGGCCCTGACTTTTCTGGTTTTTGTGTAAAGTAAATAAAAGTGAAGAGAAATGAATGCACTAAGAAACAAAAATTAAATTAGAGAGAGAGAGAGAGAGAGAGAGAGAGAGAGAGAGAGAGAGAGAGAGAGAGAGAGAGAGAGAGAGAGAGAGAGAGAGAGAGGGAGAGAGAGAAACATGCCAAGCTCTGATTTTTCTATAACTTATATCTGCCTGTAATCTCACATCATGCTGTGTTAGCTTTGGGGCTTCCAATCTTTCAAAGAAGCTATGCAAGATTCTGTTTCTTGTATTTTCCAATTTGGATTCTTAGGCTTATCTGGACTATAAGTTGAGCTGTTGGGGATCGAGCTGTTAGTCGGAGGAATTTGTAGTTTTCTGAAAGAAAAGAAATTAGAACAGGGTATAAATAAGATGCATATTTGTACTCATCAATGTGCAATCTCCCCCCGCTTTCTTTCTTTCTTTCTTTCTCTCTCTCTCTCTCTCTCCCTCTCTCTCTTTCATGTATTTTGCAAATGCACACCTAGAAATCATTACACAAAATGGCCAGGGCAAAATCGAGAAAAATAATTACTGCAGTTGATGAAGCAGAAACCCCATTACAGTTAAATTCTACTTCACAATAACACAGTCCTGCCAGTTCAAAAGTAAATGCATTTTTTCAGCATCTGTAACACACTTTATTAAATTAAGTTTTAAAATCATTCACCCCTCCTCTCCTTTCTATTTCTTCCTGATCTTTGTGCTTATTATTTCCATTTGTTTCTTAATGCTTTCTCCTGACTTTGTGGTGCAATTAATTTTGAAGTGGGGAAAAAAAAATCCAACAACAACAGCCAACTGTTTTCCCCATTGCTTAATCTTAGATAGTGTGGCATGCCAGTCTGGGTGGACTCCCTGTAATGAAACTTCAATTTAAGGAACGTAACCATCCCATTCCTGTCTATGGAGATTCTCACTCATCCAAGTCATGGTTATTCCAAAGGTGCTTTTTCAAGAGGCAACTGGACTTCCTTTCTTTTTTTCTTGAAGACATTTCGCTTCTCATCCAAGTTGCTTCTTCAGTTCTGACTGAATGTTGGAGGGTGGAAAGTTTTATATTCCTTGCAGTCATCTGGTTGTTAGCACTCTTTCTGGGAATCCTTGAGGCCACTTGCAGGTTTATCTGTGCCCCTCACTATTTGCACTATTCATAGTGCACTTTTTGCACTATGCACTATCTATGCCCTGGGGGCACAGATAAACTTCCAAGTGGCTTCAAGGACTTTCAGAAAGAGCGCTAATGACCAGATGACTGCAAGGAATATATATCTTTCCATCCTCCACCATTCAGTCAGAACTGAAGGAGCGTCTTGGATGAGAAGCAAAATGTCTTCAAAAAAAAAAAAAAGAAAGAAAAGAAAAAAGAAAAAAGAAAAGAAAATGTGAGCATGTGCATGGCATCGAAAAATCGGCAATTATATAGGACGTAATCGTGCCAGGGTGAGTGGATAGGGCCAGCCTTGGTTAGAACTACTGGTTCGCCTGAACCGGTCTGAACCAGCATCAGCCTACCACTGGGCCTATCATCCTTGGGGTCCTTCAAACTGTTTTAATTTCCCAAACCAACACAAAACACCATTCCTCTCACTCCCACCTCAACACCATCACACCCAGCTGCATTTCTCCTCAGCTTTTACAGCCATCAGTTACTGGGCTGGCTTAGAGAGAGGTCTTAAATGGACAGGGCACCAGTAGCCCAAATGCTGGCCATTTTGCAGGCACTCTGTTTTCTCACAGCTTTTTATTGTTTTACTTTTCATGGTAAATTCAGGTACATAATCAAACAGTAAACAAGAATATAATCTAGGGACCAAGACCAAGAACACTCCCACAATTGGAATGGAATGGAATGGAGTGGAGTGGAGTGGAGTGGAGTGGAGTGGAGTGGAATGGAATGGAATAGAATAGAATAGAATAGAATAGAATAGAATAGAATAGAATAGAATAGAATAGAATAGAATAGAATAGAATAGAATAGGAGTAGAGTAGAGTAGAGTAGAGTAGAGTAGAGTAGAGTAGAGTAGAGTAGAGTAGAGTAGAGTAGAGTAGAGTAGAATAGAATTCTTTATTGGCCAAGTGTGATTGGAGACACAAGGAATTTGTCTTTGGTGCATATGCTCTCAGTGTACATAAAAGACAAGATACATTCATCAAGAATCATAAGGTGCAACACTTAATGATAGTCATAGGTTAGAAATAAGCAATCAGGAAACAATATCAATATAAATTGTAAGGATACAAGCAACAAAGTTACAGTCATACAGTCATAAGTGGGAGAAGATGGGTGATAGGAACAATGAGAAGATTGATAGTAGTGCAGACTTAGTAAATAGTTTGACAGTGTTGTGGGAATAAGTTATTTAGCAGTGATGGCATTCAGGAAAAAACTGTCCTTGTGTCTAGTTGTTCTGGTGTGCAGTGCTCTATAGCGTCGTTTTGAGGGTAGGAGTTGAAACAGTTTATGTCCAGGATGCGAGGGGTCTGTCAATATTTTCACAGCCCTCTTTTTGACTCGTGCAGTATACAGGTCCTCAACGGAAGGCAGGTTGGTAGCCATGGTTTTTTCTGCAGTTCTAATTATCCCCTGAAGTCTGTGTCTGTCTTGTTGGGTTGCAGAGCCAAACCAGACAGTTATGGAGGTACAGATGATATTAAGGACAGAGCAAGCCGTTTGTACATAAACAGAAAACAAAACCCCACTCCCTTCTAGCTCTGATGATGTTATCAGATATCTGAAATATCTGCAAGAAGATAAACAAGCTCAGAGAGCAGCAAAGACCCCATAGTAAACAACAGCCTAATCAAGGGATCTCTTAGAACCGTGATGGTGAACCTATGGCACGCGTGCCAGAGGTGGCACGAAGAGTCCTCTCTGTGGGCATGTCTGCTGTTGCCAGCTGTTCTTCTGGTTTCTGGTGTGCCAGTCAACTGGTCTTTGAGGCTGCTGGACTGCCAGAAAACGGCCCCAAAAATGGCCTGAAAACGGACAGAGGAGACTATTATAAAAAAAAAATTTGGAATGTGCAGAAATGGATACGCTAACTAAAAAGTTACAGGATAGAGAGCAAACACAAGTAGGTTTAATTTGGGAGAAATTCTATAAATGGTTAGAAAAGAGGAATTTATAACCCACATTAGATGAGGACTGGTATTGGAAAAGAAAAACATACTATACAAGACAAGTGTAGTCGGATAGACCTAAGTGATGCATTAAGAGATATAAGATGTTCTGCCCTCTCCGGAATATAATTTAGAGTTATAGTACCGAATACGTGTTTACTAGGGTACTATATGGAAGTTCATATATTTATTGTTGTGTTGTTATGTTTGTCATTTTATGTTGTTTGTCCTTTCTTTTTAAATGAAATGTAAATAAAGATTATTTTTTAAAAAACAGCCCAAAAAACGGCCTGAAAACGGCTGAAAAACGGTCTGAAAACAGCACAAAAAACGGCCTGAAAATGGCTGAAAAACAGTCTGAAAACAGCCCAAAAAACCGGTCTGAAAAGGACTGAAAAATGGTCTGAAAACAGCCCAAAAAACGGCCTGAAAATGGCTGAAAAACGGTCTGAAAACAGCCTAAAAAATGGCCTGAAAACAGCTGAAAAATGGTCTGAAAACAGCCCAAAAAACGGCCTGAAAATGGCTGAAAAATGGTCTGAAAACAGCCCAAAAAACGGCCTGAAAACAGCTGAAAAATGGTCTGAAAACAGCCTGGAAAAAGGCCTGGAAATGGCTGAAAAATGGTCTGAAAACAGCCCAAAAATGGCCTGAAAACAGCTGAAAAATGGTCTGAAAACAGCCCAAAAAACGGCCTGAAAATGGCTGAAAAATGGTCTGAAAACAGCCCAAAAAACGGCCTGGAAACGGCCTGAAAAATGGCCTAAAAACAGCCTGGAAAAAGGCCTGGAAACGGCTGAAAAATGGTCTGAAAACAGCCCAAAAAATGGCCTGAAAACAGCTGAAAAATGGTCTGAAAACAGCCCAAAAAACGGCCTGGAAACGGCCTGAAAAATGGCCTAAAAACAGCCTGGAAAAAGGCCTGGAAAATGGCCAAAAACAGCCAAAAAAAAAAAAAAAAAACCCAGGCATGTGCACACTGGCAGCTGGTCTTCAGGTTTCCGGCACTCTGGTGTATACACATGCATGGACATGCACATGTGTTCCTGTTTGGGCTCTTAGTGCCAGAAAGGTTCGCCATCACTGCCTTAGAATATTCCCACCAACACTGACAGGGCAACCACTAGTATATAAACAGAAATAAAACCATATTCCTTTCTAGTATTGATAATATTATCTAGATGGGTCATGAAACGTCTGCAAGAAAACAATCAGAGAACACTGAAGACTGCAACTCTGAGCTACAAGGGTTCTATGATTGTAAGCAACTAGATGTTTCTTTGTAATGTTGTAAATGAAATAAAAATGCCAACACTTTTAAGGAAAGGAAAAAGAATATAATGTTTAGTATGTTAGATTAGGAGAGAAGTGCTCCAAGATTCAAACCCCATTCAGCTTTGAAGGCCAGTTATTATCTCTACCTTGCACTGAATTGTTGCTGAGACATCTTCTCCTTCAGAGACTAAGCCAAGAAGGATGTGAGTCAAATAAGTTACTAGTTTTGTTATTTCTCTATGTTGTGGCTCCGTTACCTGAGCCTGTGTCATCGGCAGGAGAGGACTCTGAGAGTGAAGGAGAGGAGTTGGCAAGGCCTCCCTCTCCAGGACCCTCCTCTCTGGCAATGCCTTCGGTGTCCACCGAAGGTCAAGAGATAGGCCCGGGGCCAAGCACGTCCACGCAGCCACAGGTGGACAGTGATGAGGGAGATGAGTCTTGGCTGGATCCTCGGTAGCGTCGCAGAGATAAGCACGCGCAACAGAAGAAAAGGCGTGCCAGAGATTAGGCTGAGTCACTGGACCACACCCCACAGGGTATAAAGGGGGTGAGGTGGCCATTCAGACTCTGTGACGAACAAAACTAACTTCTATCGAGTCACATTGCATCTTTGGAAACAACATTATCGGCCTTGGATTTATTTTACAAACTGGACAATTCTTGACTGTGTGTATTTTGTTTAATGAATAAAGTTCTTGGCAAGCAGCTACTGGGTTGCTGCCAAGCTTCTTATCGGAAGAATTGGTTGTCTGCCAGTTTATTTAACCCATGGCTGTCTGTTTGTGTGTGTGTGTGAAATGGGGACAGAACACTCTAGAAGGTCACATCATCCATTCTGCCACATCCTAGTCCAAGGATATTATCTTCACCTTGCAATGGGGTGGAGGGTTTATCTCCTTTTTTCCCCCAAAACAGAATCAGGAAATTAAAAAGAGAGCTGAAATATTTGAAATTAAGCAGCGAGAACTAAGTTCTGGATGCAGAAAGCTGAAGAGACTGAAAAATTGAACCTATTGTTATGGCCCGCCAGCGGCCAGTGGAGCTGGTGGCAGACTCAGACAGGAGATTGGGGAGGAACATGGGCCAGTCCTGGAGTCTGGGGAAGGCTCTGATGAGTGATCTGAGTCAGAGGCATAGATGGGGCCAGGGCCGCCTGACAGTTGTCAGCTGCCTTCAGAGTCGGACATCAATGGGGCAGAAGAACAGCTGGATCCTGTTCCCAGTGTGTGCCTGCATAGAGCTGCCAGGAGAAGGGAACAGCTAAGGAACAAAGGTCGACTCAGGAGTAAAGCCACAGGTAGACAGTGAATGGCCCCTCCCTTAGGGAATAAAGAGGAGCGAAAGGGGACTGGAGTTTGCAGGAGACAATTAATTCGCTTAATTAGTTCGTGACTCTCAGAGATTTCTTGACAAGTTTTGAAGATATCGGCCTGGCAGCTCTCCAAGCCAGATAAGGTCTGTGACTGTAAATTCTCCCTTGAAAGACTTTGCTGGATGTGAATGAGAGGAATTCACAGTAACTTAATAAAAAGGGGTTTTTGTCAGGGCAAGGAGTCTGCTTCATGCTTTTGGGAAGCCTAGGTCAAAACACCAACTGGCATTCTGAAGACCTCAGGAAACATCAGGTTTGGGCTGGGATGAAACAGCTGTCCAAGGTGCTGATAGCTCATGTTACATTGCAACGTTCATTTTTTTAGACTTGAAATTAGACATGACTGAAATTAGACAATTTGGTATGGCAGTAGAATAGACACAGTAGGTTATTTCATCCTGGGCTGTCTTGAGTTTCTGGAGGGAAAACAGAATATAAATCAGATGGATGAATGAATGAAAGTATTAGTACCACTTTATAAAGCCTTAATAGGACCACACCTGGAATACTGCATCCAGTTTTGGTCACCACATTACAAAAAAAAAAAAAAAGTTGTTGAGACTTTGGAAAAAAAAGGTACAAAGAGCAACTAAGCTGATTAAGAGCCTGGAGACTAAATCATATGAAGAACGGTTGCAGGAATTGGGCATGGCCAGTCTAGAGAAAAGAAGGACTAGGGGTGACAGGATAGTAGTCTTCCAGTATTTCAGTGGCTGCCATAAAGAAGAGGGAGTCAACTTATTTTCCAAAGCACCAGAAGGCAAGAAAAGAAACAATGGATGGAGACTAATCAAGGAGAGAAGCAACCTGGAACAGCTTGCCTTGAGAATTTGTAAGGGCTTCATCACTGGAGTTTTTTTTAAAAAAAGACTGGACAGTCACTTGTCTGAGTTGGTATAGGTTCTCCTGTTTGAGCAGAGGGCTGGACTAGAAGACCTCCAAGGTCCCTTCCAGCTCTGTTCTATTCTATTCTATTCTATTCTATTCTATTCTATTCTATTCTATTCTATTCTATTCTATATATTCCATTCTGTTCCATATTTTCTATTCTGTTCTGTTCTGTTCTGTTGTGTTCTGTTCTGTTCTATATATTCCATTCCGTTCCATATTTTCTATTCTATTCTATTCTATTCTATTCTATTCTATTCTATTCTATTCTATTCTATTCTATTCTATTCTATTCTATTCTATATATTCCATTCCGTTCCATATTTTCCATTCCATTCCATTCCATTCCATTCCATTCCATTCCATTCTATTCTATTCTATTCTATTCTATTCTATTCTATTCTATTCTATTCTATTCTATTCTACCCTACCCTACCCTACCCTACCCTACCCTACCCTTCCACTCCACTCCATTTTTAAGGACCATGGCAAAAAAAGTAGTAAAATGGGGTAAAACTCCTGTCTCGTTTAGCGATGGAAATTTTGAGCTCAGTTGTGGCCATAAGTTGAGAACTGCTTGTAAGTTTCATTATTAGAGGTGCCAGTACAAACGGAGATGGCAGGAGATATTTTTTCCCCCCACATCATTGTTGTGTAGCCATTGACAAGTAATTTTCTTGGAGATAGGCTGTGGATAGTTATAAATATGGAGATAATTTTAACTACAGTACTTTCTTTTGTTGCCTTCCCAGCCTAATTTACAGATTTGTTACTTCCTTCTGCTCTACCATACAAGCAGAGGGGGGCAGGGTTCACATAATTTTACCACCCATTCGCATGCACCGAAAATGTGAGTGTGTACCGTCTTCCGCGCATGCTCTTTGCTCGCGTGCATGGCTGCACACATGCATGTGGCTTAGAAAACGTGGATAAATAGGACAGCATAGCACTGGGGTGCATGGGCGCAGGTCGCCACTACCAGTTTGCCTGAACCAATCCAAAGTGGCTGAATACCACCATTGCATACAAGTGCTAACCAAGCCTTACTCTACCTCAGTTCTCAGTTCAAACAGGGAGGGCCTGGGTGTTCTGTCCCCGTACCCCACACGCATCCCCACAGACGGCCCGGAGTTAATAAGCCACACTACAAAACTCTTTGATGATAAAACTGGCAGCAACCCAATGGCTAGCTGCCAATTCAGACTTTACTCACACAAAACAAAGATTAGACTGCCAGCATTCCGATAAAACAGGCAGAGTGTCAGCAATACAAAGATTAATCCAAATGCAGTCTGATAAAGCAGGCAAAGTCCAGTAACGCAGAGATCATGGATTATTTCCAGTTTTTGCTCGTCACAAACTGAACCGACCACCACACCCACATTTATACCCTGTGGGGTGTGGTCCAGTGACTCAGCTAATCTCTGGCACGCCTTCTTCTCTGCTGCACACGCTTCTCCCTGCACCTCTGTCGCGGGTCCAGCCAGCACTTGTCTTCCTCATCGCTGTCCACCTGTGGCTGCGGGGACGTGCTTGGCTCTGAGCCTATCGTTTGGCCTTCGGTGTCCTCCGGAGGCATTGCCAGAGAGGAGGGTCCTGGAAAGGGAGGCCTTGCCAACTCCTCTCCCTCACTCTCAGAGTCTGCATCTGTTGATAGCTCAGGCTCAGGCAACGGAGCCACAACACTGGGGCTGCCAAATTATTATGAGCAAACAATTGTCCATTTTTGGCAGGCCAAAATAGTTAACATGAATCACATAACCTGCTGCCTGTAACTGACATCAGCCTGGTTTTTCAACGTCAGTTCCCTTTTTAGTTGTCCCCAAATGCTGGTGCTCCAATCTCATGCTCAAAGCTTGGCCTTTGAACTCCATTTATTTTTACCCAATTAGGTATCAATGTTGGTAACATGAAGGAAAGTTAAATTGAGAAGAATTAGTTGTTTGTTTGTTTGTTTGTTTGTTTCTTTTAATGAGCTGCGGTGGCACAGTGGTTAGAGTGCAGTATGGCAGGCTACTTCTGCTGACTGCCGGCTGCCTGCAATTTGGCAGATCGAATCTCACCAGGCTCCAGGATGACTCGGCCTTCTGTCCTTCCTTCCGAGGTGGGTGAAATGAGGACTGAGATGGTTGCGGAGCAATATGCTGACTCTGTAAAACACTTAGAAAAAGCACTGTGAAGTGGTATATAAGTCTAAGTGCTATTGCTATAATTCCTGCCTTTAATTTAACCCTAATTCAAGGTGGTGAAAAACAACTCTGTGAGGTTGAGAGACTTTGGTCCCTAAGGCAGAACTAGAACTCACTGACTCCTGGGGATCAGCACAAAAGTACCCAACTGGCTTTCACACCAAAGATGGGTCCCAGAACTCATTGTCTCCTGGTGATTGGCTCAAACACTCTCAACTGTCTTTCATGCCTAAGGCAGGACTAGAACTCACAGTCTCCTGATGATTGACCCAAAGTCACCCAGCTGTCTTTCATGCCAGAGGCAGGACTAGAACTCACAGTCTCCTGGTGATTGGCCCAAAGCCACCCAGCTGTTTTTCATGCCAGAGGCAGGACTAGAACTCACAGTCTCCTGGTTTCTAGGCCAGCACTTTAACCAGTTTCCAAACTGGCTCTCTTTAAGTTATACAGAAATAGAAATGATGGAATGTATAGAAACAATACTTTCAGGAATATGCTCTCGAAGAGAGCTGACATTTTCCCTTTGGGCGCAACTTCCCATCTTCTGCTTAAATGTAGTTGGATTATTCTTCGCCTTGATTAGCGGGGATGTATTTATGCAGCCGCCTTTCTAAAATTATGAATTCAATCATCGCCCAGTGCTAAAGGTGGCAGTATGAAGCTCTCTGTTGATTTAATATCTGAGGGTGAGCCTTTGAGTCAAAAGCCTGAATTACATTAGAAGTGCCTGGATTTGAAACTGCTTTGAAACCAAACAGTACAGCGAATAAATCTGATAATGCATTTTAAAAACTGAGACGGGCAAGGAGAAGGAGCGGGCGGGCGGGCGAACGGTGGGGATGATAGATAAACGCTATCTATCTGTAACAGTGTGATCCCAGTGTTTTCGATCAAACCGCTGCTCCTTTCAAAGGGGCTGCATCCAGGAACTTTTCCTCATTCGGGGTTAAATGAAGAATTTTGATCGCCTTCAGCATGACAAACGAGCTGTATCTCTCTCTTTCCCTCCCCTCCCCTTCCCTTCAGTGTTTTTTTTTTTTTTTTTTTTTTTTTTTTTTGGAACTTGTCCTACTTAGCGATGGGCAAAATTTGTCCTACAGCTGAGGAATGGCATCTCAAAATATTCTATTTCTTTTGTGTCTCTGGAAACGTGACAGGTTCTGGGAAGCCCTGATCCTATAGACATCCCTTGCCTGATGTTCCTTCTTCTCTGCTAACTCATCCCTGTAACCTAGTTCATTCGTTCATTTGGATTGCATTTAAATGCAAGGTTCCAACTGTTTTTGCAATAACATGGGAAAGGGGTTTTCTCCCTTCTCTCCCCACCCCCCGGATACTGGCACCAGCAAAAGTAGACTGTTTAATATACTTTCCCCAGCATTACTGTTATTCATCAGGCTGTCAGCAAAAACCCTCTGGCAGCAAAAACCAGCCAGTTCAGTTCAACTCAAGCTGATTTGGACACTAAAAATGCATGGGGACATCCCCTAAAGCAGGGGTCTCCAAACTTGGCAACTTTAAGACTTGTGGACTTCAACTCCCAGAATTCCTTGCTGAGGTGAGGAATTCTGGGAGTTGAAGTCCACAAGTCTTAAAGTTGCCAAGTTTGGAGACCCCTGCCTTAAAGGCACCCAAAGCAATCACTTTGAATTGAATTTCCATATCAAACATTTAGGAATCCAGCTTTGCATTCCTTAAATTTGACACGGAGGCAGGATGACATTCCAGGGATTAGTGACAGGAGGAAAGGAGGAGTTTTCTTTTAGTGGTTTGTTTCAACAACAACAACAACAACAACACTTGAACCATACTTGAATACCATCGGCATTGACAAAATCACCGTCAGTCAATTGCAAAAGGCAGCTTGACTTGGAATTCAGTTGGATGACTGTGCAATGAACCATAATAATAAAAGCAAGCCAAGGCAGTGCCGATAGTAATAGGCACCTTGGGTGCAACTCCAAAACAACTGGAATGCCACTTCAACACCAGCATTGACAAAATCACCATGTGTCAATTGCAAAAGGCAGTTTTGGTTGAAACAGCTTACATTCTGTAACTATGTTTTTAGCACCATCAAACCACACCTGCCTATCCCAAGTCCTTGGGAAGGACTCAATAGATGGACACAAATGCCAAATTGAGTCTGAACATCTGGTTGACTCTGCAACGAACCATAATAATAAAATCAAGCAAAGGTAGTACCGATTGTAATTGGCGCCTTGGGTCCAATCCCAAAACACCTGGGACACTCCTTGAATATCATCGGCATTGACAAAACCATCACCAGAATGGAAGAGTTGAAGTCCATACTGGAATATCACCATCGTGTCTCCTGTAACCTTTTGTTCCTTTGACTAAACAGATCTAGTTTCTTTAACCCTTTGTCAACCATCCCATTGGCATATGCAGTGAAAGAAACTCCAGAGGCAATGCATAATTTCATTTGGACTTTTCTATGTCTGTAATTTATGTGGTGCACGGTTGAGTGAGGCGTCTTATTGGTTGATTGGGGAGTTGATGACCAGCTATTAAGTGGTTGGCTGTTGTTTCCTTGTGCTGCCAAGTCCTCAGTTCCTAAGTATCTGATAGGCTGGTAGTAAATCAGCAACTCCTATTGACTGATGAGGGGTCCATTTCTCAGGTTTCAATCATTTCCCTGGCTGTTTTTGTACCTACTGGGCCAACAAACTTAATACCTGTGAAATTGAAGGCACATGCTTTTTCATTGAAATGCAAGGCTACCAATGAGTTCAGGTCTCCTGGTCTGACTGCTCATTTGTGTTATTTTATATCTTTTATCTCTTTGTCTATGTCATTCATGAAAATGAGGGTGAAAACTGGAGCCTGAGGTGTTGTATTGGATCCATCCCTTCACAAAGAAATACGTCCATTATGTATTGAGTATGATTGTTTAACTGCAAATCTACCTGGGAGTAGGACCATCCATCTTGCATAGAAGGCTACGGTCAATTTTATTGAATGCCTTATTGATGTTAAGCACACTAAATGCCTAACGTTTCCTTGATCTACTAAGCCAGTCACTTAATATATAAAAAAGTAATAAGATTTGTCTGGTATGATTTATTTTTATCAAATTCATCCTAGAGTCCGGTAAACCTCTTTGTTCATTTCTAAGCGCTTACAAAGTTACTGCTGGAATACTGTCTTCTAGTATTTTCCCAGGTATTGAGGTCAAGATCAAACCTATAATATTATGGGTTCACTCCCCAGCCCCTTTTCAAATTAAAAAAAAAATTGAAAGTTAAGTTTTGTCCAATCTTCAAGCATATCCACTGTAATCCAGAGATGACCAAATTCACTTCCTGAACCATTTCTGTTAAGATGTTGAGATTCTAGAAAAAGTGCAGAGAAGAGCAACAAAGATGATGAGGGGACTGGAGGCTAAAACATATGAAGAAGGATTGCAGGAACTGGGTATGTCTAGTTTAATGAAAAGAAGGACTAGGGTTGATGTGAAAGCAGTGTTTCAATATCTACCACAAAGAAGTGTGGAGGGGTCAACTTATTTTTCAAAGCACCAAAAAGCAAGACAAGAAGTGATGGATGGAAACTGAACAAACAAAGAAGCAACCTAGAATTTAGGAGAAACTTCTTAACAGTAACCTAACTTCCCTTCAGAAGTTGTGAGTGCTCCAACACTGGAGGCTTTTAAGAAGGGACAGGACAACCAGTTGTCAAAAGTAGTATAGAGTCTCCTGCTTGAGCAGGAGGTTGGACTAGAAGACCTCCAAGGTCCCTTCCAACCCTGTTATTCTATTCTATTCTATTCTATTCTATTCTATTCTATTCTATTCTATTCTATTCTATTCTATTCTATTCTATTCTATTCTATTCTATTCCATTCCATTCCATTCCATTCTCCCATGTTAGTAAACATAAGTTTCACTGTAACGGATCTTCTAGTTCAGGGGTCCACAACCCCCAGCCAACAATCCAGGACCAGGTCATGGCCTGTTGGGAACTGGACCACAGAAGTAGTGGGCAAGTGTGTGTGTGTGTGTGCAAAACGATCTCCCTCTCTCCTCCCACCCTCACCGTCAAAAGTAACCCCTCTTACTGTAGCTATAATGGGACATTCAGTGTCCTAATATTACCCAATATTGTCCCACTATTATTGGGACATTCAGTATCCCCTATTACCATACCACCCTATCACCCTAGCAGTTCAAAAACATGCAAACGCGAGTAGATAAATAGGTACCACTTCGTGGGAAGGTAACAGTGTTCTGTGCATCTCAGCCTACAGTCATGCTGGCCACATGACCACAGGAAGTGTCTTTGGACAATACTGGCTCCCTTGACTAGGAAACAGAGATGACCCCCCACCCTCTAGAGGTCAGATACAACTGGTCAGGGGAAGAATTTATTTTATTACCGTAACAGTGTGTTTCCTGGTTGCTGTGATCACCTGTCCAAAATATTTAGTCTACATTTTTTTTTACTTGGTTGAGCAGTCTGTAGAAGACTCCCATCACAGCAATATTTTTGTATTATTATGATTATTATTATGAATATGATTATGATGATTATGATTATTTTATTATTGTTGTTGATGATGTTGTTTGTTGTGGTTGTGATTGTTATTAATTAAACATGAAACTCAATCAACTGAACATTTTAAAATGTATCACAAATATTACTGACTGGCTCTAATGGTTGTTACTATTACTATTATCTCTTTTATTCATTAAACATGAAACTCAGTCAACTGAACATTATTATTATTGTTGTTGTTGTCGTCATTTCTTTTATTGATTAAACATGAACTTCATTAAACATGAATATTATTATTATTATTATTATTTACTTTATTCATTAAACATGAAACTCAGTCAACTGAACATTCAAAAATGCATCACAAATACCATTGACTGGTTCTAATGGTTGATACAGGTTGCTGCCAGCGTCCTAAGTATCAACCAAGTACCTTCTTAAGATGTACGATGTTCCAAGTAGTGCAGTTTTTTGCAGTTCTGCTGGTGTTATTGCAGGAAGCTGCAATTTGTTGATGTATCTTATAAAATTCTTGGACATGGTACCAAGTGCCCCGATGACAATGAGTATCACAGTTATATGTTTCATCCATAGCCATGTAGTTTCAATGGCCAGGTCACAATATTTCATGACTTTTTCCAATTCTTTTTCTTCGACTCTGGCATCTCCTGGTACCGCGATGTCAATAAATTGTATGTTTCGGTTTTTGATAACTGTAATATCTGGCGTGTTGTGTTCCAAGTGACGATCCGTCTGAATTCAAAAGTCCCACAAGATCTTCACCTTCTCATTTTCTATAACTTTTTCCACTTTGTGTTCCCATGACTTTTTGGATATAGGTAAGTCATATTTTTTACATAATGACCAGTGGATTAATTTAGCAACTTGGTCATGTCTAGCTTTGTAATCGCTTTGTAATAGGTTTTTATTATTAAATTAAATTATTATTATTATTATTATTATTATTATTATTATTATTATTATTATTATTTATTATTATTATTATTATTATTATTATTATTATTATTATTATTAGTTAATCTTTAGTGAGATTCACAGCCTTTGAGGCTGGTTAATAGCTCAGCAGCTCGAGTCCTAACCAAGGACCTAGGAACTGTTAAGGTATCGTCAGAGGATGTAAGAGGATGTATTATTATTATTATTATTATTATTATTATTATTTAATCTTTAGTGAGATTCACAGCCTTTGAGGCTGGTTAATAGCTCAGCAGCTCGAGTCCTAACCAAGGACCCAGGAACTGTTAAGGTATCGTCGGAGGATGTAAGAGGATGTATTATTATTATTATTATTATTATTATTATTATTATTATTTAATCTTTAGTGAGATTCACAGCCTTTGAGGCTGGTTAATAGTTCAGCAGCTCGAGTCCTAACCAAGGACCCAGGAACTGTTAAGGTATCGTCGGAGGATGTAAGAGGATGTATTATTATTATTATTATTATTATTATTATTATTATTATTTAATCTTTAGTGAGATTCACAGCCTTTGAGGCTGGTTAATAGCTCAGCAGCTCGAGTCCTAACCAAGGACCTAGGAACTGTTAAGGTATCGTCATCAGATGATAAGGTATCAGATGTAAGCTGTTCCAAGTAAGGTGTTTTTTTTGTAAAGTCAAAATGTTCAAATCCGGCAAATTTAGAATTTCTAAATAGCGGGGTAGCCCTTTGGGTATTGCTCCAAGGGTTCCAATTACAATTGGGACAACACACAATTTCTTTTTCCATTATTATTATTATTATTATTATTATTATTATTATTATTATTATTTAATCTTTAGTGAGATTCACAGCCTTTGAGGCTGGTTAATAACTCAGCAACTCGAGTCCTAACCAAGGACCTAGGAACTGTTAAGGTATCGTCGGAGGATGTAAGCTGTTCCGAGTAAGGTGGTTTTTTGTAGAGTCAAAATGTTCAAGTCCGGCAAATTTAGAATTTCTAAATAGCGGGGTAGCCCTTTGGGTATTGCTCCAAGGACTCCAAGGGCTCCAATTACAATCGGGACAACACACAATTTCTTTTTCCACAGTCGCTCAACTTCAATTTGCAAGTCCCGGTACTTTGTGATTTTTTTCTTGCTGCTTATCTTCAATCTGTGCATCACCAGGAATTGCAATGTCAATGAACCATTCTTTTTTCTTTTCAACTATTGTTATGTCAGGTGTGTTGTGGACCTTTATTATTTTTTATTTATTATTATTATTTTATGTATTATTTTATGTATTATTATTATTATTATTATTATTATTATTATTATTATTATTATTATTATTTTGCTTAACATAATAAGCAATATCCACCCAAAACATTTTCACTAGGGCTTTCTCCTTGGCATCATGAATTTTCATACAGATATAGACTCAAAACAAGGTATAGTTGTTTATATTTGTGCTGTGGTACTGGCTGTATATTTCTAGAATTTTTCATGATCCCCCAATTGCAAGCCAAAAGCCTTGAGACTAAGTTGGAGAATAATTTAAATTGGCCTTGGAAATACAAAAAATAAAAACAAAAAACCAAAACAGATATTCCCTGATCTGGAAGGAAATAGCTTGACTTATTTATAAGACAATGCAAGAAAGAAGAGAAAAAGCTTGGTTATCACTTGTTAAATATTTTTTTCCCCAAAAAATACACATGTCCTTTCATTAAAATCTAAAAATCTGTCTCTGTTTGAGTTCGGGGATTTGCTGTGATAGGGCTGTGCTGATTTTTCAAAGAGATCTGATTCAACAGATGTTTAATCCAAGTGCCACTTCCAAGCATGTCCATCAAATAATTTTGGTGGTCCACTTTTAATGGACGAAATGGAACAGCGGTGTAGTTCCATCATCAGAAGTGACTTCTTCTGCCCCAGTGGAAAAGATCTTCTCCATCAGAAGTGTTGATCAAAGCAAACTGGGACCACCTAGTGTTCTGACCCAGCTCCCCAAACATGGCAAACCTTCTGTATTTAAATCAATTATTCCTTTATTAGGAGCACCAGCAGCCCTGGCAAAAAGTTTCTCTCTCACCGGAAGCTAACAAGTCTGTTTGGCAGGGAGATGAATAGTTGTCTGCTACATCTATTCATCTCCGCCCCCTGCCTTTTATCCCCAGAACTAGGGTGGGGCTTCGGTAGCAGCGGTGGCTCTTCCGTCCCAAGGACCAGCCCATAGATTTCCATTGCTCTCCCCTCCCCTGCCTTCTGCACATCCGCGCATCAGGCACTGGACCCAGCTGTTCCTAGTCTTCCCCATCAGCCACCTTCAGACCTGGTAGCTGTTGACTCTCCATCTGAGGGCTGACAGATGACCCAGGCACCACCTCTGTCTCTCTTTCTCTGCCAGCTCCATTCCCTCTTCCCCCTTGGAGCTCTCAGGTTGCCTTGATGCTGACCTTGACTTCCACCCCTCCTCCTCCTCTGATTCGGCTGCTGGAGGGGCCATCAGCCAACAGACCACAACATCTAGGTCAGTGATGGCTAACCTTTTTGCCATCGTGTGCCAGGAGAGGGGGGGCAGGGGAGGGTCGCGCACGCATGTGCCCACGTGCATGTGTGCACAACCCCCTCCCCCCTCCCCCCCGCTCCTGGCACATGATGGCCTGGTAGGCCCGTTTTTCTTTCTTACCTGGTTCCAGATCCTCTCTGTGTATCTGGGAAGGGCAAAAACAGCCTTTCCCACTCCCTTGGAGGCCCTACGGAGGTGGAAAGGGCCAATTTCCCAACTCTCAGTGGGACAGGAAGTGACATTTTTTGCTGTCCCCAGCCTCCAGAACCTCTCTAGGAGTCTCTAGGAGCCTCTCTAGGAGTCTCTAGGAGCCTCTCTAGGAGTCTCTGGAGGCTGGGGACAGGAAAAAAAATCACTTCCTGTCCCACCGGGAGTCGGGAAATGGGCCCTTTCAGCCTCTGTAGGCTCCTTCCTCAGCCTCCTCGCTGTCCAACTCTGCTGCCAGCTCTGCAGACTGCTGGCGGACCACAATAGGTACCTTGTTGAATGGTACAACTGACATCCAGGTGTTCCCAGG
Organism: Arizona elegans; assembly: GCA_022577455.1. Lineage (NCBI taxonomy): Eukaryota > Metazoa > Chordata > Lepidosauria > Squamata > Colubridae > Arizona > Arizona elegans. The sequence goes on from JAKOOJ010000053.1 coordinate 2,094,654, forward strand.
AAAACAGAGCATCTCTGCAAGGTTCATGATCTGCAGAGGTGTATGTTTGGCACTAAGTGAGGCTGTATCGTTTCAGAATGGGCTTGTTCTGGGTGGGAACAGCCAGAACATGATCTGCAAATTTTGCAAGCCAACCTTGCATGTTATTGGTATGTATGGTCCATATTTGGGGATTAATGAATTCAAATCAAACTGCAAATTGTGTGCTTTTTTTTTTTAAAGTAGTTCAATCAAGTTTTATTGGATACTTGAGCACTGAATATATCCAGAGTTCCCATGGAATGGTGGACTCAAAACGTAGGACCCAAAGCAAATAAAACTCACTACAGTGATTTATTTAGCAGTACATATTGGAGAAGGTATGAATGAATTGCAGAAGACACATCCCTGTAGACAAAGAGATGTCCCCATATCAGTGGTGGGATTCAGCCAGTTTGGGCTGGTTCAGGTGAATCGGTAGTTAAATTGCTGGCTGGCCCCACCCCTTCCTGCCCCGCCCCTTCCACGAACCCCCATGCAACCCATTTTGGCTCCCAGGAAAGTGCAGGGAGGCCTCTTAGGCCCAAAACGGGGCATGGGGGTGTGGTGCAGCCCCCCTTGGCCCGTTTTTGCTCCCAGGAGGGTGCAGGAAGGCCTACTAGGCCCAAAGCAGGGCGCGGGGGGTGCAGTGCATCCCTCCCTCCCCCGTGATCCATTTCTGCTCCCCGGGGGGTTCAGGAGGCCAAGTGCTGCCTGTCACACACCCATGGCCACACCCACCATGGCCAGGCCCACCCAGCCAGTCATTAGGGCAGAGAACCGGTTGTTAAATTATTTGAATCCCACCACTGCCCCCATATGTATACATTTCAGAAAGAAGGAGAATTGGAAGGGACGTTGAAGGTCTTCGAGTCCAACCCCCTGCTCAAGCAGGAAACCCTATACCCGTGATGGCGAACCTATGGCACGCATGCCACAGGTGGCACGCGGAGCCATATCTGTGGGCACGCAAGTGTTGCACTAGCTCAGCTCCAGCGGGCATGCGCACGCCAGCCAGCTGATTTTCAGGCCTTCCAGTTCCACCGGAAGTTGGGAAATGGGCTGTTTCCAGCCTCTGGAGACCCTCTGGGTGGTGGGGTGGGGAAGGCTGTTTTCAGCCTCCCCAAGCTCCAAGAAAGCCTCTGGAGCCTGGGGAGGGCAAAAAAATGGACCTACCTGACCCACCGTGTCATCACGTGCCAAAAGCGGGGAAAGCACGGGGGTGGGGGTCATGCACACATGTGGGGGGGGGCAGGGCGCATTGAATTGTGGGCGTGAACATGCCCACATGCAATCCCCCCACCCCCCCCCCCCCCGCTTTTGGCACGCAAAAAGGTTAGCCATCATTGCCCTATACCATTCCAAAAAAAAAAGAAAAAGATTGTCCAATCTCTTTGTAAAAACCTCCAGTGTTGGAGCATTCACAACTTCTGGAGGCAAGTCGTTCCACTGATGAATTGTTCTCCCCGTCAGGAAATGTCTCCTTCATTCTAGGTTGCCTCTCTCCTTGATTCGTTTCCATCCGTTGCTTCTTGTCATGCCAAAATTGCTGATTTGATCCTGGATGAAGACACTCCCCACCACACACATTTCTTCCCCACCCCCTCAAAGTTCGGTCTGACAGATTTGAACAGAGTGCTTCTAATAAAAAGTAAAACCTGTACATTTGCTTTTCAAGGAACATTAGAGTCCGTGCACAAAAGGTCCTATTAGTTCTGCTTTTCCAATTTTCAGCAGGGTGACATTATGAACAACGAGAGGTTGGGTGTTGTTGTTGTTTTTTTTTTCCCCTCCGACTTACTCAAATGTCTTCTTGTCCTCCTTGACAAGCCCTGCCAGGCTCTTGCGCTCAGTCCCTCTTTCCAGTTGAGGCAGCAGATGCGGCTGAAGGAAGACAAGGCGCACGTCTTCGGCGGAGCAGGTGAAAGATTCACAACTGAGTGTATCATCTCTTCAGGCTTGCATAGCTGAATTGAGCACATCCATCAATCACCGGCCTCCGTTCTTGTTAGGGAGCAAATATGCTCGCCACCTGGTCCAGTTGTTATAATAAGCCCTTCTCCAGACTATAAATGAATCTACTTCTCAGAGCCCAGGACCAAGTGAGAGGGAATTAAATGACCTTGGAACAAGACGCTTTGATGCCAGGAAGAAGTTGACATTTTATACGGAAGAGAATCTGAGGTAGACACCTGGAAAAGAAGTTCGGGGAGTGATAATTTATTTTTAATATTTCCTACCCAACTCAGAGATGAACGTTTTCATTGTTTTTTCCCTCTTGTTCTCTGTCTCTGTCTGTCTGTCTGTCTTTCTCTTTGTGTGTCTACCTTTGTCTCTGTCTTTCTTTCTCTCTCTCTCTCTCTCTCTCTCTCTCTCTCTGTGTGTGTGTGTGTGTGTGTATCTGTCTGTCTGTCTGTCTGTCTCTATCTCTGTGTCTCTCACTGACTCTTTCTGTTTCTCTCTCTCTCTCTCTCTGTCTTTTTTTCTCTCTCTTTCTCTCTCCAACTCTTTCTATCTCTCTGCCTCTCTCTTTTTTTTTAAAAAAAATTGATTTATATGCCACCCTTCTCCGGAGACTCAGGGCGGCTTACAATGCGTTAAGCAATTGCCTTCATACTTTTGTATATTTATACAAAGTCAGCTTATTGCCCCCACAATCTGGGTCCTCAATTTACCTACCTTAGAAAGGATGGAAGGCTGAGTCAACCTTGAGCCTGGTGAGATTCGAACTTATGGTAATTGCAGACAGCTGCTGTTAATCACAATGCTATCAATCTGCTGAGCCACCAGGCCCTCTTTCTATCTGTCTCTCTGTCTCTCTGTCTCTCTCCCTCTCCCTCTCTCTCTGTCTCTCTCTCTCTCTTTCTCTCTGTCTGTCTCTCTCTCACTCTCTCTCACTCTCTTCTTTTTTTCCTTCCCAGGTAAATTGCATGACACAAATATTTATGAATGTCAGACAGAAGATTCCTATAGCATTTGCTTAGCAAATGTGTTTCTTAATGAATTCTGCTATGCACAAGGGACCGGGGCTGTAATGAATAGGCCACTGTGAATTCCTGAGATGGCTGTCACTTTGAGATATGAGAATCATTTCTCTTTAGCAAAGAAGAACTTGGATATGTGCATATTTAGGAAGCTCTGTTTCCCAGTACTTTTAGAGCAGGCAGAATGATTTGGCAACTGAGGCAGAAGTCAAGTGATTCTAGGTTACACTTCAGATATCTTGAAAGAACAAATGAGCATTCCAGGGAGATGGAAGGGATTTCAGTTTGTGCTATGTTTATTTGCAAAACGGAGAACTTGCTTAGGGCAGTTACTCAATTTATTTGGGCATATGAGATGGGAAGGGCATGTTCTGTCCCCGTCTCACACACGCACACAAACAGATAATCAGGGGTTAAATAAAAGTGGCAGATAACAAATTCCTTCGATAAGAGGATTGGCAGCAACCCAGTAACTGCTTGCCAAGAACTTTACTCATAGAGGGAGGGGTTGTTCCTCCGACAGATAAACCCAAACAAGATACACACAGTTCAAGAATTGTCAAGTCCAGTCCGTATTAAATCCAATGTTGTTTCAAAGATACAATGTGACTCGCTAGTAGTTAGTTTTGTCCGTCACAGAGTCTGAATGGCCACCTCACCCCCTTTTATCCCCTGTGGGGTGTGGTCCAGTGACTCAGCTTAATCTCTGGCATGCCTCCTTTTCTGCTGCGTGTGCCTGTCTTTCTGACGCTGGCGTGGATCCAGCCAAGACTTATCTCTGTCACTGTCCGACTGCGAGGAGATACCTGGCTCCTGGCCAATCTCTTCTCCTTCGAGAGACACCTGAGGCATTGCCAGAGAGGAGGGTCGTGGAGATGGAGGCCTGGCCAACTCCTCTCCTTCATGTTCAGAGCCTTCTCCCTCCGATAAATCAGCCTCGGGGGTCAGAGTCACAACAGGGCAGCAATTTCCAAGGAAGGCATCCCAGCATATACAATAGTAGAGTTGGAAAGGACCTTGAAGGTCTTTTAGTCCAACTCCCTGCTTGAATAGGAGACCCTATACCAGTGATGGCTAACCTTTTTGCCGTTGCATGCCAAAAGCAGGGGGAATGCAGGGGGGTTGCACGTATGCGTGCCCACACCCATAATTCAATTCCCCCCTGCGTCCTGCCCCCGCATGCATGCCCAACCCCTCCACGCTCCCCACGCTTTTGGCACGTGATGGCAAAAAGGTTACCGGGGGGCCCGGTAGGCCTGTTTTTCACCCTCCCCAGGCTTCAGAAGCTTTCATGGAGCCTGGGGAGGGCGAAAACAGTCTCCCCTCCAGAGTCTCTCCAGAGGCCGGAAGCAGCCCATTTCCTAACTGAGCCTGGAAGGCCCGAAAATCAGCTGGCCGCCACGTGCACGCACATTGGAGCTGAGCTAGGGCAATGCTCATGTGCCTACAGATATGGTTCCGTGTGTCACCTGTGGCACGTGTGCCATCACAGCCCTATACCATTCCAGACAAATGGCTGTCCAGTTTCTTTTTGAAAACCTCCAGTGATGGAGCACTATAACTTCAGGAGCCCATTCCATTGGTTGATTGCTCTCACTGTTAAAAAAATTCTCCTTAGTTCTAGGCTGGATCTCTCCTTGATTAGTTTCCATCCATTACTTACTTACTTACTTACTTACTTACTTACTTACTTACTTACTTTATTTATTTATTTATTTATTTATTTATTTATTTATTTCATGTATTTATATGTCACCATTCTCCCGAAGGACTCAGGGTGGCGAACACAAGTTAAGAAACAAGTACAATAAAATCATAATTTAATCCAAATAATTAATTAATAGTAAATAATAAAGCCCGGAATCAGTCTCAGCCTATTTGTTTGAAAAGCCAAGTCTTCACGTCCCGACGGAAGGAACGGAGATCAGGAGCCATCTGGAGCTCAGTAGGTAATTCATTCCAGAGGGTAGGAGCACCCACAAAGAACGCCCTACCTCTGGGCACAACAAGGCGACATTGGCCCGCCATCGGAATCCTGAGGAGAGCGGCCCTATGTGAGCGAACAGGACGGTGAGAGGCAGGCAGGAGAAGGTCCTGCAAATATCCTGGACCTAAGTCATGAGGTCTTGTCCTGCTTGTACTTCTTGTCCTGCCTTCAGATGCATAAAATTTAACAGAATAACAGAGTTGGAAGTGACCTTGGAGCTCTTCTAATCCAACTCCTTGCTTGAGCAGGAGACCTTATACCATTTCAGATAAATGGTTGTCCAGTCTCTTTTTGAAAACCACCAGTGATGAAGCATCCACAACTTCTGAAGGAAATCTGTTCCACTGATTAATGGTCCTCACTGTTAGAAAATTTCTCCTTGGTTCTAAGTTGATTCTCTCCTTAATGTGTTTCTATCTATTGTTTCTTGTCCTACCCTCAGGTGCTTTGGAGAATAGGTTGACCCTCCTCATTTTTGTAGGAGCCCCTCAAATATCAGAACACTGTTATGTCACCACTAGTCCTTCTTTTCACTAGACTTAACGTACCCAATACCTGAAACTGTTCTTCGTATGTTTTAGCCTCCAGCCCCCTAATCAACCTTGCTGCTTTTCTCTGCACATGGTCCCAAATTGTGTGTTTACCACCAGGGCTATACATTTAAGACTCACATTGGAAATGATACCAGATGTGAAGTTCTCTCTAGAAGAAGCTACATCGAGTCAATTTCAAGTAAGATATCAGTCCCAGCATGGGAGTAAAACTGTGTATGAGCCAACAGTGTGCAGCAGCTGCCAAAAAAGCCAACACAGTTCTAGGCTGCATAAACAGAGGGATAGAATCAAGATCACGTGAAGTGTTACTACCACTTTATAAGGCCTTGGTAAGGCTACACTTGGAATACTGCATTCAGTTTTGGTTACCACAATGTAAAAAAGATGTGGAGTCTCTAGAAAGAGTGCAGAGAAGGGCAACAAAGAAGATTAGGCAACTGGAGGCTAAAACATATAAAGAACAGTTGCTGGAATTAAGTATGTCTAGTTTGATGAAAAGAAGGACCAGGGGTGACATGATAGCACTGTTCCAATATCTCAGGGGCTGCCACAAAGAGAAGGGAGTCAAGCTATTCTCCAAAACACTTGAAGGCAGGACAAGAAACAATTGGTGGGAACTAATCAAGGAGGGAACTTCAAACTAAGGAGAAATTTCCTGACAGTTAGAACAATTCATCAGTGGAACAACTTGCCTCCAGAAGTTGTGAATGCTCCAACACCGGAAGTTTTTAAGAAGATGTTAGATAACCATTTGTCTGAAATGGTGTAGGGTTTCCTGCCAAAGCAGGGGGTTGGACTAGAAGACCTCCAAGGTCCCGTCCAACTCTCTTATTCTGTTTTCTGTTTTCTGTCGTTCTGGTGCTACCAGATTTCCAAGCATTGTTCAGCTCTTGATTACTGTGTTTCCCCGAAAATAAGACCCTGTTTTTTTGAACCCGGAAATAAGTGCTTGGCCTTATTTTCAGGGAGGTCTTATTATTTTGGGGTGCATGGAGCAAGATGGGGCTCCTCTTGCCATCTTACCTGATTTCCAGCTCTGTGTTTAAATATTTTCAGGGAGGGCTTATTTTCAGGGAGAGACTTATTTTAGCGCATGCTCTCAAAAGCCCGATTGGGTTTATTATCAGGGGATGTCTTATTTTCGGGGAAACAGGGTATGATATTTTTCTTAATGATCTGGTGGGGAATTTTTTTTTTTTGTTTTGTTTGTTTTTTACTTACACATGTGGCTGACAGATTTTGATTTGTGATTCTCAGTTCTGCCTTTATATCACTGCAGTGCACCTGACTTCTAATAAAACTATACCTTTCTCAACAAACGAAACTAAGGATTGTGTCTACTTAGAGGCCTGAGTGTTTAGCAGGTCTGACAGGAAACTAATCAAGGAGAGAGCCAACCTAGAACTAAGGAGAAATTTCCTGACAGTGAAAACAATTAATCAATGAAACGACTTGCCTCCAGAAGTTGTGAATGATCCATCACTGAAGGTTTTTCTGAGAAGAAATTAGACAACCATTTGTCTGAAATGGTATGGGGTTTCCTGCCTGAGTATAGGGGTTGGACTAGAAGACCTCTAAGATACCCTTCCAACTCTGTCCTTCTGTTCTTCTAATCTGTGGGATTTCTGTACAGGTAGTCCTCAACCTACGACTGCAACTGAGCCTAAAATTTATGTTTATTTATTTATTTATTTTATAATCTTGTATGCTGCCCTCTCTCCCAAGGACTCAGGACGGCTCACATCGATAAAAAACATATAAAATTCAGTATTCAAATATAAAAACCAATAAAATCCCCTTTAAAAAAACCCCTTCAGTTGCTAAGTAAGAACTTTGTTAAGTGAGTTTTGCCCCATTTTACGGCTTCTCTTGCCACTTGTGTTAAGTGAATCCCTGTAGTTGTTTAATTAGTAACACGGTTACTAAAAATTTTGGGCAAAAATACACAGATGGCTAGAAAAGATAATAGGGAAACATGCAGATTTTAAACCTGAACTGTTTTTATTAGGGATGATATCAGAAAAAAATTGATAAGAGAAGTATGTATTTAGTATTACATGTTTTACTACCGGTTCTCTGAACTACTCAAAATTTCCGCTACCGGTTCTCCAGAACTGGTCAGAACCTGCTGAAACCCACCTCTGGATCACGTGACCCCGGGACACTGCAACAGTCATAAATGTGAGTCAGTTGTCGTTCATCCGAATGGAAATCACATGACCATGGGGAGGCTGCAAGGGGTCGTAAGTGTGAGAACCGGTTATAACTTTGTTCGGTGCCGTTGTCACTTCAAACGTCACTAAGTGAAGCGTCGTAAGTTGAGGACCGCCTGCATCGTGGTAGATGCCAGAGGTCAGAGTCTATGGTTCGAGGTAAGCAAACTCTGTCCCTCACCACGAATAGACTCTTGCTCGATTTAACCTGTAAACGGGGAATGAAGGTACCAGCGATGGACATTGCATGACATGTTCCATTTTCTGAATTGAGTCAACCTGGAATTCGGCTTCTCTGGACATCTGCAGTAATTACAGCTCTCACCTCATCACCAGACCCGTGTGGGGAATGACTTTCACCCAGTTGTTTGCGAAGCAAGAAAATTGCTTTATAGTAGTGCTGCTTCGGAGAACGGCACTCCCTAAAGAAGAGATTTATTCCATCAGAGTGCGGGGCATGAATCTCGATGAGATGTGTGCGACTTTCGTAACCGGCCTGATTTCATTTCTCATTTTATTGCCATGGACAGGGAAGTGGATTAAAGTACAGAATGTCAGTGTCACTTTAAAAAAGCATACTTTGGTTTTTCAGGGAAAGAAGGGGAGAGAAAAAAAGAAGAAATCAAAAAGGAAAAGAAAAAAAAAAAAGCTAAGAAAAGTTAGCATCTGGAGATAAGGCTAAAGGGACCGTCTGAAGGATGACTTCGGTTAACAGAATAACTGAGTTGGAAGGGACCTTGGAGGTCTTCTAGTCCAACCCCCTGCTCAAACAGAAGACTCTATACCCGTGATGGCGAACCTATGGCACAGGTGCCACAGGTGGTACACGGAGCCATATCTGTGGGCACGCGAGCATTGCCGTAGATCAGCTCCAGTGTGCATGTGCATGGCAGCCAGCTGATTTTCAGGCCTTCCAGGTTGACTGGAAGTTGGGAAATGGGAAAGGGAAGGTAGTCATTATAGGTGGCCCTCAACTCACAGCACTTAGTGACGGTTCAAAGTTTCCTCTCTCTCCCTCCCATTCAACTGCCAAAATTTTAAAACAGTACAGGTAGTCCTTGACTTACAAAACTTCATTTGGTGACTGTTTGAAGATAAAATAGCACTGAAAAAAGTTGACTTATGACCATTTTTCACACTTACAACCATTACTGCATCCCCACGATCATGTGATCGAACTTCGGACGTGCAGAAAATTGGCCATGGCAAGTTGTTCTGCAATGAGTTGAAAGTATAACGGCACTGAAAAGTTGACTTATGACCATTTTTCACACTTAAAACCATTGCAGCATTCCCACAATCATGTGATCAAACTTCAGACGTGATGAGTTGGCCATGGCAAGTTGATGTGCAGCAAATTGGCCATGGCAAGTTATCCCATTCCGGTCTGGAAGATGCCTTCACGATCTCCACGATTTTATATATAGATAATCACCTAGACAGATTTCAAGTGTCACTGAATGACGTCTGGGAAATAAAAAGAGAAATGTAGGAAGGAGTGTCAGATGTTGGCCCTGTCAGCAAATGTTTTGGCAACTTATGAAAAACACAAAGTTGTGAAATGGAATTGTGTTTCATTCAATTACCACCAAATCAAACCTCCTCTCATGTCTCCCAATTACTTATCATTTCACCTGGGTGACTGCTCCCCTTTGGGGATGAAAACTTCGGTGTTCTGACCCTTTTGAAATATTTATTCTTTATTTATTTATTAGCTATCTATCTATCTATCGTGTGTTTTCCGCTCCAGGCTGTATATCTGAGGAATTTTGAGAAAAGCCAAAAAGATTTCTGAAATGGCAATCACAAGTTGTCTCAGTTAAACTAATGTCAAAAGATTTATTTCCTCTCCAATTTCTAGCTAACCATAAGTTATTTTAAAAGAATGATTGGCCTTAAAAAAAGAAAAGAAAAGCACCAGCTGCGATAATTAAGTCTGATGTTTTATTAATCCGTTTTAAAAATATTTTTTTCTGTTCTGTTCTGTATGTCTATGGAGATTCTCAGTCATCCATGTTCTGTTTTTTTTTTTTTTTAAATTTGATTTATATGCCGCCCTTCTCCAGAGACTCAGGGCGGCTTACAATGCGCTAAGCAATAGCCTTCATCCTTTTGTATATTTATACAAAGTCATCTTATTGCCCCCACAACTGGGTCCTCAATTTACCTACCTTAGAAGGTAGGTTATTATATATATGTATGCAACAAATATATATATATATATATATATATATATATATATATATATATATATATATATATATATATATATGTTTTCTCAGGTTTTCGCGGGTGTTTGTATGTAGGTCTTTGGTTATTCGGGTCTTCTCCCACGTAAAATTGGAAGACACTTCCAATTTTACGTGGGAGAAGACCCGAATAACCAAAGACCTACATATATACATATTCTTACTTCTTTGTAGGGTTTATGTGTGTTTTTCCTCTAGCCAGGTTTCTCGTTACGTAGGAGAAACCTGGCTAGAGGAAAAACATATATATATAAAACATAAAACATATATATATGTTTTTCTTCTAGCCAGGTTATATATATTTGTTGCATACATATTTTACTTTTTATATTCTCCCCAATTTATGTTTAAAAAAAGAATTCTATTCTATTCTATTCTATTCTATTCTATTCTATTCTATTCTATTCTATTCTATTCTATTCTATTCTATCCTAGATGATTTGGCACAGCAGTCATGGGTCATGAAGGTGAACAGCAGAGGACTCAAGACACAGCCCTGTGGAGAACCTGTACTCAAGGAGATGTTAGGCTAAAGTGTCTCGTGTCAAGAGGAAGGGTTAAATTCCCAAAGGATCCAAAAATTAAATCAGTGTTTGGTGAACGTTGTCACTAGTATCTCAAGCAGGATTGCCTCCGCTTCAAAAAAAAAAAAAAAAACCGTTCAACATCTGCTCTCTCTTTTTTAAATAGACCTCTCTGTGAGTCAGAAGAAACTGTCGACTTCTGTAAAGACTCAGTTCATTAAAATCAACCTTGCTGCTAAAACAGCTGCACTCTTCTTTTAGACTCACCCAGAAATCAGAATAAAGAGGTTCTGCTTTAATTAATGGCCGAGAAACACATTAAATCTTACCCGTTTAAACTGGGTTAGGAAAAAAAAAAGGGGGGGGGAATTGGACTTAACGGTTCGTGGTGTCCGAATGAGGCACGACAAGTAACTCCGTTCAGCTGATTATTTCAAGGCCTTCTTTGATCTGGTTTCTCTCAGGGATGTCTGCAAGCTTGGGCAAAAAGGTCAAGATGGCGGCCACAATGATGTAATTAAAGGGCTGTCTGTTTGTTAAATGCATCAAGCATGCAAAGCACGTTAAAAAAATAAGATAATCCTTCTCCTCCTTCTTTCCCCTTCCCCTCTTCCTTCTTCCCCCTCCTTGCCTCCCATTCTTTTTCTCTCCTTCTCTTTGCCTTTCTCTTCCTCTTCCTCCTGTTCCCACCCTGCCTTCCATCTTCTCCTGCTCCTTCTCCTTTCCCCTTCTCCTCTTCCTCCTCCTCCCTCCCTCCCTGCCTCCCATCTTCTCCTTCTCCTTTCCCCTTCTCCTCTTCCTCCTCCTCCCACCCCGCCTTCCATCTTCTCCTGCTCCTTCTCCTTTCCCCTTCTCCTCTTCCTCCTCCTCCCTCCCTCCCTGCCACCCATCTGCCAAAAATTTAAAACAATACAAGTAGTCCTTGATTTAGAGCAATCCATTTAGTGACCATTATAATGGCACTGAGAAAGGTGACATGACTGTTTTTCACACTTATGACCGTTGCAGCATCCCCATGGTCACGTGATCAAAGTCGACACTTGGCAATTGACTCGTACTTATGATGGTTGCAGTGTCCCGGGGTCACATGATCCCCCTTTTGCGACTTTCCGACAAGCAAAGTCAATGGGGGAAGCCGGATTCACTTAACGACCATGTTACTAACTTAACAACTGCAGTGATTCACTTAACAACAGGAAAGGTCGTAAGATGGGGCAAAACTCACTGAACAAGTGTCCCGCTTAGCCACAGAAATGTCGGGTTCAATTGTGGTCGGAAGTCGAGGACTACCTATCGTTTCAAGCCGGCAAGTGTGGCTATCCATGTCAAATCTGTCTTTGTGTCTCTTTCATTTTTTACTGTTTGATTTAACCTGCACTTCTAATTTCTCCACCATCAAATCAGCCTGTTATTTTTGCATCCTTTTACTAATATGGCCTGGGGTAGTGGTGGGTTCCTCCCGGTTCAGCCCGGTTTGGCCGAGCCGGTAGCGGTGACGATATGACGTCACCGAACCGGTTCTCTTTGTTCAGGAGCTGGGCTCTCCCACCACCTCCTGAGTTATTCTTACCTTTTATTTGGCCCCGCCCCCAATCTATTTGCTGCCTCCTGAGTCCCAGCTGATAGGCTAGAATGAAAAAAAACTGTTTAAACTCTTGCTGCGGGGCTTCAAAGGGCCGCCCTACAGCTGATCAGTGTTAAAAGGCAGCGTGGTGGTAGACCAGTGTGCTTGAAAAACAAATGGGTAGACCGGTGCCTCCAAAAACAAATGGGTAGACCGGTGCCTCCAAAAATAAATGGATAGACTGGTGCTTCCAAAAACAAGTGGGTAGACTGGTACAGCTCTGCAAGCAGTTAAAAGCCTGGCAGACGAGTACCTCTGCTAAATCCTAAAGAATTGTCACATGACCATTAAACCACGCCCACAAAATAAGCCACACCCACAGAACCAGTAGTAAAAAAAATTAGAACCCACCCCTGGCCCGGGGGTAAAAATCCTTTTTTTTTTTTTTGGCATCCTTTCCTTAACATGTTCATTATTATTTCCATGTTCCTAATGTATGCACATTAGTAAGCACACCTGCGTGTGGCAGGGAAAGGCTGTTCCTATCTTGTTTTCATCAGCAGGTATGCTGTCTCTTAAAAATGCCCTTTTCCTGCATATTTTCTGAGTTCCGAATCTGCACTGAGAAATTCCCCCCCTCCCAAAAAAAAGAAAGAAAGAAAGAAAAGAAAAATGAGGTTGCAGAGAAAATGTATGCCAGCGCTTCTGTTAGGTTTCGGCGGTACAAATGTAGTAAATTCATGGAACAATTCAGACAAAGTTAATTTCTGGCGCTATCTCGTATTGCCAGCTGTGTGACAGCTCTAAACAATTTCCACATTAATATCTGTGTTCTGGAGGTACGGAGAGAGGTGAATCTTGGCGAACGATGGGTCAAAAGGAATTTCAAAGAAGAAATTGTGTTGCGCTGGGGTTCCTTGGGCCTCGCCTTCCGCGGACGTGCCTGCATGAAAGCAAACAAAATCTAAGGGATTGGCTGTTGGCGAAATATAAAAAGTTTTCTCCAGTTAGAACGAGTAGCAACTGGGTCAAAGAACTTGCTTCAGATTCATCGGTGTTTCATATATATCCTTTTTTGGGGAATAAAATGCTTTGCTCATTGGAATGATTGGTTGATATTTCCCTGTAATATTTCATGAAAAACTTTAAGGCACTCCCCTGGTTTTTCTTCTTTCTTTCTTTCTTTCTTTCTTTCTTTCTTTCTTTCTTTCTTTCTTTCTTTCTTCCTTCCTTCCTTCCTTCCTTCCTTTCTTTCTTTCTCCCTTCTCTCCCTCTCCCCCTCCCTTCCTTCTTTTCTCTCTCTTTTTCTGTCTGTCTGTCTAACTGTCTCTCTTTCTTTTCTTTCTTCCTTTCTTCCTTCTTTCCTTCCTTTCTCTCTATGTCTTTCTTTCTCCCTCCCTCCCTTCTTTTCTCTCTCTCTCTCTCTTTCTTTCTTTCTTTCTTTCTTTCTTTCTTTCTTTCTTTCTCCATTATTGAATTTCATTCTCTCATTCTATCTGTCTATCTATCATCTATCAATCTATCTTTATCTATCCACTTTTCTCTCCATTGTTCTATATCCATCCATCTCTTTCTGTCTCCATCCATCCATTTTTCTCTCTATTATTCTATATCCATCCATCCATCCATCATCCATCCATCCATCCATATACATATATCTGTCCATTCTCTCTCTTTCATCTCTCTCTTTCATATCTCTCTCTCTCACCCCTCTCTCTCTCTCCCTCCCTCTCTCTCTACACATACACACACACACACACACAGAGAGAGAGAGAGAGAGAGAGAGAGAGAGAGAGAGAGAGAGAGAGAGAGAGAGAGAGAGAGTCAATCTGAGACCCAGTTTGATTAGTAGCTGCTGATCCAGTTCCACAGAGGAATTATTGAGTCTGTCATCTGAACCTCCATAACTGTCTGGTTTGGCTCTGCAACCCAACAAGACAGACACAGACTTCAGAGGATCATTAGAACTGCAGAAAAAGCAATGGCTACCAACCTGCCTTCCATGGAGGACCTGTGTACTGCACGAGTCAAAAAGAGGGCTGTGAAAATATCTACAGACCCCTCGCATCCTGGACATAAACTGTTTCAACTCCTACCCTCAAAACGACGCTATAGAGCACTGCACACCAGAACAACTAGACACAAGGACAGTTTTTTCCCCAACACCATCACTCTGCTAAACAACTTATTCCCACAACACTGTCAAACTATTTACTAAGTCTGCACTACTATTAGTTTTCTCATCATTCCTATCACCCATCTCCTACCACTTATGACTGTATGACTGTAACTTTGTTGCTTGTATCCTTAGGATTTATATTGATATTGTTTCCTAGTATGATTTGATTGCTTATTTGCTCTCTATGACTATCGTTAAGTGTTGTACCTTATGATTCTTGACAAATGTATCTTTTCTTTTATGTACACCGAGAGCGTATGCACCAAGACAAATTCCTTGTGGGTCCAATCACACTTCGCCAATAAAGAATTCTATTCTATTCTAGTCTAGTCAAGGCATCAGGCAAGAAACCAGGAGGCTATGAGTTCTAATCCCACCCTGGGCAGCACTGATGCTAGCATTTGAAACGTAACAACATTTTAAAGCGCACTAAGATTTGTAAACTGTTTAAAACCCATTGTTGCTTCACTTCCCTTTGCATTTTACACTTCTTCCTCCTCCTGAACGTCTTCTTATTTTCTTTCCTAAAAGCGTGCTCTCCAGCGTTTAGAGCAGGCTTCGGAATCACAGCTAGAAATGTCCATCTGGATGAAATCAAGTGGAAAATGATTCTTACCTTGGAGAAGGTGGCTATGGCCAAGAGTCACAGGTCAATGTCAAGCTAAGGGCAACAAGAAAGGGCAGGATGGACAGAAGCTGGATGGGGTAGCTACGAAGGAGAAAATGAAAAGTTAACATATTATCTATTGAATTGAAAACCACAGCAGATGGAAACAATGACTCCTCCTTAGTCTTGAAAAAAAAATATGTCTCTGTTTACACACACACACACACACACACACACACACATACACACTTATAGAACTTTACTAGTCCCCCTTTATTTCTTTATCGGCGAAATATAAATTTGGTATAAAATAGTTTGTCGTGAATGCAACTGCTTGAGGGGTCCTGGATTGGAGCTGAAAGGCGAAAGGGATGCAGTATGCCAGTAGACCAGGTGTCTCGATAGAAAAACACTTAATATATATATTTCTTTATCAGCAATATGTGTGTGTGTGTGTGTGTGTGTGTGTGTGTGTGATAAAGAAATAAAGGTATGCTCCCTCCCATATTGGGGTAGACCAGGTGATTCAACAGAAACACACACACACACACACACACAGAGAAGAGAGAGAGAGAGAGATAAATACACACCGTGCTTTCCCAAAAATAAGATCTCCCCGGATAAGCCCTCCTCCAAAAATAAACCATCCTTTGAAAATAAGCCCTTCCCCAAAAATAAGCTATCCCCGAAAATATTTAAACTCATGTGTGGCTGGTCCCACCATTTCCTCTGGTTAGGGTTAGGGAGACAGAGCTGGAAATCAAGTAAGACGGCAAGATGAGCCCTGTCTTGCTCCATGTGCCCCAAAATAATAAGACCTCCTCAAAAATAAGGCCAAGCGCTTATTTTGGGGTTCAAAAAAATATAAGACAGGGTCTTATTTTCAGGGAAACACGGTCTCTCTCTCCCTCTCCCTCCCTCTCTCTCTCTCTCTCTCTCTCTCTCTCTCTCTCTCTCACTCTCTCTCTCTCTCTCTCTCTCTCTCTCTCTCTCTGTATCTCTCTGTATCTATATCTATGTATGTTTGTGTGTGTGTGTATGTATACAGATACATATATGTACACATATACATACATACATACATACATACATACATACATACATATATATATTCTATTGAAGTTCTAGAGGACTACAGTTGTTCTTTACTACCCTGTTCACCCAATTTGTTAGACTTAGTTGTCCTCCTAAATCAACCCACCCCCTCTTTATTTTCAAATGACTTCCCATAGAATTTGAAGCAACGGTCTCAAATTATGCAGTGGGAGATCCTCCGGCCCGGCTCATATGATTTCTGACACAGTTGTGATGGTTGTTATCCAAGTCCAGACATGCCTATTTTTGGTCCCATCTCTTCGTTACCCGAGCAAGTTTCTACTTCTGTGTTGTCACAACTCAGCTGGTAAATCATTCCTAGTGACATCTCCTCTGTTGAGATGTTCCTCTGAATATTTGAAGGAGTTGTTATTTTGCCGTTCTGCACTTTTCTTTTTTTCTGCTGCCTTTGCAAAAAATTCACAGGATTCTGGGAGGAGGTCATTATGTACAAGAAGACATAAAACTCAGTCTTGTGTCTTGGGTGGTGTTTGTCTCCTTTGTTCTGGGAACTGTGATAGAAGAAGGTGGCTCTAATGGGCATTGTCTGGAAGTCTTCTGTCTTTGACTAACTGTAGCAGAGAAATGGATACAGAAACCTAAGGAAGACGTAAAGAACTCTGTATGAGTTTTATTCATCAGAAGAGCCTCAATAAACTTGTGAAATGACTTTCCTATGTCCGAGAGAGGAGAGAATGAGAGTGAAAGAAGGGTGGAGAAGAGAGAGAGAAAAACAAAACAGAGAGAAGAAAGAAAGAAAGAAAGAAAGAAAGAAAGAAAGAAAGAAAGAAGGGAGGGAGGGAGGGAGGGAGGGAGGAGGAGGAAGGAAGGAAGGAAGGAAGGAAGGAAGGAAGGAAGGAAGGAAGGAAGGAAAGAAAGAAGGAAGAAAGGAAGGAAGAATGAATGAATGAAGGAAGGAAGGAAGGAAGGAAGGAAGGAAGGAAGGAAGGAAGGAAGAAAAAGGAAGGAAGGAAGGAAGGAAGGAAGAAAGGAAGGAAGGAAGGAAGGAAGGAAGGAAGGAAGGAAGGAGGAAGGAAGAAAGAAAGAAAGAAAGAAAGAAAGAAAGAAAGAAAGAAAGAAAGAAAGAAAGAAGAGAGCGAGAAAGAGAAAGGAAAAGAGAAAGAAAGAGAGATCTTACTTTCAATAGAAGGGAACAGAGTTGAACTACGGGGGTCCTTGGTGCTCTGTAGGTTTGATCGTTTGCTCGCAGACATTTCATTACTTGACCAGGTAACACATCAGCGTTTTCGCTATCTGTTTATTGGTATATTGTCAGCCTACATCTTCACTTTCTTTCAAGCTCGCTGCCAGCTGCCATGGTGGTGGTGGTGGTAGGGGAAGGAATGGATATTTGGGAGGGGAAGCATGCGGGAAGTGTAAATTGAATTTTTGAACCCGATCCCGAGAGAAGATGATGTGAGGGACAACAATGTTTCCAGCAAAACCACATGGATGACCGAATGGGATTCATGCATGATTATGTCGTGATGTGAGTGCTGCATTGTGCATTTACTCTTTCATTGCTTAGATTTTTACCCCACTCTTACTACTAAGCAACTCAAGGTGGCAAATGAACATAATATGCCTTCCTCCTCCTCTTTTTTCCCACAACAACAACTTATGAGGTGGGTTGGGGTGTGAGAGAGTGACTGGCCCTAAGTCCCACACCCAGTTTTCATATCTAAGGCAGAACTAGTACTCACTGTCTCTTGGTGATTGGCCCAAACTCACCTAGCTAGCTTTCACATCTAAGGCAGGACTAGAACTTACCATCGCCTGGTGATTGACCCAAAGTCATCCAGTGATTTTCATGTCTAAGGCAGAACTAGAACTCACCATCACCTGGTGATTGACTCAAACTCACCAACTGGCTGTCACATCTAAGGCAGGACTAGAACTTACCATCGCCTGATGATTGATCCAAAGTCATCCAGTGATTTTCATGTCTAAGGAGAACTAGAACTTGCCATCACCTGGTGATTGACTCAAAGTCATCCAGTGGCTTTTATGTCCAAGGCAGAACTAGAACTCACCATATCCTGCTGATTGGCCTAAACTCACCTAGCTGGCTTTCACGTCTAAGGCAGAACTAGAACTCACCATCTCCTGGTGATTGGCCTAAAGTTACCCAGCCATTTTTCATGCCTAAAATGGGCCTAGAACTCATATTCTCCTGTTTTCTAGGCTGGTTCTTTAACCACTACCCCAAACCAGCATCAGGAGATTTAGCCCAACTACCACCCCGTTCCCCCCAGACCCCACAATGAGGACTACCTTTCCTCCCTCTCAACCAAACCCAACTAAACCCAAGAACAAAACACTTTTCCTTGGATTTGCAGTTCTACAAAATGGCATCATTGACTGTTTAGACCTCCCGAAGAAGCCAAACAAAGACAGCAAAAATGACCATTGGGATTTATTTTATTTTATTTTTTTTGCTTTGAAAGAAGATTTCTTTAAATCTTCAGAAAGAGTTTCTTTTTTAAAAAAAACAAAACAAAAAGAGCACTTGGTTTAACATATGCTATTGTTCTTTCTTTACCTTTGACGTTATAGACAAGAAGAAAGAACAAGACAGTTTTTATTGAGAAGACTTCAGAAAATTTGGTGGGGCACAGAAGGAAAGAGAACAAACCCACGCCGGTTATCTCATTTTTGTGGGTTTCATATTTCATTTAAAATACTATTTAAAAAATGACACGGTCTTTTTTTTTTTTCCCCTGCTCAGCACTTGTCATTCCCTGTTGTACTTTTGCTTGTAAAATTATGAATCGGAGTTCTCTCTTTTGAATAAAATAAAAGAATGTGACAATTTTCTTTTATTTGGAGAGTGATGACCGATGTTTCTACTCTTTCTCTTTTAAAATACGTTCTTCCTTAAGGTCGGTTTGATTCGTTGTGACTAAGATGAGATGTCGTTATATTGCAATAAATTATTGGTCAAGTCCTTTCCCCCTCTTCCCCTTCCCTCCTCCTCCTCCTTCCTCTTCTTCATCTTCCTCTTCTTCTTTTCCTTCCTCTTTTTCTTCTTCTTCTTCTTCCCCCTCCCCACCCCTTCTTCTTCTTCTTCTTCTTCTTCTTCTTCTTCTTCTTCTTCTTCTTCTTCTTCTTCTTCTTCTTCTTCTTCTTCTTCTTCTTCTTCTTCTTCTTCTTCTTCTTCTTCCCCCTCCCCACCCCTTCCCCTTCTTCTTCCTCCTCCTCCTCTTCCCCCCACCCCCTCGGAGGCCCAAAACGGCCTGTTTCCCAACTTCCGGTTGGACATGAAGTGACATTTTTTGTTGTCCCCAGCCTCCAGAGACTACTAGAGAGGCTGAGCTGCCGTGCCAGGTGACATGGCTCCATGTACCACCTGTGGCACGCGTGCCATAGGTTTGCCATCACGGGTATAGAGTCTCCTGCTTGAGCAGGGGGTTGGACTAGAAGACCTCCAAGGTCCCTTCCAACTCTGTTATTCTGTTACTCTATTCAATTTTAGAAACCAAGTGAAATTCTGCTGAGTGAGGACTGGGAGAAGAGACACTTTTCTAATAAAGATGGAAAATAGTATCTCAGTTTAGCATCTAACTATACGTTAGAATAGATAAAGGTTAAGTAAGACTCTCTGGCAGCAATTCCATAAACTTTATTCCTCGTTCTTTCTTTGCACCATTCCTGCATTTAGAAAAAGTACCATGTAATGGAACGTAACTAACCCAAATTAAACCGGGACACTGAAGTAGATAATGGGACTTTATATCACATGAAATAACACCTCTTTTCCCCCACCCCTCTAGATTCAGCCTGCCGTTGTTGAAGCAAAAAAAAAAAAAAAGTGATGAAAACCACTTTGAGTCTAAGTACGGTGTTTACATATTACCCACAACGGCAAATACCCACAAAATGTTGGCATTTCAATTTCCTCTGAAGTATCTCCTTCAGCTGGAAAACTGCATTACCCATTTATGGGGAGCAAGGTGCAATAATGGACCTCAATACAAGCGAGTGTTTGCTAGGCGGATAAAGTACCCAAAGAATCTAAATTGTAGCGTGCTGAAATTTCGCCTCTCTTTGGATAAGGACAGACCGTGCACCAAGAGCCAAAGCTTTAAATCAAGGGTAGATATTTGTGCAAAGTACATTATGTGAATTGGTGGTTTGCACACACCCTTGATTCGGGCTTTATCCAGATCAAGGATCAATATTTCTTTTTCTTTTGTCTCTGAGAAGCATTCCCTCTCAAACGTTGATTGATGAACAGATTGGGGAGGGAAAGAAATACACAGAAAACTACAGAACTGAGGTCCCAGAGGTGCTTTTTCAGGAGGCAACTGGACTCCTGACTTGTTTATTTTTCTTTGAAGCCATTTCGCTTCTCATCCAAGAAGCTTCTTCAGCTCTGACTGGATGGTGGAGCATGGGCTGCCATCTGTCAGAAATGGTGTAGGGTCTCCTGCTTGGGTAGGAGGTTCGACTAGATGACCTACAAGGTCCCTTCCAACTCTGTTAATCTGTTAATCAAGAATTGGACTCCAATGTTCCACCCATCTTACAATTAGAAAATGTTGCTAACACGCAATCAAAATCTGGCTTCATTTCAGGGCTATCAGATTTGGGCTGCAATATTACAGAAGGTCACTAGGTGGCAGAGTCTGATGAGACTATTTTTTGAGGGGGATCCTATTGCTGCCATCTATTGCTCATCTGCAAGTTAGCAACCCAGAATAGTCCTTGTGGACTCTGTGGCTCTTTTATGCAATTATGGGCCATGTATCTTTACTTCCATAGCTCTCTCCCTCACCCCTCATTATTGTTTTATTTGTTTTGTTTATATAACATGTAAAAATTCAATTTCAATCGAACAGTGTATTGTCTGGGTACAATTATTTTTAATAAACAAGATGTTTACAGTGGTATTCATCACAATAGTATTAATATTATAAGAACAATAATATTTAACATATTTACTTTAACAAATCTCCTTTATAACATTTATATTGTTTTTATATCCCCATATTTCTAACTTCTGTTTTCATTATTTAACCATTGGTAAAATAGTCCCATATCAAGAGCTACTTCCATAGCTCTTAATGGCTTCTGCTCTGGCTGATTTATTCCAGCAGAATTAATGTCTTCTCTTTATCATAATTGACTCTAATTGATATACAGCCCTTAAATGATTGTCCGACTCAAATATGGGAAATTCTTCAAGCTCGCTTGGTTCTCAAATAAATTCAAAAAGTTGAGGGCCTGATCCGATCCAGATGGATCTTGACAGACTTGAACACTGGACCCTATCTAACAACATGAAATCCAATGTAGAGAAAAGTAAAGTACTACACTTAGGCAAGAAAAACCAAAAGTACACATATAAACTTGGTGAAACCAGGCTTAATAGCAGTGACTGTGAGAGGGATCTTGGAGTCTTAGTAGACAAACAGTTAAATATGAGCCAACTGTGTGCAGCGGCAGCCAAAAAATCCAATGCAATCCTAAACTGCATTAACAGAGGGATACAATCAAGATCAAGTGAGGTACTAATACCACTCTATCAAGCCTTAGTAAGACCACACCTAGAGTACTGCATCCAGTTTTGGTCACCACACTATAAAAAAGATGTTGAGAATCTAGAAAGGGTGCAGAGAAGAGCAACCAAGATGACTAGAGGACTGGAGGCTGAAACATACGATGAACGGTTACAGGAACTGGGCATGGCTAGTCTAGTGAAGAGAAGGACCAGGGGAGACATGATAACAGTCTTCCAATATTTGAGGGGCTGCCACAGAGAGGAGGGGGTCAAGCTGTTCTCCAAAGCACCTGAAGGCCAGACAAGGAATAATGGATGGAAACTGACCAAAGAGAGATTCAACCTAGAAATGAGGAGGAACTTTCTGACAGTGAGAACAATCAACCCATGGAACAGAAGCTGCCTTCGGAAGTTGTGGGAGCTTCATCACTTGAGAATTTCAAGAAAATATTGAACTGCCAATTGTCAGAAATGGAGTAGGGTCTCCTGCTTGAGCAGGGGGTTAGACTAGATGACTATAATGTCCATTCCAACTCTGTTAATCTATTAATCTGATCCACCAGGTCCATCTTCTCGCACAAAAGCTTCTTGAAATTAAGAGGAGATTTGCAAGAACCCACATTCTCACCTGGGTGTAAATATTTAGCAGAATCAAGTGGTAAATAATTCTCTAGGAGCTGAGGAAATTACTTGTATAAACATTCCACCCCCAAGAGAAAGAAAATAGGCATTTTGTGGAATGAGGGAGGGATGGAGATCTCTCTCTGTGGCATACTCAAAGGCTTCGTGTAGGAATTATGTTTCTGTGAAGAACTATTCAGAAATATTATCCGCTAGTAGAAGAATGTTGATATTCTTGGAGAAAACAACTTAACCGAAGGGAATATATCATTTCTAAAAGGAGGAGACAAAAAAAAAAAAATGGATTCCACTAAATGTTAGGTGTTGGATCATAGAATTGCTCCCATTTTCTGTGAAAAGTCCCTGAAAGGAAAAAGTTGGTACCAAGGGGGAAGAGTATCTTTGCTTTTAAGTATGTTTTATGGATAGTTGAGAACCAGTTTGTTGTAGTAATTAAGACACCAGGCTAGAAACTGGGAGACTGTGACTTCTAGTCCTGCCTTAGGCACAAAGCCAACTGAGGGACTTTCGGTCAGCCATTTTGGCTCAGCCCTAGGAAGGAGACAGTGGCAACGGTATGAAAACTTTGAAAAACCTTGCTAGGAAAACGGCAGGAACTTGTCTCCAAGATTTGGACGTGATTGAATGGAAAGGGGAAAAAATTATTGTTGTGAACATTCTAGAATAATTATACAAGATAGGCAACCATTTAAGTCGTGTAAATCAAAGAATCCCTCTGTGAGGGAGATGGGCAGTTCCAAAAATTTGATTAAAATAAAATTAAAATAAATAATGATAAAGTAAAGTAAATAAAATACAAAATAAACTAAAATAATAAAATGAAATGAAATAATAAAATCAAATAATAAAATAAAGTAAAAAATATAAAAACAAATAATAAAAATAAAATGAAATAAAAATAAACTAAAATATAAACTACAATATAAAATAAACTAAAATAATAAAGTAAAATAAAATATAATATAAACTAAAATAATAAAATAAAATAAATAAAATAAAATAATAAAGTAAAATAAAATAAAATATAGAATAAAATAAAATAATGAAATGGAATGGAATAAAATAAAATAAAAGAATAAAATAAATAAAAGAATAAACCTTACATGATTAGATTAGATTCCCTTACATATTCCCTTGCATTACATTACATTACATTACATTACATTACATTCCTGTAAAAACACACATTGATACATAAATTGAAAGTCTGAGACTATTCAACTTCAGATATCAACTTTTCCTCAATACTTTTGTACAATCACAAAATGTCGTGGCAGCCTCCAAAACCAGAGTTATCTAAATGTCTTTAAAGAAGTTGGAAAAAACTTTATTCAAAAAAGCCTGGATATAAACTCCTAGCCATATAAATACGAAAAAAAGTCAATGTATGTCTAATACTATTCAATAGGGTGACATGAGGAAGAGAAGCTGTGCCATTTTTATAGATTTAATAGTATATACGATTTTCTGAGGTGATTCAATAAATGCTCTGCTCATGTATAACATGAAGAGGATCTATATTATTTTTTAAAAAAATGATTATTCTTTCCCTTAGTAACCTTTGAGTCTGTATTAGGAAGCTGAGTGTAGAAATTTTGAAAAGGCTTATTTATTAAATCAGAGGTATTCTATACTTCACTATGAATATATACAATAGTAGAAATAATAACATCTTGTTTCAGCCTACAATTTATCTGGTTTTTACTCTGGTTCCCAATAACTTTGTTTTATGTATTTCAGTGAATATTCTGTCAATTCTACCGTATAAAGGGAATTCAATTCCAATCTTGCAGACATAAAAGCTTTACATGATTTTGATGTAGGTTACTTTGAATATCTTCTTTAACTTTATTTCCCATATATTCTTGTTTTATTTTTTTCTTCACAAAGCACAGGCACTGTACAGCCATGAATATATGCCTTAAAATATGCTAAAGTTTACAGATTGTCTATTTAAAAAATCAATCTTGTAATGGTGAGGTATTTAGTATTGCATGGAAAAAAATATGATTACTTTTTTCTTATGATAATCTATATTGTACTGGAGAGCAGTCAAATATTACAGTGAAACTATTATTACATTTATCTATCCGATCGACTAAGATCGAGCTGCCGAAACATAATCAAATTGGAAATGCTTCTAATGTAGAATTGAAATAAAGAACATACATACGGAGATGTCTGTGTGTATTGTGTGTGTGTGTGTGTGTAGTTACTCCTCAACAACCAAAACTGGGACCAGCAACTCCATTGCTAAACATTATGATTGCTAAGACGAATATGACATGACTGCAACAGACTTATGACATCACTTCCCATTCAGTCCCTATCAATAGTCCTTGTCTTACAATTCATTTATGCAGTGACCAAAGTTACAACAGCTCTGAAAAAAATGTGTAGAATATGATCAGGTAGAGCCTGATGGAGGGGTCAAATACATCATAAGTCACGAATCCCTGTAAGCCCTCCAGAGATCTAAATCCAGGCCAGCATAAATGCCTTTCTTATCTTCCGCTCATTTCCCTTGGCCGTTAGTTGACCAGATTCTTGTAGAGAACTTAAACTTGCAATAAATCTTTATATTTACTTGACATGCCTGAATTTGCTGATTTCCCCGGCGCTTGGCGTTATGACCGTTTTTCACACTTATGACCTTTGCAGCATCCTCGTGGTTGCACGATCAAAATTCAGGCACTTGGCAATTGGTTGTGTGTTTGTGATTCCCCTTTTGCAATCTTCTGACAAGCAAAGTCAATGCCGAAGCCAGATTCGCTTGCTAACTTAACAACTGCAACAACTTAAAACCCACGGCAAGAAAGATCGTAAAATGGGACGAAACGCACTTAACAACTGTCTTGCTTAAGGACAGAAATTTGGGGCTCAATTGTGATTGTAAATTATATCGCCGCAATTGTCAAGCAAAACATCACATGACCATATTGTATAATTTTACTTCCTCCTTCTTCATTAATTCTGTTTGTCATAAACCAGTTGGAAAGGTCTCAAATGGTGATGCAGTGGCAACAGAAATGGTCACAAACCTGGGATTGTTTTGGGTTTTTTTTTTTTACACTGTTGTAATTGCAATAGGTGTTAAATGAGTCAATCTGTTACTGAGGACTAACTTTTAAAT